>JARFJA010000071.1:0-177310 GCA_036326145.1 Rhagophthalmus giganteus | reverse complement strand
AACTCAAAGAAAAATGTTTTATTCTTTGACGTATTTACAAAAAAAAATGTTTATTAATTTATTTATTTGTTTTTCTTCATTTCTTGGCAATGGGCAGTCGACGTTGAAAATTAGACAATAATATAAAAACCAAACCAAATATATAATGCTTCAAATATGACAATTCTGTTCCGTTCAACTTACAGAAGAATTTTAAATTTGTTCGCTTGTGAAGAAACGAATACACACTTTTTGCTACACACAATATTGATTGATATATATATATATAAAATATATTTTTGGCGCCGAGTGGTGTACGTAAAATTCCAAAATCCCCAAATGGGGATCGTGGCAGCTAATGGGTTAAAACGTATTAGAAGACGATTTTAAAATTCGCAATACAAAAGTTAAGATTTAATGTTAAGTACAGGAAAAATCTGAGATTACTGATCTGAAAAACTGATTTATTTAAAGTTCGCTAATAAATAATCTACTTTAATTTTAATTGAAATTAGAAAATTAATTAATAATTAATATTATTATTATTATAACAATATAAATAGGGCGTTCTCGAGGATATTGAATGCGAACGGATCTCGGTTAAAAAAAAATGTTGTTTTTTAAAAAATAATAGATTTCACATGTGAAAAGTATTGCATTAGGAAAATTGTAATTTAAGTAGATGTTTATTAAAAGAATAATAGTATAGTAATATTGTATAACTAGTGCTAAGATATCCACCTTTCCGCACGTGTTATATACTATGCTTTTTCGACGACCACAAGTATTTTTATTAAAAAAAATGATTTTTGACGTTTACGTAAGTTCGTTTGACATTTTAATAAAATGTCAAATTTGATAATAAAACAGTTTGTGCGTAAAGTAATTGCATGACAGTGTAGAAGACCGTGTGCAATGATGGCACACGGGCTGCAACGTTTTCGATTGGCCAACGAATTTCTTTACGCACGGTCAGCCTATTTGTTTGTAACGGTCAACTTTCCATAACATTTATTTGTGTGAAATTATGCACTTTTCATAATGGTCGTCGGAAAATGTAACTTTCCGTACTAATAATGTAGGTTAATATACCTATTTCTAGTATTTTTATTTGTATTACACCACCAAAGTTTTATAAATATGTACATGCGAATAAAGACCATTTATTAAATAATGACGTCAAAAGTAGAAGGTGCCATATACAAAAAAAGGCAATATCGTAACAATTTCAATTGCAAAATAGTCGTCAAAAAACTTAGTTACAAAATAGCAAGAAAAAAGAACAAAATTGATGTATTCCAGCGATCTTGCGAATTCCTCATTGTTAATTTTCTCAAATTTAAGACATTTTATTGGTGCAATATACGATGTAATGAGCTAGCTACAGCTTATCCAAACCTATATGCAATCCACGTCATCAATGAAAGAGGTTACTAGATGATGACGTTTCACACTATGCTGTCACTTCGTACCTCGTATTTTGACAGTTCTAATAAATTGTAGTCTTTCTTTGTATCATCTAATATGTGCGCAGGTAAATCATCTATAGAATTTCCACACTTTCCAAACTTTAAATCGAATTACAAATAAACAATCTAGTAACTTTTGTTGATGATGTAAATTGCATACAGGTTTGTATAGGCCATAATCGTGATTAATATTTTGTTAATCAGGATTTCGTTTCTAAAATGTACGTAAAATGTCATATACCAACCGTTTATTGATGTTACAATAAATTATGTCTAAATTCACAATATTGACTTAAAGGACTTAAAAGGAGAACGTTTCGCTTGATTTATACTGTTAAGTGACCAATGCTCGCGTTAGATTTTTAGGTTGTAAAATTTACGACCTTTTACAATAACAATAGGGAGGTCTAGTCGTATTACCCAGTATTTAGCAATAGTTGTGGGACGATCCACAACCATTGTACGATATTGGGCGTCAACATTTAAACCAAAAATTAAAACTTCCAACGACCCGCTTTTGATTATTTATAAAAAATTGACGTAAAAACGAAAATGATCATCAGGACGTGCTAAAATTTCTCCAATTTATTCAAATGATCGTTAAAAACGCACGTTGAAATTTTAAAAAATTGCGAAGCAATTATTTAATTAAAATAAGTATTTATTGAGCAAAAGATCACGTTGTGCCGTAGAGGGAATGTCACGTTACCCACTAGTTATCAATTTGCAAACTTTGGTTACCCCAGTTTTGAGTTATGATTGCAGTAAAATTGTACTTTTTACACAATCATTAGGGTTTTTAAAGGTGTCATGGAAATGATAGATTGTTTTAAGCATTTTTCTGTGAATCGGAACATTGTAATCTACGGAAAACGTAATTTATTTCATAAAAACGTCAATATTTTTATTTGGACCGTACCACCTTAAAAGCAAAATACTGGCGTGAGTCACGGAGACGAGTCGTTTAAATATTATTCTATCCGATGACGACTCGTGATTACGAAAAACGAGTCGCGCTTCGCGTAAGTTCGACCGCGAACTTGTATAAAATGGCCGGTGACGCTTTAATTCGACGTTAATCATACAATTTCGCGACGACTTTCGACTTGTAAAATAAATATTCGCGCTCGGCGGCGTTTTATAAATAATCCCGATCGTTCCGTTTAAGATGAATAAATTTTATTTGTTGCGCCCATTCGAGCGGCGGTCGTCGAGAATCCCGACTTATCTATCTGACAGCTTAAATTTTTTGTTTAATTAGGCAAGTTCACCAGCAGATAAAACTGTACTAAATAGACTAAATAACCAACTGCAGCGTCAAATAAAAGAAATGAAAGAAAAGACATTTCACGAGTATGTTACAAATCTAAACAGATACGACAATTCCATTTGGAAGCCTATAAAACATAAAACCTCCCCTCCGTAACACTGCAATAGCATATCAACAGTGGGCTAGAAGTATTAAGGAAAAGGCCGTCCTATTTGCAGACTACTTTGCCGAAGTATTTAAACCTAACGATGACCTTACAGACAATGATATAGACAGACAGTTATCCGAGATCCCTATCAACATACCAAAAATCAAATCCTTCACTCCGAAAGAGATCGAGAAGGAAATCAGCCTATTAAATCCTCGCAAAGCTCCGGGAATAGATAAAGTGACTACAAAAATGTTAAAGGAGATGCCAAGGAAAGGGTCAGTCTTACTTACCTACATCTTCAATGCCATCGCAAGACTAAACTACTGGCCGAAACAATTAAAAATTGCCGAAACAATACTAATCCCTAAACCAGATAACGAACCAAACGACGTATCATCGTACCGGCCTACAAGCCTGTTACCGATTATCTCAAAATTACTCGAACGCCTCCTCCTGCAAAGAATAAACTCTGACCCAATGACGGGAGATTGGATACCTATGCGTCGGTTTGGCTTCCGCAATAACCATTCCGCTATACAGCAAGTGCATCGAATCGGTCACCAAATAAATCAAGCATTAGACCAAAAGAAATGCTGTCTATCGGTCTTTCTAGATGTCAGTAAAGCCTTCGATAAGGTATGGCATACTGGATTACTATACAAGATCAAAGAACTCCCACCCATCACCTACTTCAAACTGATAAAATCTTACCTAAGTAGTAGAGAATTTTGATCAGCTTTTTACTGGAAAATAATTTATTTCAAATGAACAGCTACTACAACAAAAAAA
Source organism: Rhagophthalmus giganteus (assembly GCA_036326145.1). Taxonomy (NCBI): domain Eukaryota; kingdom Metazoa; phylum Arthropoda; class Insecta; order Coleoptera; family Rhagophthalmidae; genus Rhagophthalmus; species Rhagophthalmus giganteus. The sequence continues at coordinate 173,652 of JARFJA010000071.1, read as the reverse complement.
CCCCAAAGAAGATGGACATGGGAAAGCCCCGACGGCAAAACGCACAATGAAATTGACTATTTTGTAACAGACAAAAAACAGATCTTCGAGGACGTCACAGTATTAAACCGATTCTCAACCGGAAGCGACCACCGCACGGTAAGGGCCACCCTCAAAATAAATTTAAAGAACGAAAGAAGCAGGCTGATCAAAAAAAGAAACTGTCGAACATGGACGTATCCAACAGAAATAAGCAAATTCAGCAACCATATTACAAATGCAATACGAAATAAAACATCTACGGAAGACAACAACGAAAACATTAATATCCTAAACGAAACCATAATAGAAACAATAAAAGAAGCACAACAAAAATACTGCCCCAAAAGCTCAAAATTGGAAAAAATCAGCCAAGAAACCCAAACTAAAATGGAAGAACGGAGAGCTCTCAAAGGAAAACCAAATGTAGACCAACAAACGCTAAGAGAAATCAACAGAGAAATATCCAGGAAAATAAAAAGAGACATCAGAAAATACAAATATGATAAAATCAGCCAAACTATTGAACAAAATAAGAGTGTGAAAGTTCTAAGGAAACAAGTAACAAACGGCAAAAAGGAAATCTTTCAACTCAAGGATAAGGAAGGGAACCTTACGTCAAATAGGGAAAACATAATACAGATTGCAGAAGAATTCTACAAACAATTATATACAAACAACCATCCCTACCCAGATCTAAACACACACAACCTAGAGAAAATACAAAACCAAGGATCAGAAGACATTCCCGATATCACAAAATCAGAAATCTATTACGCCTTAAGGAAAATGAAAAACAATAGAGCACCTGGTGAAGATGGCATTGTAACTGAAGCGACAAAACTCGGAGGACCAGTGCTAATAGAAAAAATAGAAAAACTACTCAACTTATGCCTACATAACCAGGAGATCCCCTCAGGATGGAATAATGCGATAACCATCCTCCTGCACAAAAAAGGAGATATAACGCAGCTTGACAACTACAGACCTATTGGCTTGCTTAGTCACCTCTATAAGCTGTACACTCGCATATTAACATCTAGATTGGAAGCAAAACTTGATTTCTATCAGCCACGAGAACAGGCTGGTTTTCGCTCCGGATACGGAACAAACGACCATCTTCGATGCATAAAAATACTAATCGAAAAAAACCATCGAGTACAATATCGAGTACTAATATTCGTAGACTTCCAAAAAGCGTTCGACACAGTAGAAATGCACGCAATCCTAAAAGCTTTGAAAGGGAGTAGGTTAGATTAGAACATCTACAAACATGCAACAACCACCATAAAACTCCATGATGCCACGCAAAAAATTAACATCACGCGGGGAGTCAGACGAGGCGACACTATGTCACCCAAATTATTCACAACAAGTTTTGGAACACGCCTTCAAAACTTTAAACTGGGAGAACAAAGGCATAGATGTAGACGGCGAAAAATTAAACAACTTGCGATTCGCAGACGACATAGTGTTGATTACAAACAATCTAGGCGAAGCTAAAGAAATGCTACAAGAACTGCAAGACGCAACACGGATGGTGGGGCTAAATATAAACTATACCAAGACAAAGATGATCACAAATCTGGTCCCTAATGGAAATATACACATCAGAGGACAGGAAATAGAGCTAGTTGAAAGGTATATATATTTGGGGCATGAGGTTAAAATCGGCAGGGATAACCAAACCTGCGAACCCCGAGACGAATTAATTTAGGCTGGGCGGCATACGGCAAACTCAGATACATCTTTAAAGCTAGCATCCCTACGAGTTTAAAGAGGAAAACTTTCAATGCATGTGTTTTGCCTGTGCTTACCTACGGGCAGAGACTCTAACCCTGACCAAAACATCAACAAGAAAACTGAGTATTGCACAACGAAAGATGGAAAGATCGATGTTGGGAATAACGCTGAAAGATAAAATAAAAAATGAAGAGATACGTAGAAGAACGGGAGTAGAGGACGTAATAGAAAGGATAGCCAAATCGAAATGGCGATGGGCTGGCCATGTGGCGAGACAGACGGATGGAAGATGGACAAAGAAGATTATTGAGTGGAGGCCGAGGGCTGACAAGCGAAGTCAAGGGAGACCACCCACTCGGTGGACGGACGATTTGAAAAGAATTTCAACAAACTGGGTTGCAACTGCACGGGATACGGGATTTTGGAAGGATCTGGAGGAGGCCTATGTCCGACAGCGGACAATACTGGCTGGGTGATGATGATGAGAGAATTTTGTATCAAAGTCAATGACGAGGCTTCGGTCCTACGTCCAATTAAATCGGAGTGCCCCAAGGCAGCGTATTGGGACCCCTGCTCTACGTGCTCTATACGGCCGATCTTCGCACCAATGAAAACACAATAATGGGTACGTTTGCCGATGACGCTGTCATTCTCTCGACTGCCATTGAGCCGCTCATAGCATCGACCACTCTACAAAACCACCTAGACCAAATACAGACGTGGACTCGTAAATGGAAAATCAAAATTAATGAGACAAAATCTGTGCAAGTAAATGGGTTATGCCCACCATTATATTTTAACAATATACCAATACCGCAATCTACAGGTGCAAGATATTTAGTAATACATTTGGACAACAGATTGACGTGGAAAGAACGTGCAGATAAGAAACGTAAACAGATCGACTCGAGGACGGAAGAACTCCAACGGCTGATTGGACGAAAATCTAAGCTCTCGCCAGAAAACAAACTCTTACTCTGCGACACCGTAATTAAACCGATCTGGATGCACGGAGCAGAACTACGGGGATGTGCGAGTAAATCTGACCTAAACAAAATTCAAAGGTGCCGATCAAAAATACTTCGCACGATCACGAACGCACCATATGGTACGTCTCCGACCTGACGATTCGCAACGATCTAAAAATTCCTCACGTGAGGGACGTTATGAAAGAAAAAAGTGCAAGACATCACAACAAACTAGAAACTTGACGCGCAAAATGGTAAAAGACTGAAACGAAACTGGCCGGCAGATCCGAAAGCGGGATTGACGAGGGCAATTCACTGGTGAAGTCCTCTGCACACCAACCACGACTACCCTACGAGGTCTGACCAATAAGTAATGAGACTAAGTCCATAAAATACGTATATTTAAAAATTGAGGTACATCGATGTGATCCCCTTCAAAGTACTCCCCTCCCACAACTACACACTGGTTCCAACGTTTCTTCCAGCTTTCGTAAACGTTTCTGGAAGGCTTCGACCGGAACGTCCTGGAGTACCCTCGTCACGGCGGTCTGGATGTCAGTTATGGACTCAAAATGCGTTCCTTTCACGGGCAATTTTGTTTGGGGGAACAAGAAGAAGTCACAGGGCGACATATCCGGCGAATAGGGCGCTTGCGGCAACACTGCGTTGTTTTTAGAGGTCAAAAACTGCGACATGGAGCATTGTCATGATGAAGGATCCACGTTTTGGCAATCTCTGGACGGACTCTAATGACTCGTTTTCGCAGCCGATCGAGTACTTTCAGGTAGAAATGTTGGTTTTGACGGTCTGCCCGGGTGGTGCAAACTCTTTGTGCACGATTCCTTTGCTGTCAAAGAAGCAAATCATCGTCGTTTTCACTTATGATTTGCCCATTCTCGCCTTTTTCGGTCTGGCTGCACCAGGAGACGGCCACTGTTGACTTTGCCGTTTTGTTTCGGGATCGTACTGGAAATACCAACTTTCATCACTTTCTTTTACACGATCGAGAAGAGTTGGATCGTTCCATATTCGTGACACGCCTTACAAACACGTTGTCGAAAACGCAACACAGCTGGAGAACTGACGAACGTACGAAAGTCGCGAGCACGCGCATCGATAGAGGAGGGATGGGAGATTAACCGACCGGAAGTTTCAGGTTCGCAGTGTTACCACAAGCGCGGCCAAAAAATCAGTCTCATTACTTATTGGTCAGACCTCGTAGTAATAAAAAAAAAAAACAGCACATTAGCTTATAGAATGACATGCAATTCTGATTGCTAATTAAATGACGAAAAAAAAATAAATTAGGCAAGTTGCGCGGTTTCTATTTAAAAACTGATTTTCGGTTAATCGACGATCGACTAATTAACATTTGCGCTCGATCCCACGAACATTCGCCGATTCGCAATATTCATCAATCTAGAATTTAGATTTAAAAAAAAAATATATGTATTTTAAAATTCCTCCCTGCGCCAGCGAAAGGCAATATAGTACTTGTGCAGGTGTATTGCGTATAGAAAATTGCGCCCCGTTCGCACGAATTTTCATAAAAGATCCGCGCGTGTTTCGTGTGCGCGTTTCAAGAGCCTAACCCTCGATATTGCGTTACATATGATCGAATCACGTTAAACGTCTGTGATAAAGGAATTTCATTTCTCCGAGACGGGGCGCGTAAATGTAATTCGGTTATCCTGCAAAATTGAAAAGCACACATTTGCGTTTAACAGACTGGCGTTGCGAATTTAATAAAATAAAACTTCGTATTTGCCGAATATGAACTGAAATTCCCTCGTTGTATTGACTCGTAATTCGCGCCGCCCTCGATCACCTACACTGCGATAACGAGTCGTGGTTTGACTAATTTTATTAGATTTAAATAAGTATGTTCGTTCGACCGTTAATTTCGATTAACCCGATTATTAAACGTTACGCATTACGTTTTCCCGTTAACCATTTGACCCATTTGAATTTCATTTTTTAATCTGTCAATTTTAACTGAACTCTAACAAGGAAGATTACCCAAATGGTAAAAATTGTACTGCGCAACAGCATTTCTGATGATTGGGTTATGTTACATGATATTAGTCCAATTTTTGATGACGATTTCAATTCCGTGATTGAAATTTCTGTATCAGCTATAGTTAAAAAAATATGACATGTGTGTTTTTTTATAATAAAACACTATAAATTTAGAGATAATTCTAATTTATTTAATTCTTATAATGAAAAAAACTTTCTCTTATATGATTTTCTGGCTAAAGCTGAAGGCAGAGAGCTATTCTTAATGCTCCAACAATAGTCAGCCATCATGTGTGCGTTCCTCCACGGTACGGAGGTCCTGGTGGAATCGCTCGCCCCGTTCTTCGCTTAGGTCCCCAAGATTGCCGGGAAAATAGTCCAGGTGGTTGTGAAGAAAGAGTAACTTGATGCTCGTGTTACGTCCGAGCCTTTGAAAGTGACTCGACAGTTGTTCTACGTGTCGAAAAAATTCAGAACTTTTCTTATTTCCCAAAAAATTTTTGACAAGCCAAACAAACTCATTCCGTGCCGTTTTCTCAATCTCTGTCGTAGTGTCCGTAAAATTCGAGTCTTTAATTAACGATCTTATTTGTGGCCCGTCAAAAATTCCCGCTTTTATCTTTTCTGCACTCAGTTTTGGAAACTTTTTTGATAGGAAAAGGCAACAATTTCCATTTTTGTCGAGACCTTTTACCAATTGTTTTATAAGACCTAGTTTTATATGTAACGGAGGCAAAATTATACGATCCCTCGATACTAAGGGGGGGTTTATCACGTTCTGTTGTCCTGCAACTAGCGCTTCCCGAGGAGGCCAATCTTTTTTAATCCAATGTCGATATTTAGCTCTAATGTCCCACAGGCAAAGAAAACAGGGATATTTTGTATAACCACCTTGTTGGCCTAAAAGTAAGTTGACCATTTTTAAATCAACACATATGAGCCAATTGTGTTCCACATATTTAATTTTGTCTAAAACCAGAGCAATAGTTGTATATTCTTCTTTTACTTTTGTGGAATGAGCAATAGGCAACGACCCTAATTTATTCCCATTGTGTAAGAGAACACATTTTAGACTACGTTTTGATGAGTCTATGAATAGACGCCAGTCACTAGAAACGTAATTTTGAAGTCCCATTGCAGCCATTAAACCAGGTACATCTTGTGCGGTAATAAGAAATTTTCGTTTCCTTTGTTACCAAGTTTCTTTCTTTTAGTCTAGAAGCCGAAATTTCTGAAGCAGCCTTTGACAGTCCCAGATCTCTGACGAGGTCGTTTAAATCGTCTTGGTCGAATAGTTTTGGGCGCTTTCAGGTCGCATTCAAAGTCGCTATCGCTACTGTCAGTTTTCGCCTCAAAATGCACAGGCTCGTCCTGTGAAGCATCAGCTTCTTGAGGTTCAAGTGATATTTTGGGACTCAAAATACGTCTATGTGCCGACCGTATGGAAGGATATTCCCATTTAGCTCGATTTTTTCGGTTAATGCCAGTTGTGTTCGCCAAACAAAAATAACGGTCGTCGTAGTGGTTCAAGGGTTCAGTCCGGATCATAGCGGTTTCGTATCTAAAGCTATTCCTTTTCTTATTTGTCCACAAACGTAGAAACTCGACGCACGTTTTGCACACCTTTTGCGGAATCCAAGGCTTGCCTTTCATTTCCGGTGTGTGACCAAAGCAATTTTTGTAAGCCTCAATCACGAACGCTGTCGCATTCAAACGGTATTCTTTAAATGTATACTCTCCGCAAATGAAACAAAAATGATTTGGATCGTTGACACGGACTCTTCATGACGATGCCATATCAAATTATATTAAGAGAACTTAATATTTTCTTAATTTGCAAGCAAATTAACACACTAACACGGCGATTTTTTCGTGAAAACTATATCTCGTAAACAAGAGCTGTTACAAAAAAAACTGAGGGTATATTTGAAATCGGCGACGTCAAATTAGTAAACATCACGTGATAAAAGTCAATCATCAGACAAAAGTGGCCATATTGTTGTTACCTATTATAATAGGTATATTGTACTTACTTACTTTCATTCTTCTATTTTAAATTTACTTTAAAACATAGGAATTATTACATTTATAAAATATTATTAAAGGAATCTGTAGCTAAATACACACCTTTTTATTGGCGAAATTTTGGTACCAGAACGTTTCGAGACGGAACGTTCAGAACAAGTCGGAGACGACTAGAAAACTCGTATTTTTAGAAGAACAAAGCAATAAATGACGAACTGCGGACGTTTAAATAGATTTAAAATGTTAGCATAACCTCGATTAAATGACACTACCCGATACGCATAGAACAGGTCCGAAATTACTTGAAAAGTAGTTTTTCAAATATAACAAACAAAGAAATGACAAACTACACGTTTTTAAATCGATTTTAAAATTTTTGCGGAATCTCGAAAAATCCCTTAGTTTTTTTTTTGACAAAAGGACCTTACGGGTTTTTATAAGGAGCTGGGCCCAACTGAAGATAGCAATGAACCATATACCGTTTGAAAGCTCTCGACGAGTACTACAACGTAGGTCCAAGCATAAGTCACGAAAACGGAGTACAACATATTTACGAGCATTCAAATGTTTTATATCGGTTTTGTAACTAAAGACATTTATCGATAGAATTCATGAACAAGTGCTCATGTGTTATATACCATCGGAAAGTGCGCTTCGAGATCTTTACGATGGTGTCAATTTCAACGTTCTAACTGGTGGTACAAAGCCACTTTCAAGGCTTTAAATGAATTTTTATGCGGGTCCAGCAAATTGTAACCAATCTAGGACACGCATACGTCAACGGACCCTCACGAGCCATATACCATTCGAAAGTGTGCTTTGAGATCTTTACGATGGTGTCAAATTCAACGTCCTAACTGGTGGTACAAGGGCACTTTCAATGCTTTAAATGGATATTTATGCGGGCCCAGCAACTTGTAACCAATCTAGGACACGCATACGTCGACAGACGTTCACGAGCCATATACCGTCGGAAAGTGCGCTTCGAGATATTTACGATGGTGTCAATTTCAACGTTTTAACTGGTGGTACAAAGGCACTTTCAAGGCTTTAAATGAATTTTTATGCGGGCCCAACAAATTGTAACCAGTCTAGGACACGCATACGTCGACGGACCCCCACGAGCCATATACCATTTTAAAGTGTGCTTTGAGATCTTTATGATGGTGTCAAATTCAACGTCCTAACTGGTGGTACAAAGGCACTTTCAATGCTTTATATGGATTTTTATACGGGCCCAGCAACTTGTAACCAATCTAGGACACGCATACGTCGACAGACCCTCACGAGCTATATACCATCGGAAAGTGCACTTCGAGATATTTACGATGGTGTCAATTTCAACGTTCTAACTGGTGGTACAAAGACACTTTCAATGCTTTAAATGGATTTTTCTGCGGGCCCAACAAATTGTAACCAGTCTAGGACACGCATACGTCGACAGACCCTCACGAGCCATATACCATCGGAAAGTGCGCTTCGAGATCTTTACGATGGTATCAAATTCAACGTCCTAACTGCTGGTACAAGTACACTTTTAATGCTTTAAATGGATTTTTGCCCGGGCCCAGTAACGTTTATTTCGTCAAAGACACGCATACGTCGATGGACCCTCACGAGCCATATAATACTGGATAGCGCGCATCGAGACCTTTACGATGGTGATAAATTCAACGACCTAACTGGTGGTACAAGTACAATTTGAGTGCTTTAAATGGATTATTTATATTATAGAATTATTACATATTGCATAAGTCTAGACAAAAGAAATAATTGTAAACCAAAAAAGTACTTGATGTGATAGATATTACACGCTCAAGTTAACGTAACATTAACTTAAATTAATTGATTAGTGTAGTTTATTGCTGGTGATGCATACGAATTGGTTGGTAAAGCATGCGAAAGCAACCACAACACAAAACAAAAGTCCATTGAAAGTGTGCTTGTACCAGCAGCTAGGTCGTTCAATTTCACACCGTCGTAAAGATATCGAAGCGTACTTTCCAATGGTATATGGCTCGTGAGGGTCCGTCGACGTATGTGTGTCTTAAACTGGTTACAAGTTGCTGGGCCCGCATAAAAATTCATTTAAAGCCTTGAAAGTGCCTTTGTACCACCAGTTAGGACGTTGAATTTGACACCATCGTAAAGATCTCGAAGCGCACTTTTCAATGGTATAGGCTCGTGAAGGTCCGTCGACGTATGCGTGTCCTAGACTGGTTACAAGTTGCTGGGCCCGCATAAAAATCCATTTAAAGCCTTCAAAGTGCCCTTATACCAACAGTTAGAACGTTGAATTTGACACCATCGTAAAGATCTCGAAGCGCACTTTCCAATGGTATAGGCTCGTGAGGGTCCGTCGACGTATGCGTGTCCTACACTGGTTACAAGTTGCTGGGCCCGCATAAAAATCTATTTAAAGCATTGAAAGTGCCCTTATACCACCAGTTAGAACGTTGAATTCGACTCCATCGTAAAGATCTCGAAGCGCACTTTTCAATGGTATAGGCTCGTGAAGGTCCGTCGACGTTACAAGTTGCTGGGCCCGCATAAAAATTCATTTTAAGCCTTGAAAGTGCCCTTGTGCCACTAGTTAGAACGTTGAATTTGACACCATCGTAAAGATCTCGAAGCGCACTTTCCAATGGTATATGGCTCGAGAGGTTCCGTCGACGTATGCGTGTCCTAGACTGGTTACAAGTTGCTGGGCCCGCATAAAAATCCATTTAAAGCCTTGAAAGTGCCCTTGTACCACCAGTTAGGACGTTGAATTTGACACCATCGCAAAGATCTCGAAGCGCACTTTCCGATGGTATATAACACATGACCACTTGTTCATGAATTCTACCGATAAATGTCTTTAGTTACGAAACCGATATAAAACATTTGAATGCTCGTAAAAATATTGTAGTCCGTTTTCGTGACTTACGCTTGGAACTACGTTGTAGTACTCGTTGAGAGCTTTCAAACGGTATATGGTTCATTGCTATCTTCAGTTGGGCCCAGCTCGTTATAAAAACCCGTAAGGTCCTTTTGACGCGAATGTTTTGATACAAAACGTTTAGAACAAGTCGGAAACTACTAGAAAACTCCTATGTCTAGTATAACAGAGAAATGACGATCTACGGACGTTTAAATAGATTATAATTTTTGCATAATCTCTATAAAATGACAGTACCTGACAGGCATAGAACAAATCCGGAATTACTCGAAAAGTATTTTTTCGAGAATAACAATGCAAGAAATGACAATATTTAATATGACAATAATATTTATAACAATATTATAATAACCGAACGAATAGGTTTATGGAAAACGTTTTTCTATTTTATCTCAATTTTTCTTAATGTAACCCCATACAATTTTTAGATGGTTAAATAGAGAGAAAAAAAAGCTTTCCAACGATATATAACATACATCATGTTTCCATTAAAAAAAATTCAAAATGGCGGTCGTGCTCGAAAACTGCGCGAAAAAAATTTTACTTCCAAAAATAAGTATACCTACACCTGCTTGAATGCGACGAACGAAAACGGTCACTTGCGAGATAGTCCCCTCGTCGTTTTTCTCGGGGGAGAATTTAATTACCGAAGCGCACTTCGCAACTTCAAATTAGCAATAAACGGCTTCGCGGTTCTAATGAGAAAAACGTTGTATTAAATAGCCCCGCGTCTCGTAAATTAACTATCGGACCGTCGAGTCGTATAAAAAATTATAGACGCAATTTCCTCGCGAATTTTTCTAAGAACGAGGCCCGGTTTTATAAAGTTTTTATGCTGCAGAATAGGCTATTCCTGGAAACTATCGTTTTCACGGCAGTTATTCCGTTGATAGCTTATTGTGCATCATAAAAGCTTTGTAAAACCGGGCCTAAGAGCTCGATCTCGTCCATTATTATTCGTGCACGTGGTACGCGTGGTCGGACAAGCAAATTTCCCCCCTCGAAAAACCGTAGGTGACTAGTCTGTATTTTGGACCGAACCTCGTTTATTTCCTTCGCCAATTTTAACCGATTTAGCCTTTTTGGTAAGCCGTAACTTGATTTTCTTAAGATTTATTTACTCGGGCGATTGCAATACCTAATCATATTTAGACGAAGACGTTAGCAAAGACGCGGGTCCCGAATTAACAATGATGAAGTACCTACGTTAAGTGGGTCTCGGGGCGTTTTCTCGCGATACGCTTAGGAGGCGGTTCGAATGTCCTCTGGGGTGCCTTTAGAAAACACAAATTGGTTCCTCCGGGCGTCGTCGTTTAATTTTCGACCTTCACTTATCCAACACTTGAATTGCAAAGAACAAAGACTTGGGCAATCGGACACGAATCGATATTTTAACGCTTCCTGTGATTTACTTTTATTTACTTTTTAGTCTAGATCAGGGGTCGGCAACCTTTTGAGTCGTAAGAGCCAAAAATTTACAAAATTTCAAAGTTTTTAAAGAGCCACAAAAATTTTTCTTGCCAACAATAAATAGTACTCGCATAAATAACTGGAGCCGCAGCTTCACATCCAAAGAGCCGCATGTGGCCCGCGAGCCGCAGGTTGCGACCCCTGGTCTAGATATTTACTTTGTGTACTTCTTTTATTTATTCGCGAATCTGAGAAAAGAGTAGACTGCGTACGGGAGGTCCTTTTCTCGATGATTTTGTTCCTGGTGAAGTTATAATGGGTGTTTGATTTATTAGCGATACGCGGACATTATCAGTTTAACTGCTGTTATATCTTGTTACGATCACTTAGTATTTCATATACACCAATACCTCACTTTGCGTCGGGGTTACATTCCAAAAAAAACACGACGCAAATTGAAACGACGCAAAGTGAATTAAGATTTTCTATAGCAAACCATGTAAAGATCGAAAAGATAGGTTCCGGGGTTACGAAAATACTACTTTTTAAAAAGAAAATTGAACAAAGTAAACATTAAAAAACAAAAATAATATAAAATTTTATTATATACATACAAAAACAAAAAAAACGTATTCAATTAAAACAAAATAAACTATTCAATTAATTTATGAAAACAAAATTAATCACATTCTGATGAATCCATAATGGGTGTTGTTGTAAGTCGGCTTTCTTTCACAACAAATTGGTCCAATGTTTGCTGAACAGCTTTTTTTCGACGTAAAATAAATTTCCTTGTAGCAATTGATATTCGTAGCTGCCGCCTGGGACACTTTAAAACTCCTTCCGCTGTCAGGATCGTTTTTACAAAAATATCCATAGCTTCGTCAATCAAACACTCGCTTTGGAAATTTGTTTTGAGGTTAAATTTTGTTTTTCGGAGATTTCTATTGAACGGTCACCTGTCACCTTCTTCATTAGCAAATTGCAATTCCAGTTGCAATAGTTCTTCATTAGAGAATTTTTGGTTGTGCGAGGTTAGCAATTCATTTATGTCAAGTCTCTCCAGTTTACCTTCAAAATTAGACTCTCTAGCTAAATTAGAAATTTCACGACGAACAGCTGGTGTACCGTCATTTTCTGCAGCGCATATTCGGTGAACACGTTCAGGCCATATTTTGCGCCAAACACCATTCGTGCAAGATGGTTTAACCTCCTCCCACGAATCAGAAATAATTTCTATGGCTTTCATAATGTTGAACTTTTTCCAAAACTCTAGCATGGTAGTCTTATCTTGTCCATCAGTCTCACTTAAAAGAAGTTTAAATGTTCGTCGAAGGTAATAACTTTTAAAAGTCGATATTACTCCCCTGATCCATCGGCTGAATAACTGGTGTCGTATTAGGCGGCAAAAATACAAATTTCACGTTTTCTGACAACTCATCAACATAAACTGGATGGCCAGGAGCATTATCTACTAGGACCAGAGCGTTGAAGTTTAAGTTTTCCTTGTTGCAATAAGCTTTAATTTCTGGAATAGCACAAGTTAAAACCCAGTTTTGAAATAATGATGTTGTCATCCATGATTTTGTGTTTGCTCGCCAGCGGACAGGAAGCAGATTCTTTGAACAGCCTTTCGTAGCTCTTGGATTTTCTGATCGATAAATGAGAAATGGTTTAAATTTAAAATCACCATTTGCATTACCACCAAGAAGAAGAGTCAGTCTATCCTTGCTAGCTTTAAATCCTGGCGCAGATTTTTCTGTTTTAGATATGAAAGTTCTTTTCCAAAATAACCCAGTCTCGTCAACATTAAAGACCTGTTTCGGATCGTAGCCACCTTCATGAATTAATGCTTTTAACTCTGTCGGGTAGCGTTCTGCAGCAGTTATATCGGCGCCAGCTGCTTCGCCTTTAAGAGCAATGCCGTGCAGATTTGCTCGAACTTTGAATCTCTCAAACCAGCCCTGACTAGCTTCAAATGTTTCATTCTTGTCTTTACTACCACTAGCATTATCGTTGGATACTGCTGCTTTACTTTTTATGTCATCAAATAAGCTTTTTGCTTTGGTATTCTATGCGCAACTCGATTTTCAATCCAAGTAGAAAGCAAGGACTCCATTTTGATCATCAAAGCACTCCTTGTACGGGTCATCGTTTTAGCATCTAATGATGTTGCAAATTTTGCAGCCTCTCTTATTTTATCCCCATCTCGATGTCTAATAGTTCTGACAGTTATTGCAGCCAGACCAACAGCCTTTGCTATCTCCACAGCCTTCTCTCCCTTATCAAATCGTCGCAGAATATCTAATTTTGTCTCCAAGCTGATAGTTTTTTTCTTATTTTTGGTAATTCTACCGGCAGCGCCCTTTCCACTCATTTGGCTAAAAAAATTATGTGTACGTAAAAAAAATAATATAACTCTGCCAATAAATAAATTGGAAAAATATTTACCTTTTTCGTAATCGGAAACAACCCGTAAAATTTATAAAAATTAATTATTCTCTTTTTAAAAGCACAAACACCTAATTGAAACGTTACAAAAAGCACAATACACTACATAATTGAAACTGAACTCTAAAATTAGCAAAACAAAGTGAAAATAAAACTGCATTAAAATTGCGTCGATTTTCAGTTAGAAGAGGAATCCGAGTTTTGATGGCATGGCGCAATTAGAAACAAAAGTGGAGCCATCTGTTAGAAAACAAGAAAAAATTAAAGACTCGAACCCAAAACAACGCAACCTCGAAAACCTAACGACGCACAGCGAAAATTAGTACTAATTAAGCGGCGACGCAACTTCGAAAAACGCAAAACGAAACGACGCAAAGCGAGGTATTGGTGTATTAAATTATAAAACGTGTAGTTTGTCATTTCTTTGTTTGTTATATTTGAAAAATTACTTTTCGAGTAATTCCGGTCCTGTTTTATGCGGTATCGGGTAGTGTCGTTTTATCGAGATTGTGCAAAAACTGATTATCGATTTAAACGCCCGCAGTTTGCATTTTTCGCTTTGTTATACTAGAAAAGCGAGTTTTTCAGTCGTTCCGGACGTGTTCTGAAACGTCTTAAACGTTCGAGTCGAAATTTTGCCAAAAAAAAATCGTGAAGGGATTTTTTCGAGATTTCGCAAAAATCTTAAATCGATTTAAAAACGCGTAGTTTGGCATTTCTTTGTTTGGTATATTCGGTGATTCCAGTGATTTACTTTTTGGCTTTTATTTACTTTAAATTTGAGAAATATTTACTTTTTCTGATGCGGGTCTGTCGCTGGAAGCCCTGCGCTTTGGTATCGCTGAGGATTTATAATTTATTTGTGGGATGTGTACGTTCGACTGTCAGTAGTGCAGGTCATTCCGGCTTTACGATTTTATTTTGCATAATTTCGCTCGTCGAGCCTTCGATCGTTTGCAATGCGAATTAGCCAATCGATTTTTTTTTATTTCGCGGACCAGATAACGTTTAGTTTACGTAAGTTCGGAGACGCAAATTCTATTACGAGACAACTGGCGCAACAAACGCATTAGCATGTTTTCGTTTTAGAATTGGTTTTTCGTCTTTGATCCGCTTGCGGCCGCTTTGCATTACTTACGGTTGCCGAGGCGACGCCGCAAGTCACACCGACAAAATGTTTTACGATCAAAGTCGGCCGCTTTCGCGAAACGACGTTATTCGCGAAAGCAAAAGTTCACAACCCATTCCTCGTTAAGTTATAAATAAACACCGTTTTTTTTGGAAATGAGCTTTTTTCCAGAAATTTAAGTCGAAGAACGGTTATAGAAAGCTTGCTTGTTTGCAAGCGACCGACGGCTTCGTGAGTTCTTAATCCTGATACTGCGAGGTGGGTCCACGGGACCCTTTTTCCTAATTTCCTTTAAAATTTTGATCTTCCTTATACAGGGTGTGCCCGTTTTTGTAGCAGGACTTTCACAACTTGTAGTAAAATTCATTTTGAAAACAAAAGTTCATATAAACATGTATGTGTGGAGGCCTCGTTTTCGATATACGGGGTGTCGAAATTAAAAAAATCGGATGTTTTATTTGTAAAACAAAATTCTCTTTCGATTTTGTCGAAACTTGGCAGTTTTGTTTGTAATAATAATACAATTTTTCGCATCGTTGAATTTGCCCCGCTTCTTCCAGTGCCGCCACAACAGGGGACCGGCTTGATAAAAATAGAAAAAAAATATGGTACGCCCCTGCTTTTTTCTAAGTTTGAATTTTTTTTCGGATTCGGCAATCAAAAATAAAACTTTTTCTATTGCGCAACTTTTTCCTATCTCGCTTCGGTTTATGCTACGAGTGAAGAGTAGGACAATATTTTGCCTACAACAAGTTCGAGATTTGCTTGAATGTTGTTTGGGATTTATGACTTGTTACACCACTTGCTGCCTCAAGTAGGACTTAAGGACGATTGTTATTTGTCTTTACAACAAGATATTTAAGTGTAGTTAATAGTTTGGATGGGAGTGTTTGGCGATATTTTGGTTGGGAACGCCTCACCCTGCCCAATAGATTGAAAACGGTCAATTCATTTTTGGAATTTTTACATGCAAGTTATCAACTAACATTGATGGAATGTTTAATTTCAGTTAGATGGATGCAGCACTTGCCTCAGTTAATGCTTTGGTGGATTGCGGAACTGGCCGAATGCAGCATATCCGCAAAGATGGGTGGGTCGTGGAGGATCAGTAGGGTGGCCTCCTCGATCGCCTGATCTAACACCCTTGGATTTTTTTGTTTGGGGATTTATTAAAGAAGCAGTTTACTCTACGCCTGTCAATTCACAAGAGGAACTTGAACGACGAATCCGAAATGCTGCTCTTAGAGTAACTCCAGATCATTTGGAAAACGTTCGGCAGTCTTTAATACGTCGTTGTAATTTATGTGTCGAACAAAATGGCAGGCATTTTGAACAGCTCCTTTGATTTTACGCCTCTGTTTATTGAATAAGTTTCCTTTCATACCGTGTGGTTGATTTTTGACATACAAATTATTATCAAACAATAAATTCTGTAAAACAAT
The DNA here is from genome assembly GCA_036326145.1 of Rhagophthalmus giganteus. Classification (NCBI taxonomy): domain Eukaryota; kingdom Metazoa; phylum Arthropoda; class Insecta; order Coleoptera; family Rhagophthalmidae; genus Rhagophthalmus; species Rhagophthalmus giganteus. The sequence continues at coordinate 157,506 of JARFJA010000071.1, read as the reverse complement.
AAGTTTTATTTCTTTCTAAACGAAGCGAGATAGGAAAAAAGTTGCGTAATAGAAAAAGTTTTATTTTTGATTGCTGAATCCGGAAAAAAATTTCAAACTTACAAAAAAGCAGGGGCGTACCGTATTTTTTTCTATTTTTATCAAGCCGGTCTCCTGTTGTGGCGGCACCGGAAGAAGTGGGGCAAATTCAACGATGTGAAAAAATGTGTATTATTATTACAAACAAAATTGCCAAGTTTCAACAAAATCAAAAAAGGGAATTTTGTTTTACAAATAAAACATCCGATTTTTTTTTAAACTTCGACACCCCGTAAATCGAAAACGAGGCCTCCACACACATATATGTTTATATGAACTTTTGTTTTCAAAATGAATTTTACTACAAGTTGTGAAAGTCCTGCTACAAAAAACGGGGACACCCTGTATAGGTTCGGTAACTGTAGTTGTTTGAGAATTTTCTGGACTTTGTCGATCACTTTATCAGCAATAATTGCAAATTGTAAATGTAATTATGCAACCCGAGGGTCTTCCTTCAACCCACTCTCGCCGTTTGCGTTACGGGACGGTTGTGGAATATTAGTTAGCTTATAAGTAGTCGTTTTGCAATTAGTTTAAAATAGCAAAAATGGCCAACCCAAGGAAACGGAATCCGATAAGACGTCCGACGACTCGTTGGCCGACTCGCACATACCTCGGCCAATATTTTAGTTTTTATCATAACCTAAATTACGCGACAGTTGCATTTTAATGCGACGAAAACGGTTGCGAAAGGAAAACGACGCGTTCGAAATTGCAAAACCCTCTCTCAAAAAAAAAAAAAGTCTTTTACCGACTGGGTTTGAAATAGGTACGTCAAGTTGGCCCGGTCATAAAGAATTGTTAAAATTACATTATAATACGATTAAAATGCTAGTAAAATGCTCTGAGATGCTGTAATTAATTTAAATTATGCTCTGTTAATTAATGAGTAATTTAATAATGAATTGTCCGGGCCAGCTAATACGGTGGCCCGGCCATTTTGGCATATCATAAATTTTTAAATCACAATAGAAAATGCTCGCAAAATGCTATAAGATGCTGTATTGATTTTTAAAATGCTCTGCTAATTAGTCCGCAATCGAATTAATAAATGTCCGGGCCAAGTTGGCGGTGGCCCGGCCATACCGGCATCTTTAAAACATTTTTATTTAAAAAGTAACTATTTTCGAAATGCTATAAGATGCTGTATTGATTTTTAAAAATGCTCTGCTAATTAGTCCGCAATCGAATTAATAAATGTCCGGGCCAAGTTGACGGTGGCCCGGCCATATCGGCATCTTTAAAACATTTTTATTTAAAAAGTAACTATTTTCGAAATGCTATAAGATGCTGTATTGATTTTTAAAATGCTCTACTAATTAGTCCGCAATCGAATTAATAAATGTCCGGGCCAAGTTGACGGTGGCCCGGCCATATCGGCATCTTTAAAACATTTTTATTTAAAAAGTAACTATTTTCGAAATGCTATAAGATGCTGTATTGATTTTTAAAATGCTCTACTAATTAGTCCGCAATCGAATTAATAAATGTCCGGGCCAAGTTGACGGTGGCCCAGCCATACCGGCATCTTTAAAACATTTTTATTTAAAAAGTAACTATTTTCGAAATGCTATAAGATGCTGTATTGATTTTTAAAATGCTCTGCTAATTAGTCCGCAATCGAATTAATATATGTCCGGGCCAAGTTGACGGTGGCCCGGCCATATCGGCATCTTTAAAACATTTTTATTTAAAAAGTAACTATTTTCGAAATGCTATAAGATGCTGTATTGATTTTTAAAAATGCTCTGCTAATTAGTCCGCAATCGAATTAATAAATGTCCGGGCCAAGTTGACGGTGGCCCGGCCATATCGGCATCTTTAAAACATTTTTATTTAAAAAGTAACTATTTTCGAAATGCTATAAGATGCTGTATTGATTTTTAAAAATGCTCTACTAATTAGTCCGCAATCGAATTAATAAATGTCCGGGCCAAGTTGACGGTGGCCCGGCCATATCGGCATCTTTAAAACATTTTTATTTAAAAAGTAACTATTTTCGAAATGCTATAAGATGCTGTATTGATTTTAAAATGCTCTACTAATTAGTCCGCAATCGAATTAATAAATGTCCGGGCCAAGTTGACGGTGGCCCGGCCATATCGGCATCTTTAAAACATTTTTATTTAAAAAGTAACTATTTTCGAAATGCTATAAGATGCTGTATTGATTTTTAAAAATGCTCTGCTAATTAGTCCGCAATCGAATTAATAAATGTCCGGGCCAAGTTGACGGTGGCCCGGCCATATCGGCATCTTTAAAACATTTTTATTTAAAAAGTAACTATTTTCGAAATGCTATAAGATGCTGTATTGAATTTTAAAAATGCTCCGCTAATTCGTCCGTAATTTAATTAATTAATGTCCGGGCCAGGTTGACGGTGGCCCGGCCATGTTGGCATCTTTAAATATTTTTTATTGTAAAAATAACTATTTTAGAAATGCTATAAGATGCCCTATTGATTTTAAAAAATGCTCTACTAATTAGTCCGCAATTTAATTAACTAGTTTTCGTCATCGTCATTCTAGTCAATAATAGGTAAAGTATAAATAAGTACCTATTAATTGTCGTATATTTTCTTATTAAAAATATGTAATACGTTCTAATAAAGTAGTGTACTTACTGACATATACTTAATTACTATACTATATACTTAATTTTAATGCTGCTTTTCTTATCTTATAATTAGACTAATTAGTTTTTATTTTTATCGAAATTAGCGCCACCCAAACAGAATATGAAATTGTTATTTTATATAGTATTGTGTATTATTATGTATGTATGTATATATACATAGAATAGAAAACCTGATAAACTAACAGTGTTTATTATCAATATAGGTAAATATACAGATACAAAAATGGATAAAAAAAACATTTAATTGAATACATATATTTACTTAAGTAAGAGTACTTTAATTCTGAAAATTACAATTTTGGTAACAAAAAGAACAATCGAATCAGTAAAATAGTAAAAATAGAATAGTTGAAAAAACTTCATACTGACACTAAAAAGTATGTACCTATGTGTGTTTGTTGATAGTGTAGAATATAAACAAAAATCGAATACGATCAAAAGAATTTTATCTTGATTTAGAGGAATCGAATATGATGTGAAATGCCTTTTTTCACATAGCTTAAAATTAACGGGCTTTATCACAAATTCTTTAAACAAAAGTTAATAGTTGTAACGATACCTTTTACCAAAGTATTTTAAAAATAATTAAAAAGTACAATTTTATCGAAAATGAGTTGTTCTAACCATTTTGTGCATTTAAAACTTTAATTTTTTTGGATAGTGTTATTGTGCTACGTAGATGACAGCGAATGACGTCATTTCAATTTTGTAATTGAAACCAGTAACAAACGTATTTTTAGAAAACGTTGATTGTTACCGTCACGTATAATACCGGCGCACCACAATTTATAACAATCAACGCTTCCTAAAAAATACGTTTCAATGTTTTAGTAATAATTCACAGTCATCTTACGGTTGGCTACCGGACTATCCAAGAAAACCAAAGCTTAGTTTGCTTAATTAGCAAAATTTGCTAAAACCTGATAAACATTTAATTGTTTTTTTACCAAAAAAAATTCATGTTTAGCGTAATAGATACATACGTGTATTGTTTATAGTACGAGATAGCATCTCCAGCAAACAGCACATCTCCCGTAAAATGCGTATTTTACAGCTTGTAAGATATTATACTTTGATAAAAACGCACGGATAAGATTATCTATTTGGATCTAATTTTTCAATAACTCTCTATATTATGGATCGAGAGTGATCGAGTCATGATCTTCAAAAGCATTGTTATTATGTAAATTAATTATACAGGGTTAGTTAAAAGTATGGAGACGGCGATTTATTGTCGTTAATATTCATTTTAGGAAATTATGTTCAATACAAAGTTTGTTATGAAATTATTATCTACATTTGAGAATACTTGAATCTTTTCTTCCTCAATTGTTTTTAAGTTACGACATCATCGATATTTTTTTGAAATGACAACCTATATTTCTAATTATTGATTTCGATAGTACATTCTATTCTCTTTTCAACGGTATACAATTTTCAATATGTTAAATTGAAAAAAATTGAGAAAAAGTGCCTTAAAGTTCAAATATTAAAGATCCATTATATTAACAGAATTAATTAACACGGTAACTAGACTCATTTATTTGCAATAAACTTATCAGTCACAATCTTATCATTAAAAACAAATTAATAACTAACTACATTAAAGTAAGTGTTCAAATTGTTGTCCATTTCTAATTTGACAATGACCTGAACTTTAAGGCACTTTTTCTCAATTTTTTTCAAATGTAACATATTGAAAATTGTATACCGTTGAAAAGAGAATAGAATGTACTATCGAAATCGATAATCAGAAATATAGGTTGTCATTTCAAAAAAATATCGATGACGTCGTAACTTAAAAACAATTGAGGAAGAAAAAATTCAAGTATTCTCAAATGTAGATAATAATTTCATAACAAACTTTTGTATTGAACATAATTTCCTAAAATGAATATTAACGATAATAACTCGCCCTCTCCATACTTTTAACTAACCCTGTATATTGATATATATATATATATATATATATATATATATATATATATATATATATATATAAATTTTATGCTACAACATAAACTTAAAATGTAATTTAAGCTAGAATATGTTTCAAAAATTACAAGTTTTTAATTTATTGTTAGATACTTTTTAATTATTGTATGATGATTAAAAATTATACAAATGTTTTACGTATGAAATAATTAAATAATTAGATACAAGGAATGATATCAATTTTAAAGTTTTAAATAAGGTTTAATCAAAGAAATTTTAAAAGGTGTTAAGCTATCTAGTTACTATTTTTTAAACATATACATAGCTAATTATTGACATAAACTCATTATGTAAGAGGACGTTTATTAAAAAATTCTTAATCCTTTTACTTATGATATATGTAAATACCTACTAAATACATATGTACACTTGCAAACTTGCAAGTCTACTATACGTTTTTAAAAAAAATGGTTACTTGCATGGTTTTGCTTCAACTATACAACAACTATACATATTTAAAAAAAATGCATATGTAAAGTTTAATAACTCTATATTTTAAAGCATAAAATTTTTACGTCCACATACCTATCAAAATTTCAAAAATCTATAATTTGACCAATTGAAAAAATGTTTGGTGTTACAAAAACAACTTTTTGAGAAAAATGCATATTTAAAATTGTATCGTGGTTTTACTATGATTCGATACTTGTTTATAGCAAATCACAAATTTTTGAAATTGTGACATAAAACCCAGCAATACCAAGCATAGCTGTTGTTAATGTTAATACTTAACGAGTAACCTTTCAATTTTGAGCGAGTAAAAAAATCATTTTATCTCGTCTTTAACCCGTTTTCGACCGTATCCGACTTTCTATAAGTATTTTACAGAATGGTGTACTATACACATACAAATTTTAGGTCAGCAAGATTTTTTATTACACGACTTTTGAGCTATTTTCACTGTGCTATCATCTATTATTATCTATTAAAAGTAAAATGTCTACTTAAGTAACTACTGTTTATGATTTACTTACCTTTATTAAATTTGTAGATAACAAACACAAATTACAAATTAACACTTCGGCAAGAGTGACAATTTTGTCGAAACTACAATGACGTTCAAACTTAAACTGATTTTAAAATTGCAAGTTCGGCATATTTATTTAAATATTTTGTCATAAAAGACATTATAGTTAACCCCTAAATGTTACAGTTTTAAAATGCAGACACTGCCGATAACCTTATGGTAGGTATTAAAGCAATTAACTCATAAACTTTGCAAATATGTCAGGCTCCAAAATAAAGGATAATAACAAGAAGTAGATATACAAAATAAGCTATAAAAGGATTATTTAAATGCATAGGTACTTACCAAAGACTTTTCGGTTACTAAAAATCACGTTTTTGGGTGCCTTCAAAAGAACAAATTTTATCAATTGCTTAACAATTTTAAATACATAATAGTATAAAATAGTAATAAATCTCCCCCAAAAATAAGTGTTAAAAACAAGTTTTTAGACATCTGCGTTTCAGATGTAAATGAATTTTAGTGATGGCTATAATTGACGGCGTCTGTGTACGAAATGAATTTCTAAATTTTGCAAATATTTCACGTTTCAATATGAGTAATAAAAATATTTATGAAATAAGCTTTAAAGGGCTTTCCAATGTTTATAACATTTTTCCTATTTACAGCGACTTTATACAGACAAATTACCGATGCACATATCTCTTTAGAATTCGAATGTAAATACCCTGAATGGGTATGATTAACGTGACGATGACGAAAACTAGTTAATTAAATTGCGGACTAATTAGTAGAGCATTTTTTAAAATCAATAGGGCATCTTATAGCATTTCGAAAATAGTTATTTTTACAATAAAAAATATTTAAAGATGCCAACATGGCCGGGCCACCGTCAACCTGGCCCGGACATTAATTAATTAAATTACGGACGAATTAGCAGAGCATTTTTAAAAATCAATACAGCATCTTATAGCATTTCGAAAATAGTTATTTTTGCAATAAAAAATATTTAAAGATGCCAACGTGGCCGGGCCACCGTCAACCTGGCCCGGACATTAATTAATTAAATTACGGACGAATTAGCGGAGCATTTTTAAAAATCAATACGGCATCTTATAGCATTTCGAAAATAGTTACTTTTTAATTAAAAATGTTTTAAAGATGCCGGTATGGCCGGGCCACCGTCAACTTGGCCCGGACATTTATTAATTCGATTGCGGACTAATTAGCGAAGCATTTTTAAAAATCAATACAGCATCTTATAGCATTTTGCGAGCATTTTCTATTGTGATTTAAAAATTTATGATATGCCAAAATGGCCGGGCCACCGTATTAGCTGGCCCGGACAATTCGTTATTAAATTACTCATTAATTAACAGAGCATAATTTAAATAGCATCTCATAGCATTTTACTAGCATTTTAATTGTATTATAATGAAATTTTAACAATTCTTTATGACCGGGCCAACTTGACGGACCCGTTTGAAAGATAATTTTATGCAGGCGCCGACTCTCGGCAATGCGCCGCGTTTCGCAAGTGCAATCGACAAAGTTACGTTTAATCGCTCGTTAAGTGGCGTTTAATCTTTTTTTATCGCTCGACCGTTTTTTTTTTACGATTCGCGAAAACCGTCCGCTTATGTTTATTCATATTCTTCGCGGTATAAATTTGGACGGGCGCCGCGTCGTTTTCAGTGGTGACACACGATCCGTTCCGGCCTGAGCAACAAATATGTCGTCGAATTTCGCCCTTTACGGTTTCGTTTTGTTCGTCGGCCTGGCGTCAGCGCGTAAGTAAACACGTTTTGCGTGTTCCACTTTATATTTAATTGCATAATCGGAAAACGACGTAGACGCCTCGAAAGTGATCAACGAGGAAGCGTGCCTGCAGGCGGGCGGACAGTGCACGGCGAAGGACGAGTGTCCGCGCGAAATTCCCGACGAATATTTGAATCTTTGCCCTTCGCAACAGAGTCGAGGGATCGAATGTTGCCACGGCAGTAAGTCGAGCGTTTTTGTTTTAGTTAGTTTTTAGTTTTGTTTTTGCCGCAGTTTCCGTAAAGGAGACGATCTGCCACAATTTTGGGGGCGAGTGCATGCCGAAAAGCGGAAATTGCCCGGAACAGCTTCGAAAACCGGAAGCGGAGGACTGCGAGCCCGACACGATCTGTTGCGTGCTAGTTTAACAAATGAATATTGTCCGCCCGATGTACAACGAATAAAGTTTTCTTTTGTTCTTAACGGGTCGGTTAATTGAATTCGAAAAATTCGGCGCAAGCCAACGGATCGATTAATGGATTCTCAATTGTTTATTCTGTCGTAGAGTCGACTTAACAATGTTCCACTTTGAATAATGGAAACCAAACGTTTTTATATTGAAATAACAAATAGTGACGATAACTTTTCTCATATAGGTCAAAGAGGTCAATATACAAGAGTACAAGCGATAAATAAACGCGATAAATAAACAATTTTTCGACGCTTTTCGACGACACCGCGCGCGATTGTTTTCGCGACGCGCCCGGCCGTGCCGCGCCGCGTTCCAGATATACGGGTGTTAGCGAATTAACATCGCGGAAAAAACACGGGTAGGTAAGATTGAAACGAACAAAAAACCTAAATAAAAATTTTTCCTAAAATCAATCATTTTCGAGTTGTTGCTATTATTAGTTTGATAATCGTTTTACACGAGTATATTCCCTTTAAGGGCGTACGGTCCCTATTGCCGCCAAACGATAATCCGTAGATGGCACCGTTAGTGAATTTTAGAGAAATTTTAAACAGACCATCCTTCTCGGTTGAAATAGCCTGACCTCTGTAAAGTCGTAAAATCTACCTGCTTCGAAGCTAAGGGTATAAATGTTTAGATACGGCGTTCTTACATTAAAACGTATTCGAAGACGATTTTAAAATTCGCAATGCAAAAGTTAAGGTTTAATGTTAAGTACAGGAAAAATCTGAGATTACTGATCTGAAAAACTGATTTATTTAAAGTTCGCTAATAAATAATCTACTTTAATTTTAATTGAAATTAGAAAATTAATTAATAATTAATACTATTATTATTATAACAATATAAATAGGGCGTTCTCGAGGATATTGAATGCGAATGGATCTCGGTTATAAAAAAATGTTGTTTTTAAAAAAATAATAGATTTCACATGTGAAAAGTATTACATTAGGAAAATTGTAATTTAAGTAGATGTTTATTAAAAGAATAATAGTATAGTAATATTGTAAACTAGTGCTAAAATATCCACCTTTCCGCACGTGTTATATACTATGCTTTTTCGACGACCACAAGTATTTTTATTAAAAAAAATTGATTCTTGTCGTTTACGTAAGTTCGTTTGACATTTTAATAAAATGTCAAATTTGATAATAAAACGGTTTGTGTGAAAAGTAATTGCACGACAGTGTAGAAGACTTTGATTGACCGTGTGCAATGATCGCACACGGGCTGCAACGTTTTTGATTGGCCAACGAGTTTCTTTACGCACGGTCAGCCTATTTGTTTGTAACGGTCAACTTTCCATAACATTTATTGGTGTGAAATTATGCACTTCTCATAATGGTCGTCGGAAAATGTAACTTTCCGTACTAATAATGTAGGTAATATACCTATTTCTAGTATTTTTATTTGTATTACACCACCAAAGTTTTATAAATATGTACATGTAAATAAAGACCATTTATTAAATAATGACGTCAAAAGTAGAACCCTAGCAGCACATCTGAGTTTATTAAACTCAGCATTATCTAAATGTGATATAATAAGCCACATTTATATATGTGACTTTAGTATAAGGTTTTGCAGATATTCTTTAGATGGTTTGTTTAAATATTACAAAATTAGATAATATTAAGATCGATGTCGTCTTAGTAAACCATATTTGTAAATAATGTTTTAACGTGATATATCTGCGACATAAAATAGTGAGCTTAAATAAATATCTTAAAATGGGTTTAAATTTATCTAAAATATTTTAAATTTTATACTAATAAACATGTTTAAATTTAAGTATACTTGATATGGATTCATTCAATGTCTTTTGAATTAGCTTAAATAGATATGAAATTTAACAAAATCTGCTATCTAAAAAATAGGTCATATAAAACTTGCAAAACGTTCTCGAAATATATTCACCTTTCTTACCTAATTAAAAAAGTATTTAGAGAGAAGCGCATACACCAAACACTGATAAACGGAATATTATCAATACATAGTTTAATTATTAGATAAGTAACAACTATTAAATTGTTATCACTTTTCGTTAACAGAGAATTAATGACAAAAATCCAAACCCAAACTTTTTTATAATTTTATTTAACCCTAAAGTAACCTCAAATGCTTGGGATGACCTCACTCTAAAACAGCGTAAACACTAAAAGTTGCAAAAAGTTAACAGTTTCGAGTAAAACATAAGCTTGAGTAGGGTACATAAGGTACATATTTTTAAAACTCTTTAAGTGGGTAATAATCAAAAATGCAAATAGGTAGAACTTTGCGACCTTCGTCATTGTCATTTCTACGAAGTAGGAAACCTTTTCCCAAATTCTTTCCTTTCTTTTCTTTTTTATATGTTACATTTCTAGAAGAAAGCGAATTACTTAAATTATTATCAGCATTATAATTTCATATTATTACAGAAATTTCATTTAATTGTACGAGTAAACATTAACTACAAATTACTAAATTTTTCATTCCCATCATTTTAAAATTGCACGACTAAATAATAGTATTGAAGGGGATGGCAAAATTGCACCACGCGCGTCGTTCCGTTATTCGACAACTCGGCAAAAATGGTAGGAATTTCAAGGTTACGGTCACTTCGAAGTCGTCGTCCCTACTTAGGTAGCCTAATTTTCCGTCTTACTTAGAAAAAAATGTGCTCTCTCTAAGATTTTATCTCGCGGTACTACTGAGTCCTCTTAAAACCGACGAAACCTTTTCGTTTTTCATTAACTTTCGATCATTTTTTTCAAAGTTGCGGGTTAATGTGAATTTAATTCTAAAATTGCTTGTTTTTTGGAAAATATTTATTTATCAACTTGGTATATATATAGGTACTATGGTACAATAACTATTAAGGTAAGATATCGGGGCGGTTCTGCACATCGAGATGTGACGTCACTCGTGAAAGAATCAGAAATCTGACAGGCACGTACTTGCACGGATGACGTCCTTCGCGGGTTGAACGTGTTTAGAAGATTCGGATATCCTACTTTCGTAAGTTGTTATACCAAGTATAGGTACCTAAGCGTATATACCTGCTATTGTTAACCCTCGGTCAATAGGTACCTAACGGGACATCATATTTTGTTGCTTGACCAAAGTGGTGTAAACAGAGGGGTATCAGTTCACTGCAACGAAGCGGATAGTGTACTTCTATTTTCAATGTTCAATAGTAAGTATTATAATACGTAAGTCGATTTTTATGATCTTAATGAAGTCGTGTGATGTAACATTCTGGGAGCAATTTAAAAAAGCAACTTCAAACGTACGTCGATATTTTCGATCTCTTTTACAATGCCAACTTCTGCGGAAAGAGAAAACGATAGCCGAACGCCACATTGCAAGTAATGCAATTACTTTTATAGGTGAGTCATACTCCATTTTGACTATACCTACTTACTTCAGTATTTAAAAACACGAACAAATTAAGTAGAATGTACTTAAGTAGGTAATTTTTGTTATTAGATATTATTTTTTACTATTTTCTTCGAATGATTAATTATATTAATTTTCAGATAAACCTATCATATTATCCCATCGGAGAAAAAATGCCCATAAGACAGTTTACTGCTAAATGGTCAAATCACTAACTCGCATTGTAGTCAATAAGTACAAGACGCGGACACGGCGTTAGAAAAAAGAATCAACAAACCGTTATTCCGTGACCTGAAAGTAACGAATGTATTGTTGGTAAGTTAAATATAAGTAATTTTTGTATAGTCGATCGTGTATTAATGTGTAATTTAATTTTCAGAAATAATACGACGAGTGTTATACACCATCCGTGATGATAACTATAAGAAAATCCGTCGGCATCTATTTGGCAAATACAAAAATTAAACAATGACACTTCACTTCAACTTTTTCATATTTTCGGTATTTTTATAAATATAAGTGTTATAAATATAATAGATATCTATTAAATTTTATTTGATTATATGCACCTACTTGATAAAGTCCAAATTTGTTTATTGATTAATTATTTATTTTCAATTTTACACTATTTTTGTTAAACACGAAAATTTCTTTTTTGTCAATTTTTGTATTGTAAGTATTGTTAATAAAAAGAAATTTTGTTGGAAAATTACAGAAATTGTGCCGAAATTGAAAATAAATAAATAATAAATTAATAAATCTGGGCTTTTTTATCAAGTCTTTATATAGGTACTTTTATTAATATGAATTGAAATTTTAAGATATTACTGAAAATATGTTTAATTTTGTATTATAATTAGTATGTACAACTAAAATATTTTATATCCTTTTTTCAATAATAAAATTATAAGATAATATAGTAGTTTCTTATTTATACCACTGTAACATAAGTAATATAGATTTTAAATAACTCGTATACATCTCTATTATATCAATACGAGAATGACAAAAAAACTTATTTAGATACATTTAAGATCAGAACAATATAAAAAAATATCAATACAACCTCAAAAAAGTGCACATTCCTGATGTTTAAGATATAGAATCTACATATCTGGACAATATAGCTTAACTGCATAGGTTTTACATCAAAATTCTGATCATTCTGAAATATCAATGTGATGATAAGACAGACCGTCACATTGGCTTATAATAATATATCGGGAAATTATGTTACTTTTAGCTAAGTGTGCTGCTAGGGAAGGTACCATATACAAAAAAAAAGCAATATTGTAAGAACTTCAACTGCAAAGTAGTCGTCAAAAAACTTAGTTACAAAATAGCAAGAAAAAAGAACAAAATTGATGTATTCCGGTGATCTTGCGAATTCCTCATTGTTAATTTTCTCAAATTTAAGACATTTTATTGGCGCAATATACGATGTAATGAGATAGCTAATCGTGATTAATATTTTGTTAATCGGGATTCCGTTTCTAAAATGTATGTAAAATGTCGTACACTAACCGTTTATTGATGTTACAATAAATTATGTCTAAATTCACAATATTGACTTAAAGGACTTGAAAGGAGAACGTTTCGCTTGATTTATACTGTTAAGTGACCAATGCTCGCATTAGATTTTAGGTTGTAAAATTTATGACCTTTTAAAATAAGAATAGGGAGGTCTAGTCATATTACCCAGTATTTAACAATAGTTGTGGGACGACCCGCAACCATTGTCCGACATTGGGCGTCAACATTTAAACCAAAAATTAAAACTTCCAACAACCCGCTTTTGATTATTTATAAAAAATCGACGTAAAGAACGAAAATGATCATCAGAAGTGATTCTTAACGGCAAGACGTGCTAAAATTTCTCCAATTTATTCAAATGATCGTTAAAAATACACATTGAAATTTTAAAAATTGTGAAGCAATTATTTAATTAAAATAAGTATTTATTACAAAAGAGCACGTTGTGCCGTAGAGGGAATGTTACGTTACCCACTAGTTATTAATTTGCAAACTTTGGTTACCCCAGTTTTGAGTTATGATTGCAGTAAAATTGTACTTTTTACACAATCATTAGGGTTTTTAAAGGTGTTATGGAAATGATAGATTTTTTTAAGTATTTTTCTGTGAATCAGAACATTGTAATCTATGGAAAACGTAATTTATTTCATGAAAACATCAATCTTTTTATTTGGGCTGTACCGCCTTAAAAAGGAACTACTGGTTTAATTTCTCGGTCGAAAACACCTTCCCCCCCTCAAAAGTAAATTTGCTCAAATCAAAAATGTTACTAAGATTTTTGTTTGTATTAGCCTCAGGTGCATGTACCTTTCTTCCGCGACATTCATTCGCTAACACACTGTAGGTCGGTTATCTGGCCGAAAAGGGATCGATGTCCGGCGAAAATCCCCTGTAAAATTTAAACCTTCGTTCGCCCTCCGCCCCCGGCCCCCCTGTCAATGACCCGAAGGATTCTCGGTGTGTGTATCTTGTCGTTTGGCAAATTCTTTTGACGTCTCGAACCCGATAAGCGCGTCATAGCGCGCGATAAATCGCCCAAAATACGGTTATCGTTATTTTCGTATGAGGAATTAACGCATAAATAAAACTCAATCCGTTATAATGGACTTTCATACGTCGACCCATTTTAGATTAGTTATTCGCTCGCAAAGTGATTTCCATTACGTATTGTATTATCGGCGTGTCGTTGTTTCGACGTGCGAAGAGGGCCCCGTCGAAATAATTGGTGCGCATCTCGAATACGTCCGTAAAGGACCACGCACACTTTATATGGAAAATAGGAACCACTCAAATCGATTTTTCTTTATATCAATCGACTCGACTTAATGTGACGAATAATTATTATCGTTGCGCCAATTTTGTTAATTTATAAATAAAGCCGCAATCTTTAATGAGAATTTCGTGAGAGCAAAAGAGAACCTACTAAAATCTAATTTGTTTGAGTTCATAAATCAACTTTGTTATTTATTGCGGGTATTAAGGGCAGGGTACCCATGATTTCAGCGTATTTTACGCTCATCTTAAACTAATTTTTGATACATTTTGGATCATTAAAACCAAAATGTTTTATGATTAGTTGTTTATCACTATTTTGTTTATGTATAGTCGTAATTTGAGTACATGATTTTACTCGTTAATTTGTTATTATAAATTATAATTTTGTTAGTTATGGTGGAATTTTATAAAACTAAATAAGTTAAAGTGAAGTGGATTTTTTGTTTTACAGAGAATAATGTACTCGAGGACTTAACAAGTTCTCACAAAATTTTATTATTGTTTGCATAAAAAAAATTGATTTTAAAATATTAATTTAATTTTTTTATTAGTTTAAAATAATTCATTCGTTATGAATCTTTTATATGTCATCGAGTACATTATTCTCTGTAAAACAAAAAAATCCACTTCACTTTAACTTATTTAGTTTTTATAAAATTCCACCATAACTAACAAAATTATAATTTATAATAACAAATTAACGAATACAAATCATGTACTCAAATTACGAGTATACATAAACAAAATAGTGATAAACAACTAATCATAAAAACATTTTGGTTTTAATGATCCAAAATGTATCAAAAATTAGTTTAAGGATGAGCGTAAAATACGCTGAAATCATGGGTACCCTGCCCTTAACAACGACGGGTCGGTACCTACCTACTTAAACTGGCTTAAATGGCTTAAAAATTCTTGGCTTTGTGCACATTAAAAATGTGTACAAAACTAAGAGATTATTTGTACCTATCTATAAAAAGATAATATCGATGGCATTTTGTCAAAAGGGCGTAACCCATACTATTTAAATGAATTATTGAATTAAATGAAGACATAATCTGTTAAAATCTGGTAACAATATTTCGATTTTTTTCACCGGAAAAATCAATTTGTATTTCCGCCAAGCGTATCTTCTTATAGCTACACGACAACACAACATGTGTTCCCGGTAAAATTTACTTTTTGTGGGTTACGCCCTTCTGAAAAACCTACGTCGATATTTACATCGGCTTGCTTTTTACAATTGCTGTTATAATACAGTTGCTGTTGCTGTTAGAGCTAATAATTAGAAATAAAATCTATTAATATATTAATAACATTAACAAACAATCCAAATAAAAAACAAAACATATTCACGAATAACAAATCAATAAAAAAAATAATTCTTCGTATATTCAAAATTGTGACTCAAATAAATAAATAATAATATTATCCAATATAAGACAAAAATACACAATAATGTAGCTGTTTATTTTTCTACCTCTATTAAAAATGTTCACCGTAAAATATCTATAGGCGACTCCAAATTATTAATTTTAATTTAGTGGGGTAGTAGTGACCGGCCTCGTTAGAGATCTCTGTCAAGTAACTTTAAAATAACTTTGTAATGTAATAAATAATTCAATAAATCATTAATACAGTGCTCTCCTCTATAGTTCCTTCCTCAACAGTTCCGCTTCCCCAGTTTTCGACTCGACTAGTACCCCACTTTTAAGACATCAGGGCGTACCTCGAGATTCAAATGGCTCTCTCCATACAGTTCCGCGCGCTGTAAGGCTTGAAAAATCGAGTGTATCCAATATATATAGCACAAATTAAGTAATTTATATTGTATTTATTATTTTATTATTATTATTTATTTATATTTATTAAAAGAAGTATAAAAACAAAATATATTACGTTGATTTGTGACATTTTATATTATAAAGATATAGATTAGCACGAGCGTACGAACAACAACTAACTGTCGAACAGAGGAAAACCATCAGTAGGAAATCGAAACAAAAGAAAAACATTTTATTAGGACGAGTGTAAGATGGAACTATTAAGAAAGACGCAAGTGAATTCGTTCGAGCGCTACGAAAGGCGCTTGGTAGGGGAACTCTGTTCGACTTAATTTCTAAGAAAAGTTATTCCCTCATGCCCAACTGCGGAACTGTAGAGGAAGAGCACTGTATTGAAAAATCGGCCAAAAAAGAAATCTTCCGCATAAAATTGTGGCTATTATAACAATTACGGCCTATCCAAACCTAAAGGCAATTCACATCATCAATAAAAAGTCACTAGATTGTTTATTTGTAATTCGGTTTAAAGTTTGGAAAGTGACATGATGGGTGATTTACTTGCGCGTATATTAGATGGTATAAAGAAAGACTACAATTTATTGGAACTGTCTAAATACGAGGTACGAGGTGACAGCACTGTGTGAAACGTCATCATCTAGTAACCTTTTATCGATGACGTAAATTGCCTATAGGTTTGGATAAAATGTAACTAACAAAACTATTAGTTTTTATGAAATTCTTTTATTCCAGGTTTTAAGCTTGCTTACAGTAGGTACCTTCCTAATTCTATTCTAACGGCTGTAAAATGGTAGGATCGAATTCAGAATTGAAATGCTACCGTCAATTCAATATGAATATGGGTTTAAAATTTTTAATTACCACAAGGAACCGAACAATATCCCAGCTAACAATTTTTAAATTTCGCGGCAGATTTCTGTCGGTACTACTCGTATATAAACGTCAATGTCAGATAAAATAACAAAGGCAGTGACGTACTGTAGTAAATGATTAAATTAAACTAATAATATTTTAATGTAAACATGTTCAAAAATAACATACACTTCGTCCAAACCTATGTGCAATCCACGTCATTAATGAAAGGTTACTAGATGATGACGTTTCACACAGTGTTGTCACCTCGTATTTTTACAATTTTAATAAATAGTCTTTCTTTATATTATCTAATATGTGCATAAGTAATTTATCTATAGAATATGTCATTTTCCAAACTTTAAACCGAACTACAAATAAACAATCTAGTAACTTTTTATTGATGACGTAAATTGCATATAGGTTTGGATAGGTCATAAGTGCTAAAATACGTGAAACTGGACGTAATTATTTATATACTTAACAGCAGGTATAATATTTCGTTACTCGAACAATTCAAAATTCCTCTCGCCTAATTTATCGCCGCTACTGACTAAAAATGTTTTCAAGCGATACCAATAGAAATCCGCCGCGAAATTTAAAAATTGTTAGCCGGGATATGAGCACTATTTTACTGTTTTCTACCCGCTACTTACATTTGTGTCGTTTCTTAGAAACGTACTTACCACGACCCCTCCATAAATAACGAGCGACAGATTTATAAACTTCCGAGATAATTTAAAGCCCAAATTTTTTCAATAAATTGTTAATTAACGGGTTTAATAATGAAGTTACAGATTTGGCGCAACGGTAATAATTATTCGTCGCATTAAGACGCGTCGATTGATATAAAAAAAATCGATTTGAGTGGTTCCTATTTTTCCATATAAAGTGTGCGTGGTCCTAATTAACAAATTAACGTCCCGCAGAGAAAATGAAACTTAATCGAGAAGCTCCGCAAACTAATTAAGACGCGCGAGTGCTTAAATGTATCTAAAACATTAAGCCACGTATTCGCTGGGGACATGTCCCCGGAACATTGCGGGCCTTTGATCAGTTATAATTATTGCGTTAGTATTAATATTAGAAACGTCGTCGGCTATTATGCGGGCTTCGCAACCGAAGCATTTATATTTCGTCGTTATATGTGACTGTTCGTTGTAAGCGACGTCGTAATATACGGACTTTATACCGTATAAAATTGCCATTTTATTAAAAAGCAGCGGGAATTTTAGTACAAACGGTCATTAGTAGGTATATCTAGACGTTACAATTGTCGCCCGATAACTACCCGATACCTACTTTTAACTAAAATTGGCCGTCCATTAATAATTGCCTACAGTCGAACCCCGTTTATGCGAGGTTCGATTAATCGAGCGTCCATATTAACCGAGCCAATTAGGGGGGGGGGGAGAGGAAGGAAGAAACCTAACACGTACATAATTGAGGGTTTAAAATTATCTTCTCTGGTTTGTTAGTTATTTTAAGTATTTTTTTTTCCATCATTTAATTAGCAATCAGAATTACATGTCATTCTATAAGCTAATGTGCCGTTTTTTTATTACTAGAGTAGTCGTGATTGGTGTGCAGAGGACTGCTCCAGTGAATTGCCCTCGTTAATCCTGTTTCAGATCTGCCGGCCGGTTTCGTTTCAGTCTTTTACCATTTTGCGCATCAAGCAGTGGGTTTCTAGTTTGTTGTGATGTCTTGTACTTTCTTCTTTTATGACGTCCCTCGCGCAAGGAATTTTTAGATCGTTGTGAATCGTCAGGTTGGAGACGTACCTTGGTGCGTTCGTGATCGTACGAAGTATTTTTGATTGACACCTTTAACATTTTTGTAGTCACTTTCCTGGATTCCTGGAGCTTTGCGAGGATTTAATAAGCTGATTTCCTGCTCGATCTCTTTCGGAGTAAAGGATTGGATTTTTGGTATGCTGATAGGGATCTCAGATAACTGTCTGTCTATATCATTGTCTGTAAGGTCATCGTTAGGCTTAAATACTTCGGCAAAGTAGTCTGCAAATATGCTGATATGCTGTTGATATGCTATTGCAGTGTTACGGAGGGGAGGTTTTATGTTTTATAGGCTTCCAAATGGAGGTGCGTGAAGTTGGCACGTCATTAAAAGCACTAACGAAAAAAATTGTGCCAATCGTTTGTGCTGTGTTTGTGCACGTTTGTGCACGATATAAAAATTTTGCACGACACGCCGTTTTCGAGTTATTCAAAAATCAAAATAAAAAGTCATTTGAAAGCACAAACAAAAACAATTGTAGCAATCGTTAGTGCTTCGTTTGTGATCGTTTATGCATAATATAAAAATTTTGCACGACACGCCGTTTTCGAGTTATTCAAATATCAAAATAAAAATCATTTGAAGCACAAACGAAAACAATTGTGGCAATCGTTAATGTTTCGTTTGTGATCGTTTATGCATAATATAAAAATTTTGCACGACACGCCGTTTTCGAGTTATTCAAAAATCAAAATAAAAATCATTTGAAAGCACAAACGAAAACAATTGTGGCAATCGTTAGTGTTTCGTTTGTGATCGTTTATGCATAATATAAAATTTTGCACGACACGCCGTTTTCGAGTTATTCAAAATCAAAATGACGTGCTAACTTCACGCCCAGCACGTCATTTGGAAGCACAAACGAAAAAAATTGTACCAATCGTTTGTGCTTTGTTTATGGACGTTTGTGCACGATATAAAAATTTTGCACGACACGCCGTTTTCGAGTTATACAAGAATTAAAACCTGACGCTTAGCACGTCGTCGTCGGAAGTATGTACAATCAAAAACAATATTGCAGTATTTTGTAATATTTCTAATCATCGAAGAATTTTAGCATGGTAGGCCGTTTATTTAGGCGGTACGGAGTAGTATGGCCGTACTGACCATTACCATTTTTAAATTTTAGAAATTAAAATTAACAAATCTACTTAAGCAGTGTACATTCAACTTTCTTAGATATAGATTACAATTGTATAAATCTTTAAAAATTCTATTTGATATTTCTGATACTGATAAGCAAGTTTATGAAAGATACATCTACCTATCAAAATCGTATATTTTTATTTCGTCGGAATGTGTTCCTTTGCGGTAATGGAAAGTTCCTTGATATAGAAATACGGTGAATTATTATTTCATTTTGCCATAGATATTTGTGGTATTTTATGTAATTTATGTACAGTGTGATATAATACGGGAATAAAATTAAAGTAACTATTCTGTTCATTGCTTAATAAGGGGAAATATACAAAGCTGCAAAACTATTTTAAATTTTGCGCCTTTATTAATGAACTAATTTGTATGAAATTTTAGGATATATATTTTAAATTTTGCTCTACATGCTGGTAGATAAATTTCAAGAAAAATCGTACTGGTACAGCAATTTTCAAAATTTAAAAGCAGAAAATTAACGTTTTGGACCTACCAGCGTGTTATAACTTGCACATACCTATTGCGCCATTTAAGACAAATCTTACTAACCTTCAATGATACCTACCTACTATTTATTTACACACATACCTACATTAAATAGAGGTATAGGTACTTAAAATTAGAACGAAAAAAATATAGACGAAATACAGACGACGAAGAACCAAATGAGTAGGTATATTAACAAATGTTAGATTTTATATGCGGATAGAAATAAAGATATAGATAGAAATAAATAGAAATAATAGATAGAAATAAATGTAAATTCTACATGCTTAAACAACCTACTTATCTGGTTTAACACCTAAGATAGGTTACAAAACAGTTTAAAATCAAACAGTTTTATGTAATAATTAAAATGTGACTTAAGCCGATCTTTCTATTTTCAGCTAAAATCTAACAGATATTTACCATGAAAACAATTGTCTGAACAAACGTTTCTATGGTAAATATCTGTCAGATAAATTTATCGGGAGATGGAAAGATCGGCCCTTAGTACACTTTTATTCTGAGGTACAGATACAGGTTTTTCCAATACACCACCAAACCAGTTTGCGAACTGTCTGGTACATGCCCTTCAACTAATCAGAATTTTAGAATTTACTCAACTGTCAAATTCTAAAATTCTAATTGGTTGAAAGCATGTGTCGGACGGTTCGCAAATTAACGATGTGTTGGAACAAACTTCAAGTTCTATTGATAATAAATAAACAAAATTATATTACAACGTCGATTTAAATTTAATTTTTTTTTAAATTTTATTAGTTTGTAAGTAAATATTAAGTTAATCTACTTGTGCATATAATAAATGCATGGTTTTTACGTTAAATATATTTTTTTATTTGTTAGATATTTGATTATGTTGTAGGTAGTTATTTCATTGTTTTTGTATTTTATTATTAAAAGTAGATTTGAACATAGTAAATATAATAATCAGTATGATGTCGAGATTATAGGTATGTGTACTACCTTTGATTATAGGTACTACCTAATTAGAAATCTTCTCAGACTAGGATGAAGTAGAACAGTGCATCTTATCGTTAGAAACTTATATTTAGATTTAATCTTACCATTAATATTAATAAGTTTTTGTACCTAAGTTATATGGTAAATATAAGTGTTTATATAATGAGTGTTTTAAATTATTAGAAATTATTAATCGTTGTACGTTATTTTTAACTTAATCCAGATAGTACTGAACTATCTTACTTTATATTGTTTTAAAATTTCCAGTTTCTCTCCTGATTATTTAAAATTTAAAGATAATGTTACTATTCAAAATAGGATCTCCTTTCAAAAAGACAGTAAATATACCTACATACAAGTTTTAAGAAAATAGATATGATATGATCTGCATTCTTGTACTTGTACGAAAATCAACTACTTTCAGTAGAAGAGTACGTTTACATAACTTGAACGACCTTGTATAAATAGTTAATATTTTTTGACGTGCTGATTTAAAATTCTCGATAGTTACAAATATTCCAAGAAGTATTTCCTACTAAAAGTATACCTACTAATGAATGCTGTAATATTGTTTTTGATTGTATGTATCTTCAACGACAACGTGTTAAGCATCAGGTTTTAATTTTTGAAAACTCGAATAAAATTTTACAATGTTCACAAACGTTCATAAACAAACCACTAACGATTTCATAATTGTTTTCGTTTGTGTTTTCAAATGATTTTTCATTTTGATTTTTGAATAACTCGAAAACGGCGTGTCGTGCAAAAATTTTATATTATGCACAAACGAAGCACTAACGACTCCTACAATTGCTTTCGTTTGTGCTTCCAAATGATTTTTTATTTTAATTTTTAAATAACTCGAAAACAGCGTGTCGTGCAAAATTTTTATATTATGCATAAACGATCACAAACGAAGCACTAACGATTGCTACAATTGTTTTTGTTTGTGCTTTCAAATGACTTTTTATTTTGATTTTTGAATAACTCGAAAACAGCGTGTCGTGCAAAATTTTTATATCGTGCACAAACGTCCATAAACAAAGCACTAACGATTGCTACAATTGTTTTCGTTTGTGCTTTCAAATGACTTTTTATTTTGATTTTTGAATAACTCGAAAACGGCGTGTCGTGCAAAATTTTTATATCGTGCACAAACGTCCATAAACAAAGCACAAACGATTGGCACAATTTTTTTCGTTAGTGCTTCCAAATGCTGGGCGTGAAGTTGGCACGTCATTTTGATTTTTGAATAACTCGAAAACGGCGTGTCGTGCAAAATTTTTATATCGTGCACAAACGTGCACAAACAAAGCACAAACGATTGGCACAATTTTTTTCGTTAGTGCTTCCAAATGACGTGCTGGGCGTGAAGTTGGCACGTCATTTTGATTTTTGAATAACTCGAAAACGGCGTGTCGTGCAAAATTTTTATATCGTGCACAAACGTCCATAAACAAAGCACAAACGATTGGCACAATTTTTTTCGTTAGTGCTTCCAAATGCTGGGCGTGAAGTTGGCACGTCATTTTGATTTTGAATAACTCGAAAACGGCGTGTCGTGCAAAATTTTTATATCGTGCACAAACGTGCACAAACAAAGCACAAACGATTGGCACAATTTTTTTCGTTAGTGCTTCCAAATGACGTGCTGGGTGTGAAGTTAGCACGTCATTTTGATTTTTGAATAACTCGAAAACGGCGTGTCGTGCAAAATTTTTATATCGTGCACAAACGTCCATAAACAAAGCACAAACGATTGGCACAATTTTTTTCGTTAGTGCTTCCAAATGACGTGCTGGGCGTGAAGTTGGCACGTCATTTTGATTTTTGAATAACTCGAAAACGGCGTGTCGTGCAAAATTTTTATATCGTGCACAATCGTGCACAAACAAAGCACAAACGATTGGCACAATTTTTTTCGTTAGTGCTTTTAATGACGTGCCAACTTCACGCACCTTCCAAATGGAATTGTCGTATCTGTTGAGATTTGTAACATACTCATGAAATGTCTTTTCTTTCATTTCTTTTATTTGACGCTGCAGTTGGTTATTTAATCTATTTAGTACAGTTTTATCTGCTGGTGCACGGGTACGGTGCCACTTTGCCCTGGCTCTTCTTTTTTCTGCTATAAGCCTCTTAATGACCGTAGGTATTATATACTTGTGATTTTGGAATTCTGTGTGAGGAGTGGCCTGTTTGAGGATGTTTACTAGTGTGGTTAGGACGGTGTCAATTTCCACTGGAGTTTTCAGACTTACTCTCAATTTTATGTCTTCTTGTATCTTGTTCCTGTAACGTTCCCAATTTGTGTTTTTGTTATGAAGTCTGGGCGTTGGTTTTTTATGAATAGCATATTGACTGATTGTCGCAATTACCGGCGAGTGGTCAGAGGAGAGATCGTAGCTCGGTGTCACGTTCATGTACGCTTGCGCGATCCCATTTGTTACATAAAAGTCCAATAGATCGGGGATCTTATTGGGGTCTGACGGCCAATAGGTTGGTGTACCCGTTGAAAGGAAGGAGTAATTATTTTCCTGTATGAGATTAGCCTTTTGTTGTGATTAGTCGAGATCCCCACAACGTATGCTTACTATTATAACCACCGCCAGCAACAAATTTACGCCCTAGTGTCTGGAAGAAATCGTTGAAATTTTCTTTTTTGATATTCGGCCGTGATGGGCAATATACTGCTGCTACTTTTAATTCGTATGGGAGAGTCCTAACTTTAATGGCTGCGGCTTGTAATTGATCGGTTACATATTTTGGCAGTTCGATGTGGCTTATAGTATTAGGTGTACAACTTTCCTTCCGCCGTTTTGCAATAAATGGCTGTAGCGGTAAGTGGTAGTCGAAATAAATAGATCGTAGCTGTCATACAATAAGATTAGGTATTTGTAAATATAACGCCATCGAAATATTAGTCGATTTGTGTCTGCATCATAAAGTTATTCTCGATTAAACATGTCAGCTTACGAGCCAAATTCTCGTCATTTGCGGGAGGTTTTAATTTTCTGTTTTACTATGAAGAAATCTGCGGCTGAGGCTCATCGAATGCTCTCAAATACCTACGGTGAGGCCGCTATTTTTGACGTCGAAGACCGGCATGGCGGTGGAAGAGAGAAGGTTTTCGAAGATGCAGAATTGGAGGCATTACTTGAGCAAGACTAGTGTCAAACGCAACAAGAAGTGGCAGGATTTGTGGGAGTGACGCAACAAGCCATTTCAAAACGCCTGAAAGACATGGGAATGATTCAGAAACAAGGACATTGGGTGCCGTACGAGTTGAAGCCCAGAGATGTTGAACGGCGTTTGTTTGCTTGTGAACAGCTGCTTGGAAGGATTTCTGCATCGCATTGTGACTGGGGACGAAAAATGGGTTCATTACGATAATCCCAAGCGCAGAAAATCATGGGGATATCCCGGCCATGCTTCCACGTCGACGGCCAAACCGAATATTCACGGTTCCAAAGTCATGCTCTGTATTTGGTGGGACCAGCTCGGCGTAGTGTATTATGAGTTGTTAAACCCGACTGAAACAATCACAGGCGATCGTTATCGAACACAATTAATGCGTTTGAGCCGAGAATTGAAAGACAAACGGCCGCAATACAACGAGAGACATGATAAAGTAATCTTACAGCATGACAATGCTCGACCCCATGTTGCGAAAGTGGTCAAGACATACTTGGAAACGTTGAAATGGGAAGTCCTACCCCACCCGCCGTATTCTCCAGACGTTGCTCCCTCGGACTATCACTTGTTTCGATCAATGGCACACGGCCTGGATGACCAGCACTTCCGGTCTTATGAAAAAGTAAAAAATTGGATCGATTCGTGGATCGCTTCAAAAGATGACCAGTTTTTTCAAAGCGGGATTCGTACGCTGCCCGTAAGATGGGAGAAAGTAGTGGCCAGCGATGGACAATACTTTGAATCATAAATGTATAACCAGTTTATTACAATAAAGCCTCGAATTTCGGAAAAAAACGGCGGAAGCAAAATTGTACACCTAATACTTTTTATTAAGATGGCGGTCCCGGCATGTGCAGTATTATCCGGATGATTGGTCATGTAGGTTGTGCAGTTAGGTATGCGAAAATATGCTCTGTCTGTGAAATGCGTGTCGCTGACTAGCACGACGTCCACTGAATTATGATGAAGGAATATTTCAACTTCAGAAGGCCATTGGCATTCCACGGGGCTATTGTTAGAAATTTAGTGAATTTTACTTATCAGCGTGGTAAGCAGATTCTGTTGTACGAGTTGCTGAAACATAGCCTTAAACTCATCTAGGAATTTGCTCGGGCTGGCGGAGGGTGTACCTGAGCGATGTTCGTTGTGTTCTCTACTCTCAGTTGAGCGTAATGTATTTTGTTCGTTGGTTCTGTTATGTTTCGCTGCCCCCGCATAGCTTAAATTTTGTCGGATACGATTTGTTTGGGGTTGGTTTCCCGTTTTGAAGGCTGCTAGCGGTTGTGTTGAATGTTTAGTCTATTGTTAGCATTGTTGGATTTTTTTAGTAAGCCTTGGTAGAATTCGCAGCCTTTATAGCTAGCCGGACGAGGACCATTGCATAATGCACATCGTGCAGGTGTGTCTTTGTTTTTTATACAGTTATTCGTGCTACGAGTCCCTCCGCATTTAACACATACATAGGATTTAATACAATAAGCTTTAGTATGACCATATTGCTGACAGGTGTGATATACCTTTAATTTTTTTGGGTGGTTCAATAGTTATTAGTTGGTTTTGTATTTTTTGTACTTTATAGATATTTTTATTGCTTTGTGCTGGCTCTAGGTCAACAAAGAATAGGTTTAAAGGTTCTTTTGTTATTCGTTTTCTTGCGTTCATAATATTTCTGACTTGACGTCCGTCTTTACTAAGTTCTTCTTTAATGCTTTCTGTGCTAGTTGTAAAATGTAAGTTCCTGAGTACTACCCTATAGGCTCGTTCCTGCTTCAGTTGATATGTGTGATGTACAATTTTGTTTTTTTGCATGAAGTGAATCAGAGACATGGCAATTGATTTTTATTGTATTGTCAGCTAGAGATTTTGTGCTGTACTGCTCTATTTCTATGATTTCGTTTAATTTGTTTGTCATTTGTTGGTAATTTACTATGCCATAGACAAAGATTGGCGGGGGTCGTGGGACCTTGTTTTCTACTTGTGTTGTGTTAGTTTCTTCTTCCATGGTAACAGTTAAATGGCTTGGTTTGTTTTACTTTTTGCCATGGGTTTTCTTTGGGGTTTTCTTCTGTTTCATCGTCGCTGGTTGAGGTCAGTCTGTAGTACTGGTGTTCGTTGTTTGATTGCTGCTGCCGAGTGGGATGGGAATGAGCTAGTGGATTTTGATTGTAATTAACTCCACCTGGGCCATTATACGCTGGTAACATTTTAAATTTGTTTAATGAAATTTAATAGGTAAACACAGTTACCTATTATTTAATTTCCTAGCATTTAATAACCGCTAGTGACTATTTATTATTAGTTATTATGTCCGTTACTTTTACAAATTATTTAATGTTAGTGTAATGTAGATAATGAAAATAATTTACTTGCCTTTCGGCCAGCTATTTATTGTGTATAGAATCTTTATCACTTGAACTTTCATGCACTCGGAGCGGCCATTAGCACGTCTATCCGCTACAAAAGTCAAATGGGAACTCTCGTTTTAAGTATGTATTACGTACATTGAACTACCGTAGGTACATTGTAGTAATGTGCAATAAATTTGAGTTTGTAAGTATATTAAAACAAGAACTTTATTATTTATGGTTCTATGCGCACTTTTTTTTAACTAGTTTTTTGATGCGTTTACTTTGACGGGCTGGTTAACGATCGTTGCAAATATAGGTTAAGAATCGATAGCACCGTCAGTCCGTATTATCCGAGGTAAGGTCGGTCCACGTTAACTCGGATAAACGGTCATCGGTACGTAGAGGCGGCTATGCCGCATTGTTTTTTTTTCTAAGTGTGCAATTATTATTATTAAAAATATATGTGTAGTCGACAATACAGTATTAATAAATTATATAAAACCAGAAAAGACACTATTAGGGATTATGTGTTCAAAATATGGGCTTGTCGCAAGTTGTCGATACGTACCTACTAAATGTCTGCGTATAGTTCAGTTTAAATAACGTCTATTAAGCTGACACGGCCACCACGGCACAATCGAATGAAACCTATTTAGAAATTTAGTGCTAATTTGTTGTTCCAATCATTTCGCCAAAATCATAAAAAATTAGCAGAAAATTAAAAAAGTAAAAACGAGGAGGTATTTCTAAACTACTATTTTGTTGCTAATTTGTTGCTCTATTACCGATATTATTGCTACACTTTGAACACGAAAACCACCCCGCGCCCATTGCAGTAACACAACTACTTAAAAATTTCGATTTTCTTGATAAATTTATTGTTACGAATTAGTTTGCTTTACATTATACATTACATCCCGATTTTGTTGTTCCACCCCTAGTACTCACAAGTCGGCACAACACCTTAAAACTTACAAAAATATCGATAATTTAGGTTTAAAACAATTATCCCTAGTATTTAAAAGCCGGCACAACACTTTAAAACTTTTAAAATATCGATTTTTAAAATAATTTAGGGCTTTATGACTTGTAATCTTGAAATTGTTCATTTCTATATTAACAACTGTGGTAACTAAAGAAAATTTCTGGTTTCGGCTACCATCAAAATAAAACCTATATTGAGAAATTGGTCCTAACACTTGATAGCCTTACTCTAAATTTTCATTAAGTATGTTTATATGTATTTATAACTATATTATTACAACCCAATTTCGTAAAAATCTAATCGACTGTTAAATTAAACGATATTGTTCGGTTCAAAATTTTTAAATTCAATTCGATAGCGATTGTTTAGTTAAGGGGATAGTAGACGGAGTTTGGAAAACTATCGCCGTTGCGATGTCGCTAGTGTAGTTCCGCCGAGCCTTCGTAATAACAGGCAACCAAAATTTCTAATATCTTAACACGGATGTTTTCTAAAAATTGCAGGTGGTTAGGTTTCAGTTAAGTAGTCATAACGGGTCGTCAACGTAATCCATTGTTACTGAAAGTATTTACAAGTAGGTAAATGTATTTTTAGATTCCAGAATTATTCAACTGCTGTCGATTTACAAAGTCGACTTCGACATAGCAAAGAATTTCAATAACTTGTAAAATTCGCTAATAAAATTTACATTTTTTTTAAATTTATTTATTAAATTTATTTAGGCCGAACGTTCCATGAAAACGCGTCTTATCTGTTTATTTCACAGGATTATGTATTGTTATGAGTATTATACAATTATACAAAAGCATTACCGAGCATTGGTGCCCACGGTGATATCAATACTGTAACCCAACGGTTCTCGACTTTTTAGTATTTGTGACCCAACAAACCAAAACAGTTTTAATCGCGTCCCTCTTTCAAAGATTTTTGGGGCCCGAATATTTTTTTCTATATCTACTTTTTTTGCTGCTGATACTTTTTGATGCTTTTGTCTTTTTAAAATGTCTTCGCGACTCCCCTTTTGTTATTTTGCGCCTTACGACTCGAGAACCGCTGTGTTTCAATAAACTGGTAATTTCAGTTTCTTATAAAATTATAAAACATCAAATACATAATTGAAATTGGAAATAGGTACGACGGAACTATTATACAGGGTGTATACAAAATGACGCATAATTTTTTCAATATGTTGCAGAAGACCCTTCAGAGGATATGGAAAAAATAACTAAAAATCTATCGTTACTTTTAATAAAGTTGTTAGCAAAAAACTGTATGTTAGAATTGGCCACATCTCAAGTACATATATCCGGCAGTAGAGGTCTTTATAACAGAAACTCTTAAAATGCTAATAAAATCAAACTAATCTTTTATTTAAATATTTTTGAGGGTCATTTGCTAATTAGGTATGGGATGGAATAACATGTAAATCTAATACTCCCTCTGTCCCAAATTAGTTGTCAGATTTGGTGCCTAAATCTTGTCCCAAATTAGCTGTCACATTTCGAAAAAAATTACAAATAAAAAAATTTTGGCACACAAAAGCAGGTAAAGAAGAACTGCATTTCGAGCAGTGTTGCTCATTTCTCTTTTTAAAATTAATCTTCTTGACGAATCACTCATTTTGGGCACTTTTCACATCGAATTAAAGTGGCAGTGGGTGCACTTTCAAACCTTTGTTAGTTGTCAATCTGACACCAGCCTATTATATAACTTCTTTTTTGAGTATTTAATTTTTTAGAATATTACTTTCAGGATTAAATTGTATTTGTCAATAATCAGCAGAAAAAAAGTCAAATGTGACAACTAATTTGGGACAGAGGGAGTATAATAAATTATTGACATAAGTCAATATCTACTTATAACGAATCAAGTGAAACAGAAAATGTTCAGATCGCATTACCTGCCGACTCGGTGGTCGAGTGGTTAGAGACTAACCTCTCGCCTGACGGGTCCTGGGTTCGAATCCCGGTACGGGTGGTGAAATATCCCCCTGGTAGGCATGGATGTCCCGGAGGGCACTAGAAGTAATGCCTAACGGCGGTTCCTGGTGCCTTTCGGGGTGTGCTACTAACATTAAAAAAAAAAAAAAAAAAAAAAAGATCGCATTACCTAACTATTGTGAGATTAACTGTTAAAAATATTTTAATTTGTCATACTTTGATAGCTTGTGTAATGTACGAAAAAGCAAAGTGGGTAACGTTTTATTTATTTTTAACATCGTTGCCAGATTCATTTTTTTTACTATCATGATAAAATTTGGCAATTTATAAAATACGATTTAAAATTAATCACCGATTATTATGAATTACCTTGGCACGAAACAATAAAGGTACTTTAACTTTTGTGGAAATATTAGTTTTAAAAATTTGCAGAAACGAAGAAGTTGAATTCTCTACTTTACCTCTTCATATCGACAAGAACGATCGAGGAGGAATTTTTAATTATTTTTGGGATTCCTCGACAGTTCCCCTTCAATATACTAGAGAGCATATGCGCAATTTCCTCACGACATGCTTTACATTAAAGTTTTATTTTTTTCTCTTGAGGTGATTATAACAAATTCAAATTTTACGATTTTTTAAATTAAAACGATAAAGTATAAATTTTAGATGACTAGGAAACAGATAATAATAAAAACCACACAATAAGTAAGGCAGTTATATAGTACGACATTTTATAATCTTTACCTTAAAATTAAAAAAAATGTATCACTTTTTCCAGATTATCTCGAAAACGATGCATTGTATCGAAAATTATAAAGAGATATGATGGACAGAGAATTTTATGCCGATCCCAAAACATATTTCATATCACCGATCAAATAATCAATAACGGAGATAACTCACGATCAATTTAAAATCTTTGATTAACAAGACTGCAATAGTTATATTATATATGAAAATTCACTAAAAATTAATTTTTAAGTATTCAACATTTTTACATATATACCTTCCAAATATTTACTTCAGCTAAGTCTCTACCGACAAAACAAATTGTAAAGCAGAAATTACTACTCAATTTACTGTTATTCGTTTCTTTGACATATCCCAAACAATGCCACCTTCGATATTTATGGTTGGACTAATCTTCTGAGAAACACCTGCTTTCAGTTTCTATACAAATAACTAGAAGTATTATTTAGCAGGTAAAAATTTGACGCTGTATTTTTGGTTGTCTACATTCGCAAAGACAATATTTTTAAAATAATAGAAATATACCGATAATTTCTGAATTTCTAAATTGTTTTAAATGACCGTTGCTGTTCTAAAGTATGTGTTATAGTTACTAGAAAGTTATAATAAAACTTCAGAAGTTCATCTCTCATCAAATAGATTTAAACACCAAAAAACTACATTTTTTATAAACAACAATAATTAAAATCGTTCTAAATACGAAACTGTTGAAGTGTACGTGCTGATTTTACTTCTCACCCCGAAAACGCTATCCTCTATACGACTGCAAAAGAACAAGTGATTATTGAAATTATTTTTCAAAAAAATACCGAAAAACCTATTATTTTTGTTTATCATTTTGAATAAAAAATAATATATGTAAGAGCAAGAATAATCTTTTATAATCACGATTATAATAAAAAAAAAGTTTCATTGATGTTAATCTTTTAGATTTATTAAGTTTTTAGTAACACTACAAATCCGTCTACTATCCCCTTAAATCTTAAACTAACGGTTAAAATAAGGTTTTCTCCATGAAATCGGGCGTAAATATCATTAATAATATCAACAATACATTTTTAATAAAGATAAAATTATTTGGACGAATTTTTTAAGTTTTCTTAAGTCCTTTTTATTCTTTCGAAACGAAACTTCTTTGTAATTTTAATTTTAAAAAATATTAAGATTTTAGACATCGAAAAAAAATTATAACAAAAGATTTTGCCTAATTATTACAGTTAAATGTTAAATGATTTACAATAATTAATTATTTAGGGGGTATTAAATTTTGTTTTTAAATGTCATATTTTGACGTTTTAATATTTTATTAACCTGATGTTTTAAATGTATTTTTGTTTTAATAATCGTTAATTGTTTTCCATCGTTTGTTACCACTGAAGATAACCACTACCACTAACCAAAGCCAAAATATATGGTTTTATTCATTTAAAGTTGTTTATATTGGATTATTACCGCAATCTTAAAAGAAGAAATCATACATTTTTGTCACCGATACTAAATAAAATAAATTGTTCATAAAATATCTTAAGTAATACATATTTTTTTAACATCCACCTAACCATAACCCTATCACCACAAGTTGTTTTCGTATTAGGGGTGGAGCAACACAATCGGGATATGCTATAACGTGGAGCATCTAAATCATAAAGGTCTAAACTATCCAAAAAAATCGATATTTTGGGTGCGGTGGTAAGTTAAATGAGAAGTAAAACCATTACGAAATTCGTTTGAAAACTCCAGTTTGCCCTCACTACAAACACGAGAATGGTTAATGAATTTGGAGATTTGCTCCATAAAAAAAGCAATATCTATAAGGTTGTTTGGTAATGACTTGCCGCTTTTTACAAGATTTTTAATATTTTATTTAATATAGTTAGGATTAAAACAGAATTAGGTCAAATATTGTTCGATAATTTGTTGCCATTTTGAAGGTAATTTCATTATGCCCCTCTCGTAGAATCCCTTCTCACTATTGGCAAAAACCTGAGACAAGCGGTTTTCACGGTCTTCTCTTGTGTTGAATTTAATATCGCCAACGGAGTTTTGCAGCGACAAGAAGAGATGGTAATCCAATGGTGCAATGTCGGGACTATAAGGCGGGTGCATTAAAACATCCCAACCAAGTTCCCGGAGCTTCTGACGGGTCATCAAAGATGTGTGTGGCCTGGCGTTGTCCTGATGGAACACAACTCCCTTCCTATTGACCAATTCTGGCCGCTTCCGGTCGATGGCATCCTTCAAACGGTCTAGTTGTTCGATATACCGCTCAGAATTAAGTGTTTGGCCCGATGGGAGCGGCTCATAGTGGATTTATTCCCTTCCAATCCCACCAAACACACAACAAAACCTTCCTGGGCGTCAACCCTGGCTTGGCCACCGTTTGGGCCGTCTTTCCTCGTCCACGATCGTTTGCGAACAACATTATCGTAGGTGACCCATTTTTCATCGCCAGTCACCAACTGCTTCAAAAACGGCTCCTTTTCGTTGCGTTTCGTTGCAGATGGAAATGCGGTCGATTAGGTTTTGGACAACTCACGTGGCACCCAATTATCCAGCTTTTAGTGTATCCGGCTGCTTTCGAATGCCTATGGACGGTTTCAGTGCTTAGCTGGAACTCCTTCACGATACTTCTGATAGTCACATCATGCCGGTCTTCGTGGATTTTTCTATGATTTTGTCGACATCAGCGGTTATGGGCCGTCCACTGGGTACGGGGTCTGTTATGTCGTTTCGGCCGGCTCTAAAACGCCGAAACCATTCTTCGGCAGTTCGAATCGACACAGTACCATCTCCCACAACACCATTAATCTTGCGATGCGATTCGCGCGCGGTTTCGTCTTGCACAAAGAAGAATTTCGAAATAGCGCGAATTTCGGCATTAGCGAACTCCATGTTTCAGCGACTGCCACTTGTGAAAAAAAAGTCGACACTAAACAAATGACACGTCGTTTTGTAGCTAATGTCATCACCTGTCAAATGACATACAGAGTTGCCAAATGCTGCTTTATTTGCTTGCCCCATAACGCTTCAAACTCCCTCTAGCGAAAAAGCGGCAAGTCATTACCAAACAACCTTATATTATGCGATTTCCAGTTAGTGGTTTAATGTTATTTTTGGGTAACGCAGATTCTGTTTCTATATATAATGGAGGTAGATCTTTTTGTACCAAACTAAAAGAATAATCAAAACCAAAAGCAAACTTAATATTACCTACATTAAAAATAATATTTTAACTTACTTTGAAAAATACTCTAGATGAGCATCTTCTGACACATAATCTTCAGAATTATTAATATGTTGTAGTACTTTAGTTCTTTTCCAGTAACACTTTTTAAGTTTTGATGCTTTACTACGTTTTTTTACAAATAACCGTACTGCGAGGCATTTTGGTTAACTTTATTTGCAATTACAAATATTCACAGCACAATTCTCGATGCTCAATTCTTTCCCAGGAAGGGTTGGCACATCTGGTTCTATACTTTGTAATCCTAATCTGTTTTACAACCCCAGAGACGCCTTTACCGGCAAATACGCAAATTTGTACTATTGTACTATTGCCTGGAAGTCAATGTTTTTGAAGGTAGCTTTCGGAGCTTTTGAACGACATACAACTTGGCATACGTTTTCATTTGAAATTTTAGCGAATTTTCATAGAAAATGAAGCTATTGCGGCCTGTCTAATGGTAGGACTCGGACGCGCCCTTTTGGTTTTTCTCCAATTTCGACTCCTAGATCACGAAAATATAGGTCATTAATTTTGGGTCGGTCATATTATACTCGTGCACAATCAATTTCTTGTGGACACAATTCCGGTCGCAATTTCGAGAAAAATTAAAAAAAAAAGGAGTTTTTTGACGTGCGACACGAACATTCGATACCGACGCTTGCGTGCGGTCGGATTTTTTGTTGACCCCCCGCCTCCCACTCCCGGAGGTTACACACCTAAACGTTTTCCGTCAAAAATTGTACTCTAAAAATAAGGGAATAGGCGTGTTCGCCGATTTTTCCATATACCCAACAGTTTCTGAAAAAATAGCGTGGGGCCACTTGATATGTCTATGCCATTTAAAACAAAATTTTTAACATTATGTTTAAATCTAATAACATTTGCAACAATTTCATTCTGTTTATTATAATAATAATACTTAAATTTTGAATAGCCGATTTATAATTCATATTGTTTATTACCAACTACATTATTTTTTATTATACATATTATTATTAATAAAAATTATGCAGTAGCAGAGGTGCCTATAACGTTTTTATTTAAAAAAAAACAATTTCTGGCGCTTTCTAACTATTTAAAACTTGCCTGCAGTTTCGAGGAGTTAATCTGTCAGGATTATTTGGGTAATAAATATTTCTAACAAGACCACGTGCCGAGCTGTAGAGGTCTGCACATTCTTTCTCTTTCTGTGAGCCCTCTTTGTTAATTGTGAAATTTTATAAAAATATTTGTACGTTATCATGTTCTAATTAAAGATGAAAACTCGATCGACATCTTAAATGATATAGAAAAACGTTCTCTAGGCAATGACAAAACACGAGCTCGATATGTTGACGCATATATGAAATTTTGAATTTTATTCATAAAAGTAAACTTATACGCAACATTTTTCAATAAAAATCTATTTCTACTTCAGCTATCTTCATCGCAACTTGTTATCTCCTAGATATTGTACTGAACATTATACATTGTAAAATTGAAGCCGCAATTTAAATTGGATTTTGAATTGTGTACAAAAGTTCTAATTTCGTTATTAATAATTTTATGTTAAATTTTAAAAACTCAAATGATAGATAATTTGACGGCGAAAATCTCCAAATGAGAGAGTTTTGTAGAATTTAAAAATAAAGAATATAATTCAGTTCTAATGGTCGCCGGGTCGCCCTCCCCTTAAGGGCGTACGGTCCCTATTGCCGCCAAACGATAATCCGTAGATGGCACTGTTAGTGAATTTTAGAGAAATTTTAAACAGACCATCCTTCTTGGTTGAAATAGCCTGCCTCTGTAACGTCGTAAAATCTACCTGCTTTGAAGCTAAGGGTATAAATGTTTAGATACGGTGTTTTTACATTAAAACGTATTCGAAGACGATTTTAAAATTCGCAATACAAAAGTTAAGATTTAATGTTAAGTACAGGAAAAATCAAAGATTACTGATCTGAAAAACTGATTTATTTAAAGTTCGCTAATAAATAATCTACTTTAATTTTAATTGAAATTAGAAAATTAATTAATAATTAATATTATTATAACAATATAAATAGGGCGTTCTCGAGGATATTGAATGCGAACGGATCTCGGTAATTGTATTGTTATCAAAAATATTGTTTTTAAAAATAGTAGATTTCACATGTGAAAAGTATTACATTAGGAAAATTGTAATTTAAGTAGATGTATTTTAAAAGAATATGTCTCGTATAAATTGTAATAATGTTTAATTTAATTTAATAATGTAAAGTTAAATAACTTTATTAAATTTAAAGTTAAAAAAGTTAAACAACTTTATTTAATTTTCTTTTCGATAACTGCATATAAAAGTTTATTCTTATTGTTACTGTTACGCGAAATGAGGTATTCTGCGAACGGAATGCGAAATGACAGTTCGGGACGCGAAATATTATGGATTGTTATTATCATTAACCTCAAATTAATTAATCGTAAATGTCAAACTTTCTAATCACATTTTTACTAATTTTGGGACAGTTATCAAAAAAATATTTGATACACGATTGCGAAATGCTTTCGCATTCTCGAATGATTTATATGCTCGCTAGCGCTCGCAGAAAAACTTTTATTCTCGAATGCAAATAGTATAGTAATATTGATAAAAGTTCATCCAAACCTATAATCATATAGGTTTGGATGAACTGAACATCAGTTCACGTCATCAATGCAAGGTTACTAGATGATGACGTTTCACGCAGTGCTGTCACCTCGTACCTCGTATTTTGACAGTTCTAATAAATTGTAGTCTTTCTTTATACCATCTAATATGTGCGCAGGTAAATCATCAATAGAATATGTCACATTCCAAACTTTAAACCGAATTACAAATAAACAATCTAGTAACTTTTTGTTGATGACGTGAACATCATATAGGTTTGGATAAGCTATAGTGCTAAAATATCCACCTTTCCGCACGTGTTATATACTATGCTTTTCCGACGATCACAAGTATTTTTATTAAAAAAAATTGATTTTTGACGTTTACGAAAGTTCGTTTGACATTTTAATAAAATGTCATTTTACATTTAAATTGTCATTTAAATGACATTTTAATAAAATGTCAAATTTGATAATAAAACAGTTTATGCGTAAAGTAATTGCATGACAGTGTAGAAGACTTTGATTGACCGTGTGCAATGATCGCACACGGGCTGCAACGTTTTCGATTGACTAACGAGTTTCTTTACGCACGGTCAGCCTATTTGTTTGTAATGGTCAACTTTCCATAACATTTATTGGTGTGAAATTATGCACTTTTCATAATGGTCGTCGGAAAATGTAACTTTCCGTACTAACAATGTAGGTAATATACCAATTTCTAATATTTTTATTTGTATTACACCACCAAAGTTTTATAAATATGTACATGTAAATAAAGACCATTTATTACATAATGACGTCAAAAGTAGAAGGTGCCATATATAAAAAAGGCAATATCGTAACAACTTCAATTGCAAAATAGTCGTCAAAAAACTTAGTTACAAAATAGCAAGAAAAAAGATCAAAATTGATGTATTCCAATGATCTTGCGAATTCCTCATTGTTAATTTTCTCAAATTTAAAACATTTTATTGGTGCAATATACGATGTAATGAGATAGCTAATCGTGATTAAAATTTTGTTAATCACGATTCCGTTTCTAAAATGTATGTAAAATGTCATATACTAACCGTTTATTGATGTTATAATAAATTATGTCTAAATTCACAATATTGACTTAAAGGACTTAAAAGGAGAACGTTTCGCTTGATTTATACTGTTAAGTGACCAATGCTCGCGTTAGATTTTTAGGTTGTAAAATTTATGATCTTTTACAATAAAAATAGGGAGGTCTAGTCGTATTAGCCAGTATTTAACAATAGTTGTGGGACGACCCACAACCATTGTCCGATATTGGGCGTCAACATTTAAACCAAAAATTAAAACTTCCAACAACCTGCTTTTGATTATTTATAAAAAATTGATGTAAAAACGAAAATGATCATCAGAAGTGATTCTTAACGGCAAGACGTGCTAAAATTTCTCCAATTTATTCAAATGATCGTTAAAAACACACATTGAAATTTTAAAAAATTGCGAGGCAATTATTTAATTAAAATAAGTATTTATTAAGCAAAAGAGCACGTGTGCTGTAGAGGGAATGTTACGTTACCCACTAGTTATTAATTTGCAAACTTTGGTTACCCCAGTTTTGAGTTATGATTGCAGTAAAATTGTACTTTTTACACATTCATTAAGGTTTTTAAAGGTGTTATGGAAATGATAGATTTTTTTAAGTATTTTTCTGTGAATCAGAACATTGTAATCTATGGAAAACGTAATTTATTTCATGAAAATATCAATCTTTTTATTTGGGCTGTACCGCCTTAACGTATCGGTAAAAGGACCCGCTGGACCGCGCGCCGGTGACACTTCGACGTCTCGACAATTCGTCTCGTCGAAGATTTACGGATCGTTCGGCGCAAAAATCACGAAATTACGTACTTTCGCTCCCAACGTATGCGAGACAATATCGTCGAAACGCATAAAAACCAACGACCCTTCGTCTCCATGTTAAAATAAACGTTATTCATAATTAATCGCGCGCGGAGAGACGGGAAACCGCGCATTTTCCGTAAGCTTCCGATAAATTCACGTTCAAAAACTCGTAGGAACGGGCGCGGTTGTTGCGAGAGAAGGCGAAATTGGGACATCCATCATGTTTTTTTTATTAAAAACAGCAGACGAGGGTTTTTTTTGTTTTCGTTTTTATACTTTCGGAATGAAGGCCACCTGACGATTCGGCCCGTTTTTGTGCGTTCGTTCGTCGATTTGTCTTTCAAGGACCGCGACGCGGAAGAAATGGATTTTGGGCGAACTAAAAAAAAAAAAACATTCGTCATTTCGACGTCGCTTTCGTGTCGTTCCGTTTCGCGAACGCGAGGACACTCGAAACGTGTAACGAGTGCCAACTTCCGGGCTTAATTAGATAGGAGTAAGAGTCGGACATTTCGGTCGCGCGCAAATACAACGTCGAGTGGTTCATTGTTCTTTATTGCGCCACATTTCTCGGCTTCGTCTATCGTTTTAACAAAATTGCGTTTAAAAATTCATGGTCGAACGTTCGGTATAATGGCAGTTGTGCCGTCCTTTCCGGCAGGTGCACGATCACTTTTCCTAATTTTGAAGGTGCCTCCCGAAAATACTTCAATACCGACCTGGCGAACGGATTGCCGCGACGGCCGATCGCATTTCTTTTCGGCATTAACTCTCTAAGGATACTCGCACTTATAAAAATTGAAGGAGTTTTATATGGAGTCGATATTAAATTTGATTGAAACGACACGCGAAACTGCTCGTTTTAAATGAGATTTTCGATCGGCCCAAATGAAATTACACAAGAACCTCGTCGGTTCGTAATTCGAACTGCGAACCGTATTCGTTGCACGGTCGCGCCTCCGTAACGAGCACGAAAATCGAGCAACTGCCCGTCAAGCTTATGTATAAATTAGATCGAAGGCATTACGAGAAAGCTATAAATATTGCATCGGAATCGATACAGTTTAGACGGGAGGTTTCGTCTTTTATTACTGGAACCGTAGGTAAGTACCTACCTATACTTTCGGAAATTGTCACAGTAAGTACCTACCTATACTTTCAGAAATTGTCACAGTAAGTACCTACCTATAGATGAAACGCACGAAATTGAACGAAACGAATTCGTGTACGTCCGATCGGTGAATACGTAATGCGTCAACTTTTAGTTTTAATTAACCGAATTTCGAAAACGACGCGTCGCGCGCCCCAAATTAAATCGCGGTTCGGGGGCGTTCCCGCCAAATTCACCCCGGAATCGTTCCGACCCATAAACGAAACGATTTAATCTCTACTAATAAATTTCCGCTTCGGTTCTCTTGTTTGCGAGGCATTAATTTCGTTGTTATTAAAATCGCGAAATTCCCCACCCCGACCCAATTCGGGAAGTGTCGCGGAGGTTGCTAGGGTTTCTTCGCGTCGAAACTTTCCAAATCGAAAGTTTTGCGTAATCGATCTTCTGCATCGCACGTAGTTACGCGCGAAGTCCCATTCGCGAGCGATGTGCCCTCGATGCATCTTGAATGATCGACGTTCGCCCTTCCTTTTGTAAAGCGAGGGCGTCTGCGTGGTTTACAAATCGCTGCACGTTCCACTTTAAACCGCCCTATCTTAAAGGTCTATATACGTGTATCGCTCACGATGATAAATTAAAATTTTCCAAAGAAAAATCCGGAATTACGTCGACTGTATCGA
Organism: Rhagophthalmus giganteus; assembly: GCA_036326145.1. Taxonomy (NCBI): domain Eukaryota; kingdom Metazoa; phylum Arthropoda; class Insecta; order Coleoptera; family Rhagophthalmidae; genus Rhagophthalmus; species Rhagophthalmus giganteus. The sequence goes on along the minus strand of JARFJA010000071.1, from coordinate 117,620 downwards.
GTAAATCTTTAGATGTAGCATCTGTCGATGCGTAATTGTTTGATATAAACATATTGATGGTTCTAAGCAATAAGATTTAGGAAACGGACTCGCGTTGCTAACATTGCCGAATGACCGATCCGCGACGAAAAATTTGGATCGTAGGCAGAATGGTAAACGTCCATCCGGGAACCGAAGGCGATAAACGGATTACTCAGATCCATACTCAAAATGGCGTATTTCGTTTCCTCGAAAACTGTCGTGGTTAGCGAAGTACTCGAAGAACAGTCGCTTAAGGGCGTACGGTCCTTATTGCCGCCAAACGATAATCCGTAGATGGCACTGTTGGTGAATTTTGAAAATTTTAAACAGATTATCCTTCTTGGTTGAATAGCCTCTGTAAAGTCGTAAAATCTACCTGCTTTGAAGCTAAGGGTATAAATGTTTAGATACGGTGTTTTTACATTAAAACGTATTCGAAGACGATTTTAAAATTCGCAATACAACATTAATGTTTTAATGTTAAGTACAGGAAAAATCTGAGATTACTGATCTGAAAAACTGATTTATTTAAAGTTCGCTAATAAATAATCTACTTTAATTTTAATTGAAATTAGAAAATTAATTAATATTATTATTATAACAATATAAATAGGGCGTACTCGAGGATATTGAATGCGAATGAATCTCGGTAATTGTATTGTTATCAAAAAATGTTGTTTTAAAAAAAAATAATAGATTTCACACGTGAAAAGTACTACATTAGGAAAATTGTAATTTAAGTAGATGTATATTAAAACAATAATAGTATAGTAATATTGTATAACTAGTGCTAAAATTATCCACCTTTCCGCACGTGTTATATAACTACGCTTTTCCGACGACCACAAGTATTTTTATTAAAAAAAATTGATTTTTGACGTTTACGTAAGTTCGTTTGACATTTTAATAAAATATCAAATTTGATCATAAAACGGTTTGTGCGTAAAGTAATTGCATGACAGTGTGGAAGACTTTGATTGACCGTGTGCAATGATCGCACACGGGCTGCAACGTTTTCGATTGGCTAACGAGTTTCTTTACGCACGGTCAGCCTATTTGTTTGTAATGGTCAACTTTCCATAACATTTATTTGTGTGAAATTATGCATTTTCATAATGGTCGTCGGAAAATGTAACTTTCCGTACTAATAATGTAGGTAATATACCTATTTCTAGTATTTTTATTTGTATTACACCACCAAAGTTTTATAAATATGTACATGTAAATAAAGACCATTTATTAAATAGTGACGTCAAAAGTAGAAGGTGCCATATACAAAAAGGCAATATCGTAAGAACTTCAATTGCAAAATAGTCGTCAAAAAACTTAGTTACAAAATAGCAAGAAAAAAGAACAAAATTGATGTATTCCGGTGATCTTGCGAATTCCTCATTGTTAATTTTCTCAAATTTAAGACAATTTATTGGTGCAATATACGATGTAATGAGATAGCTAATCGTGATTAATATTTTGTTAATCAGGATTCCGTTTCTAAAATGTATGTAAAATGTCATACACTAACCGTTTATTGATGTTATAATAAATTATGTCTAAATTCACAATATTGACTTAAAGGACTTGAAAGGAGAACGTTTCGCTTGATTTATACTGTTAAGTGACCAATGCTCGCGTTAGATTTTTAGGTTGTAAAATTTATGACCTTTTAAAATAAAAATAGGGAGGTCTAGTCATATTACCCAGTATTTAACAATAGTTGTGGGACGACCCACAACCATTGTCCGATATTGGGCGTCAACATTTAAACCAAAAATTAAAACTTCCAACAACCCACTTTTGATTATTTATAAAAAAATTCATGTAAAAACGAAAATGATCATCAGAAGTGATTCTTAACGGCAAGACGTGCTAGAATTTCTCCAATTTATTCAAACGATCGTTAAAAACACACATTGAAATTTTAAAAAATTGCGAAGCAATTATATAATTAAAATAAGTATTTATTAAGCAAAAGAGCACGTTGTGCCGTAGAGGGAATGTTACGTTACCCACTAGTTATTAATTTGCAAACTTTGGTTACCCCAGTTTTGAGTTATGATTGCAGTAAAATTGTACTTTTTACACAATCATTAGGGTTTTTAAAAGTGTTATGTAAATGATAAATTTTTTTAAGTATTTTTCTGTGAATCAGAACATTGTAATCTATAGAAAACGTAATTTATTTCATAAAAACATCAATCTTTTTATTTGGACCGTACCACCTTAACGTGAATATTTGCAACTTCTTCTTCGTACTCTTTGTGCCTTTTATTACTAAAATGACTACAACAATCGCATAAAAGTGCTAAAATATTTAATTTAAAAAAAAAGGGACACACTTAGAACAAGATGAAATAAAAGAACGCCACGAAAAAACTGGAATTATTGGAATGTATATTTTTTTAATTAAAGAGGCGGCAGAACAAGAAGTTGCTCGATTAAATTTTGTCTCGTCGTCAGCCTAAATTGCTTAAAAATTCGTTTTTTTATCCGTAGTGAAATCTCTCAAAATAAGAGAAATTAAAAAAAATAATCAAAACGCATTCCAAAAAAAAAATTAAATGCCGAAATAAGTTTTTTTATTAATACTTGTATTAGATTCTATGAGATTTTTAATTAGTAATTAATCGTCAAAAGTCAGACGGTTCGTTCTAGTTTGTGCGGTCCCCCACTCGGGGGCCCGCATCGCCAAGACTACCGTATGAGTGACGTAATGCCAATAAGTATATGTCGTCTCCCGGAAATGCTCGAGCGGCGGGTTAGCGCCAAATTCAAATTTATCGTGTAAGATTTAACACGGATCTAACACGGCCAGACTGACAACATTCTGTTCTCGGAATGCCAAAGGTTGCGTCTAAAAACTGGTTATAATCAACAACAAAAAAACACACTTTATTGGTTGGTAATGACAATCACTGTAATGACAGTACTCATTGTACAAAACGTTGTGTGAGTGGACCGAGTTCTCAACGGTTTAGACTCCTCGGTAAAGGACCCAGGCAATCAGCAATGGATCGTGTGAAATGGTTCGCTTGGCTTCGGGATGGAGGTGAGGAAACCTTGTTTCGGACCCGTTCTATTTTTCCTGATAGCGCATAATAGGCAGTGCGCGACGTATTTTTTAACGTAGCGAGTCATGTTCGGAAACCAAAAGTAGAGTTTAAGGGAGGCAAGAGTTTTCTCCCAACCTATGTGACATTGGTCATCGTGGAAAAGTTTTAGAAGGCTACATCGATTGCTCGATGTAACAAAAAGCGACCGTGTTCTTTTATTGTTATTATCTGTGGTGATTCGATATAAAGTGCCTTTTTCGAACTTATACAGCAGTTTAATGTCGTCGTTGTCGTTGGCATTCAAATTTTATGAATTGTTTACATTCGTCGTCTTGGCCTTGAGCGACCGTAAGCCAATTTTTAAAACTTACAGGGTGAGAGTCTATTTGATTAACAGTTTCAATCGGATTTCTGCTAAGAAAATCGACATGCGATATTTCGGAACCTCTGCGGTAGAGTATTTGAAAGTCGAAGTCCTGCATGCGCGCCCACCAACGGGCGATACGTGGTTTTAGATCCCTTTTGGTAGCTGATAATTTTAAGGAATTACAATCGGTGACGACCGTAAACTTTAATCCAAGTAGGTACACTCGAAAGTGTTTTAATGCATTTACAACAGCTAGCGTCTCCAACTCGAAGGAAGGGTATTTGCTCTCATCTGGGGAAGTTTTTTGGCTATAATATTCGACTGGTCGAAATGGATCGCCATGTCTTTGCATTAGAATAGCGCCATAACCGAGGCTGCTGGCGTCGGTATGCAATTGGGTATCCAAAGTAGGATCAAAAATGGATAGCAGGGGTTTTTTTGTTAGTACTTCGATCACATATTGTCTTGCTCGTTCACACTCGGCAGTCCAATTAGATGGCTAATGGCGTAACTGGTCCTTGGAACACCTAAGGGTTTGTCTAGCACCTACTCGTCGGATGGAGTAGCGGTCATTGGGTAGTAACGTTTTGATGACGTACGGTCCCACGAATTCACAATTGAATTTTTCAGGCCTCTGCCCTCTGCTCAGTAATACTGTGTCACCAACATTATAATGTTGATTGTTCCTTCGTTTTTTAGTTTTTTGAAAACCTCTTGATGATTTATTGGAGGTTGATGGGACTCGGAAATAGGTAAATCGGCAAGGATTGTGTGAATTTGAGGTGTTTGTCCCTCACGGCCAAATACTAATTTGGGAATGTCCAGTCGTTTTTGTGTAGTAGTATTAATTATTAATTGAATTTTCCAGACTTTTGGCCATTCTGTGGACCTTGTTGATTCAACTCTCAACAAGTTCGTTATGGTACGCATATAACGTTCAACTTGTCCATTAGAGCAATGTATGCCCGGGGTTGTCACGTGTAGTTCGATACCGAAGTATTCGGTCAGTGATTTAAATACTTTCGAAGTAAAATTTGTTCCAGCGTCAAGGATTCCCAAAGAAACTGATATAACGTGTGAAATTTTGTTTTGTTTCCTCGGCAGTGAGTGCATATTGAGGATAGAGGAGACAGAATTTAGAAAATGCACCCACGATAACTAAAATGTATCTGTAACGGTTTATGGTACAGCGGCAGCAACCATTCCTGGATCGTTAACGTTGGATGTAACACAAAATCAAAACAAAGATTACTCAGCGTTTTGCACAACGCCGGTGCTAACATAGTCAAAGTCATAGTTAACACGATAGAGATACTGCACAAGGCACGTATCTACTATGGGCCAACACGAACATCAATCAACTCATGGTGGACTCGATGGAAATACTGCACGAGGCATATATTTGCGATGAGTCACCACAACATCAATAAGCTCATAATCGACATGGTGGAAATACTGCACCGGGGCATGCATTTACGATGGGTCAATACCGCATCTGCTGCACAAGGCACACATCCACGATGAGTCGACACAACGTCGATAAACTCATAGTTGACTCGATGGAAATACTGCACGAGGCACGTATTTGCGATGAGTCAACACAACATCAATAATCTCTACTTGTATCTGGTTGTACAAGCTCTGAAAATCAGTAGGAGTCCAATTGGCTCGCAGGCACTTTAATTTTTCGAGCTTTACCCCCGCGTACTCGACGTAACTGCGTGCGTCGTCGCTGTTATAGCGCACCGCGTCGCTTAAAAGTTTGCCCAAATTCTTCTGTTTGGGAAGGGAAACTGAAAGATCCAACTTAAAATTCTCCCACGTTTCTTCCACGGGTTGCCAAACGGCAAACCACCCTCGTGCATTTCAATGAAAATGGGCCGACTCTACTTACGGTTTCCCTGTCCGACCACCCAAATTCCTCTTTATGCCCTTCTATTTTTTTTGCAACCATGTGCTGCCATCCATCGTGTCTGGGTCGAAACTTGGCAAGGCTAGTGGGGTGGACGCAGCCGGAGGAATCCGGGCCACGGACGACGACGACGACGACTGACCGTTCGCATCAGCACGTCGCTGGAGATCCTCCAGGATCGTCGCTATCGCTCCCAGGGATCGACCCAATTCTTCTGTCATAACCTTTTCGCGCACACTCACACACACAAAAAAAAGGGAGATAACCGAATACCTGTACTACACGCGTATCCCACTTCTGATATTAGATTCTATGAGATTTTTAATTAGTAATTACTCGTCAAAAGTCAGACGGTTCGTTCTAGTTTGTGCGGTCCCCCACTCGGGGGCCCGCATCACCAAGACTACCGTATGAGTGACGTAATGCCAAAAAGTATATGTCGTCTCCCGGAAATACTCGAGCGGCGGGTTAGCGCCAAATTCAAATTTATCGTGTAAGATTTAACACGGATCTAACACTTGCATAAAATGAAGACCAACGCCACTTGTCTGTAACAGACTATAAGAACAAATTAAAGACTTCTAAATTTTTCTTTGTATTTCCTACCTTTTCCTTCGTCATCGTTTTCCCTCTATCGCCAATTTCGAGCGTAGATTCTTCCGTTGACTGCGAACTTGCGTTATTACGTACATGTACGCCTCATATTTCACTGTGTTTCACCAACCACTGTGATCGCGAAAACGCGTGCAAGATAAAATTTCGTTCGCGCAATTAGTCTGTCGAATGTTTCGAGGGGAGCCCTAACCGAATCCCTATCCAACAGCCCAACCAAGCTCGATTTTCAGAATAATTTGTGTTAGAACTGAAAGGTCCGAGTAAGGCGAGTTAGTCGGCAAAGAAAGATCCTACCTTTCCTCGTTGTATTAATCTTTTTACGAGAACGCAACACAACACTCGCGCACTCGCACGCTAAAAGGCCTTATAAACCGAACGAGCACTCCCCGCGCACGCGAACAATACAACGCACAGTGGGGCGTCCATTTTGATTTATGTAACTGTTTTAACTATTTGGTATATCATTTAGATTGAATAAATATAGATTATTTATGATATTCTACAATTTTTATTTTTAAAATAAATGTAGATAAAAGGCTTGAAAAAGTTAAAATAAAAATACCCCCCGCATCTTATAGAAAATATGATCTCGTGACATTGATCGGTTGTCACATATATGTTGTAATTTAGGACCTGCCGAACAACAAATGTGATACGTAAAAAGTTATATAACGGTCAGTTTTTGTCAGTGTAGGAAAACCCGTTTTCATTTTAAAAACATTCGGTTCCTTGTTCGCACTTCGATAAGCTATAAAAGTGGGCGTCGCACATGTTTTATTAGTTGGTTTTTATATTTTATCGTACGCATAAAAATGCGATTAAACTTTAATCCGGTTTCTGGTTTGAGGTACGTTAACTTGGCCCCCCCTCGCTCACAATTTTAAGAAAAGGCGTTTTGCGTTAAACGCACGATAGCTAGCGCTAGCTAGCGCCCAAAAATTAGAGCTAGCGCCATAACGGTTACGCCGTACAACGGTATTACAGTTGGGGGCAAGTTAACCCAGCCCCCATTGCGAATTTGAAACGTTTAAAGGGCACATTAGATAGCATAGACCTAGCGCTCTTTAGCGCCACTTTTCAAAAAGCTAGCGCCATTTTGGTTCTGAAGTTATTGTAGGTCAAAGGTGGGGGGGGGGCAAGTTGACGGTTTTAAGTACTTTTGAGTTTCTAATTTTTTTTGTCGTTCATTGTCGACCATACCTAGCGCCAATTAGCGCCACTTTCGGTTTAGCCAGCGCCACTGCCGAAACCGAAATATTTCGCAAAACATTTGGGGCGGCCAAGTTAACGCTAACCCCCCCATTGCGAATTTTAAATGTTTAAAGGGCACATTAAGTAGAATAGACCTTTTTTTTCCCTTGTTAGTAGCACACCCCAAAGGACACCAGGAACCGCCGTTAGGCATTACTTCTAGTGCCCCCCAGGACATCCATGCCTACCAGGGGGATATTTCACCTCCCGTACCGGGATTCGAACCCAGGACCCATCAGGCGAGAGGTTAGTCTCCTAACCACTCGACCACCGGGTCGGCAAGTAGAATAGACCTAGCGCTCTTTAGCGCCACTTCGCAAAAAGCTAGCGCCAAATTGGTTTAGTAACTATTCGCATTTCAATTGGGGGGGGGGGCAAGTTAACGAAAAATTTCGTGTTCGATTTTCTTGATTTTTTTACGGATTATTATTGTTGACACCTAGCGCCAGCAAACGCCAATTTCTATTTTTCTAGCGCCATTACAGAAACCGAAATAATCAAATATTTGCAATAAGAGCTATTTTTACTTTAAGAAGTAACTTTTTTTAGTTCTCTCTGCCTATTTTATTGACATTCAATCTTAAATAAATATATGTCTATGTATATGTCCAAAGTTAATTGTAAAATCAGCTTTTTTACAAAACGCCGCCTTATTATCGAAAAAACGTGTGTATCTGAAATTGGCTGATAATTCATAGCTTTTCCGTAATACAACTACGCTTCTCTAGCCTTTTTGTAATGGAAGTATTTAAAATTAAAAAGACTACTTTTTGCTTTTCCACCATAAAATAATAAACTAATAATTTATTGTCCAAAAATATTTTCTTGTGAAGTAATAAAAATAAAATATGGCCGAAATAATACAAATAACATAAACATCGCGGCATTAATATCGCGGAAAAAAACTACGGATAGGTAAGATTAAAACGAACAAAAAAACTAAAAAAAAATTTTTCCTAAAATCAATAATTTTCGAGTTATTGCTATTATTAATTTGATAATCGTCTTAATCGGGTATATTCCCTTTAAAGATTTTTAAGAACTCGGAAAGTGAAACTGACTGTTGGGTCAGCAGCTAAAACTCTGTTTCTTTAATTTATGGCCCCCGTTGTAGGAGAGTGCAGATTGTTGTGAATATTTTCATTTATGATTGCAATTCCTATTTTGAGTTTATACGTAAAAGTTAGATTACTTTATTTAACATAATTAATAACATGCCTGTTTTTGGAACAGTTACATTTAATATTGAGAGGTTCGAACTAAAAGGGGTGCCAGTGCTAGTTTTATGATTTTGAGAAATTGAGAAATTTCGACGAGCTTTTAAAGTATAATTAAAAGTATAAGTAAGTATAATTAAATGCAAATAGGTAAGTAGGTAATTTATTTTTTGGTTTTTTACCAAACAAAAAGACCAAAAGCAAAATTTAATCACTAAACATTCCGTAATGACGCAATGAGTGTTAGTAACTTTCAGTGTTATTTCGAGTTTTTTCCCGTACATTTATCAAATTGACGTTATCGAAATTGATTTTTATTTCGCAAAAATTAATTCGAAATTTTATTAGAACAACACATGCAAATGTAAAAGATAATAAAAAATAAAATGAATAACAAATAGCTACTTAGATATCTACTTAAATAAGGAAACATTTTGAGTATATGTTACATTAAAACTTGTCAATGACCGCAAAAGATATTTACGACTTCAACCCCTACAATCGTTTCTGTTTACTATTGTAGCAACCTAATGGAATGCCAGCTGAGATAACGGTACTTTTCAAAACCCACCAGTGCCACTTGTTCAAGTTTAAAGAGAAACTACTGGTTTAATTTCTCGGATAAAAACACCTTCTCTCTCCCTCAAAAGTAAATTTGCTCAAATCAAAAAATGTTACTAAGTAGCTTTTTTGTTTTTAAATGCTTCCATTACAAAAGGCTATAGGAGCGTAGTCGTATTACGGAAAGGCTATGAATTATCAGCCAATTTCAGATACGCACGTTTTTTCGACAATAAGGCGGCGTTTTGTAAAAAAGCTGATTTTACAATTAACTTTCGACATATACATAGACATGTATTTATTTAAGATTGAATGTCAATAAAATAGGTACAGAGAACTAAAAAAGGCTACTTCTTAAAGTAAAAATAGCTCTTATTGCAAATATTTGATTATTTCGGTTTCTGCAATGGTGCCAGCAAAATAGAAATTGGCGCTTGCTGGCGCTAGGTGTCAACAATAATAATCCGTAAAAAATCAAGAAAATCGAACACGAAATTTTTCGTCAACTTGCCCCAATTGAAATGCGAATAGTTACTAAACCAATTTGGCGCTAGCTTTTTGAGAAGTGGCGCTAAAGAGCGCTAGGTCTATTCTACTTAATGCGCCCTTTAAACGTTTAAAATTAATGGGGGCTAGCGTTAACTTGGCCGCCCCAAATGTTTTGGAAATATTTCGGTTTCGGTAGTGGCGCTAGCTAAACCGAAAGTGGCGCTAAATGGCGCTAGGTATGGTCGACAATGAACGACAAAAAAAAATTAGAAACTCAAAAGTACTTAAAACCGTTAACTTGCCCCCCACCTTTGACCTACAATAACTTCAGAACCAAAATGGCGCTAGCTTTTTGAAAAGTGGCGCTAAAGAGCGCTAGGTCTATGCTATCTATGCTATCCTAAGAAGGCTCCAGGACCGGATGGTATCTCTCCTGATGTAACACGTATTTTTGCAGATGAACTTCCAGAAACAGTTCTATCTGTAATGAATCACCACTTATATTCAGGTCATTTTCCAAGAATTTGGAAATTAGCTCGTTTAGTACTAGTCAGAAAGGGAGAAAGCTCCATCACAACTAAATATAGACCTATATGTGTGCTAGACTCTTGCGGTAAACTACTTGAGCTCCTTTTATACGATAGATTGATAGACGAAATTGACAATAATAATTTATTATATGAGTCTCAGTATGGCTTTCGGAGAGGTCGATCCACTTTGGGTACCATAGGGAATATCATCGGTATGGTTAAAAGTGCAAGATCAGGTACTTGGCGTACCCAGGAGTGGTGCGCGTTAGTTCTTTTTGATGTTAAAAATGCTTTTAATTCTGCCAGTTGGTATTTAATCATTAATAATTTAGTTGATAAGGGTATCTCTCAATACCTAGTAGCAATGTTATCCAGTTACTTGAGCGACAGAGCTGTACTTGTGAGTGACAGTTCTGGTCGCTCTGAGTGGTTGGAAGTCTCTCGTGGTGTCCCTCAGGGGTCTATTTTAGGTCCAACATTATGGAATCTTCTCTATGATGGGGTCCTTAGATTAAGTCTTCCGGAAGGAAGACGTTCTGTTGCATTTGCTGATGATCTAGCATTGTTTGTTTCTACTAGATCTGAAAGAGACTTACAAGACATTTTACAAATTTCTGTTAATTCTATAACTTCATGGATGACCGATCATGATCTTGAAATTGCACCAGAGAAAACGGTTCTCCTACTGCCGAACGGACGCAGGAGAATCCTTCCCATCTCTATTGAGATTGGGGGGACGATTGTGTGCCCGAGCGACATTATCTTGGCATTACTATTGATCGACACCTAAAGTTTAGACCTCATATCATTAATACAGTAAACAAAGCAAAAAAATTAGCTACTGCTTTGAGGAGAATAATGCCTAGAGTGAGTGGCCCATCGACAAGAAAAAGAAGATTGGTGGCCAGTGTGACGTACTCCATTATTCTATATGCTGCTCCTATTTGGTTTAAATCCTGCGAGGTTGGTGTTAATGTCAGGTCGTTTGATTCTCTTCAGCGCTGGCTTGGAATCAGTGTCTGCTGCGCATACAGGGCTGTCTCTACCGAAGCAGTTTGTGTGCTGGCAGGCCTGATTCCCCTTCGCTTGCTTGCGCTGGAGAGAGCCGAGGCATGGCGCTCTCCTGGTGATCTTAGTAGGACAGCAAGAAGGAAGGTAACTTTAAGCAGATGGCAGGAGGAGTGGCAGCGATCGGGGAAAGGGAAGTGGACAAGGAGTCTTATCCCTAACCTCATGAACTGGCACTCCAGACGTCATGGTAATCTGGGCTATTATCTGACACAGGCATTCACCGGACATGGTTCGTTCGGTGACTACCTGTGTCGGATAGGAAAGAGAGCTTCTCAAGCTTGCAGAGATTGCCATGAGGAGGAGGACTCGGCAGAGCATGCATTGTTCTTTTGCGAGAGATGGGCTGTCCTAAGAGGAGATCTAGAGAGAGCGCTATGTTTAACACTGACAGTCGGCAGCGTAGTTGATGCAATGATTAAGGATAATGCTGTATGGGATAAGATTACTTCCTTGTGGGAGTTGATCTTAAGAACGAGGTGTGAGGAAGCGCGACTCCCACAGGAGATTGATCCTGTGCCCCTTCCTACTGTTTTTTAGAACTCCGTCATCGATGGGATCCATAATGTTGTTATTACCACCGTTATTGTTAATGTTACTGTAGTTTTGTTCTTGTTTTTTCCTACTGTTGTATTTTTACATGTATTACCAGAGCCTCGATCTAAGTTATGTCTTACGACGGGTCCGATCGGGGTAGTGTATCTATCACTGGAAATAAATGATTAAAAGAGGAAAAAAAAAAAAGGTCTATGCTATCTAATGCGCCCTTTAAACGTTTCAAATTCGCAATGGGGGGGGCTAGCGTTAACTTGCCCCCCCCCCTCCAACTGTAATACCGTTTCACGGCGTAACCGTTATGGCGCTAGCACTAATTTTTGGGCGCTAGCTATTGTGCGTTTAGGGCAAAACGCCTTTTCTTAAAATTGCGAGTGGGGAGCCAAGTTAACGTACCTTCTGGTTTGTAATAGGGAAATTTTCGTTACTTAAGGGCACACGAATAGTTTTTAAAGGGTGGTGGTACGAATTTTTTTTTGTAACCCACAAGATCAAGAGCGGCTGCAATAGGTTCTTGTCGAAAACGGGTCGCTAACAAAAAACAATACGCGAGATTTTCCAATAGTTTTAAAGTCGGCCGTCGTGACCGGGGTAAGTTTTTACGCGTAGGAGCAAATAACACCAACGGAAGACAACAACAGGGGCAATTGACGAAAACGTTTGGTACCATTTAATTTTTATGTTTTCTTGAAACATTTGTTAACATTATTTATTTTATACCTGACACGTATCGAATTTTAAGTAGGTACCTACATAATTAGGCAATATCAAAATTAAAAATAAATGTTTATTGCTGTGTGCTGACCGCTCGGTAGCGCTTGTGAGTTGAAATAATTCAAATTGCTATATAAATACATTATGTAGAGATGCGAATAGATCGCGTAAGATCGCCCAATCCCGGATGGAGTTTTACGATTTTTCCTATCGGCCGATGTGTCGGTCTTCTTTTACGATTATTAATGCACGGTCTTAATGGATAATTTATGTCATAATTAACGGCGTTAAGTACTCCCGGAGCCGTTTGGGCGCCTTTTTATGAAAAGTGAAAAGGACGAGAATCACGATTACGTTTCGATCGAAGACCCGAAATCCCGCAAGAACCAGGACTATTTCGGAGCCCTTAATTGTTTTGCGCGTTAACGTTAGGCGACATTCAAAAATAAATTCCGGCAATTAGCCGTTCTTTTATGTTGATCGCAAGCAATAACCGCGAAAAGTTCCGTTCTGACGCGTTGCGGTCGGTATAAAACACTTGAACGTGCGACTTTTTAATGCAATCGTAACCCATTTAATGGAGTCAAAATCCATCAACTTCGCGATAGAGAGTGACGACCGCGAGGTTTATCGTGTTTATTTGATCATTTTTTCGTATGCAAATCCGCAACTCTATGCACACATACGGGGTGTTCGAGAAGTTCAAATTTTAATGTGAGCATTCTCATTCATATAATCATTTCTGAATTCTTCATTTCGCACGAAACTATAATAAACATGACGTGGGTTTTTGCAAATGTATTCGAACCAAAAACCTTGCCCGATGTATATTTAGGTATCCAAAAAAAAATCTACATAATATCGGGGATTACTGGGATAGTTTATTTGGCACTTATTGGCGCGATGTTTTGGCTTTCGTTTCAGATTTTTGAACCCGTCGTCGTGGGGTTCGCTTAATCACAAAATCCCGCAACACCGACGCCACCGACGCGTGTCGAACGTTTTCCTTTAATTGGCAGTTGGAGAACGCGGAGAGGGTTATTACTCGAGCAATAACAAAACGAGGTTATTATCCGACGTCGTAATTTCTACTGATATTGATTTTTCTCGTCTTCGGGGGGAGCAATCGGTCAGTGGGACAAGCATCGATTATTTGCGCGACCGTATCTTATCAATTTTACAATTGGGGCAAACTCCACAACTAAAACTCCGAAGGGAAGCAGGGCCGAAATTAATTAAATTTACATAAGAATATTGGTGCGGATGATTGGAAAAAAAAACACTGCCGGGAGCGCAAACGGCGCGCCGCAGAGTCCGAACTTTAATTAAAGAACTTGTCTTCCGCCCTCCCCGCCCCTCCCCTTTTAATTGCGAAAGAGGAAAACTCCGGGAAAACTCGGAAGGCTTTCGAATACTCGACACGTTGCCAAAACTATAAAGAAAACGTTGACCCTGCAGAGTGATTTCGTTTATTTCGAATTGTTAAGGGCGTACGGTCCCTATTGCCGCCAAACGATAATCGGTAGATGGCACTGTTAGTGAATTTTAGAGAAGTTTTAAACAGACCCATCCTTCTCGGTTGAAATAGCCTGCCTCTGTAAAGTCGTAAAATCTACCTGCTTCGAAGCTAAGGGTATAAATGTTTAGATACGGCGTTTTTACATTAAAACGTATTCGAAGACGATTTTAAAATTCGCAATACAAAAGTTAAGATTTAATGTTAAGTACAGGAAAAATCTGAGATTACTGATCTGAAAAACTGATTTATTTAAAGTTCGCTAATAAATAATCTACTTTAATTTTAATTGAAATTAGAAAATTAATTAATAATTAATATTATTATTATGATAACAATATAAACAGGGCGTTCTCGAGGATATTGAATGCGAACGGATCTCGGTTATCAAAAAATGTTGTTTTTAAAAAAATAATAGATTTCACATGTGAAAAGTATTACATTAGGAAAATTGTAATTTAAGTAGATGTACAGGGTGGGGCAAAAGTAATGTCATAATGCGAATGCGCCATAATTTTTGCAAATGGCGTCAAATGTCATTGTGCTGTGACATTTGTGTTGTAGACAGATAGAGAATTAGTTGACAACAAGCAATGGAGCGATACACACCCGAAGAACGCGGAATTATTGTTACTGCTTATTTGACCAATTTCCGGTCTGTTGTTTTAACGCAGCGTGAATTTCGTCGTCGTTTTCCTCATCGTCCTGCACCACGTGCGCGAACAATGAAGCGTATGGCCGAGCGTCTCGTGCAAAGTGACTGTTTGGTGCGGCATTTGCAGTGAAAAAGCGATTGGCCCTTATTTTTTTGAGGACGCCGATGGCACCACCGTATCCGTAACTGGTGAGCGCCACAGGCAGATGTTAAACCAGTTTTTTTCCCCCCAAGTTGCCGAATTGGATCTCCAGCATTGTTGGTTCCAGCAGAACGGAGCAACCGCTCACGCAGCTCGGGCAACGATACAGATTTTGAACCACCAATTTCCGGGGCGCGCGATCTCCCGTTTTGGCGATTCGAACTGGCCGGCCAGATCGCCAGATCTCGCGGCGCCAGACTTCTTCCTTTGGGGCTTTTTGAAGTCTCGCGTTTATCACAACAAACCACAAAAACCTTGCAAGTCTCGAAAGCCAACATTGAAGAAGAAATCGCCAATTTGGAGCCAGACGTTTTGCGAACAACAATTCAAAATGCCGTAAAACGAGCACAAATGTGCATCAACTCGGGAGGTGGTCATTTGACCGATATCATTTTTTCAACTTAACGTCATCAATTTTGCACCTTCAAATAAACTTTCCGTGAAAACAGAGCCCAATTTTTTTCATTTCTAACAAAATGGCAGCCAATTCACATTATGACATTAATTTTGCCCCACCCTGTATATTAAAAGAATAATAGTATAGTAATATTGTATAATTAGTGATAAAATATCCACCTTTCCGCACGTGTTATATACTATGCTTTTTCGACGACCACAAGTATTTTTATTAAAAAAGATTGATTTTTGACGTTTACGTAAGTTCGTTTGACATTTTAATAAAATGTCAAATTTGATAATAAAACAGTTTGTGCGTAAAGTAATTGCATGACAGTGTAGAAGACCGTGTGCAATGATCGCACACGGGCTGCAACGTTTTCGATTGGCCAACGAGTTTCTTTACGCGCGGTCAGCCTATTTGTTTGTAACGGTCAACTTTCCATAACATTTATTGGTGTGAAATTATGCACTTTTCATAATGGTCGTCGGAAAATGTAACTTTCCGTACTAATAATGTAGGTAATATACCTATTTCTAGTATTTTTATTTGTATTACACCACCAAAGTTTTATAAATATGTACATGTAA
The DNA here is from genome assembly GCA_036326145.1 of Rhagophthalmus giganteus. Classification (NCBI taxonomy): domain Eukaryota; kingdom Metazoa; phylum Arthropoda; class Insecta; order Coleoptera; family Rhagophthalmidae; genus Rhagophthalmus; species Rhagophthalmus giganteus. Next base: position 101,910 of record JARFJA010000071.1, on the reverse strand, counting down.
ATAAAGACCATTTATTAAATAATGACGTCAAAAGTAGAAGGTGCCATATACAAAAAAAGGCAACATCGTAAGAACTTCAATTGCAAAATAGTCGTCAAAAAACTTAGTTACAAAATAGCAAGAAAAAAGAACAAAATTGACGTATTCCAGTGATCTTGCGAATTCCTCATTGTTAATTTTCACAAATTTAAGACATTTTATTGGTGCAATATACGATGTAATGAGATAGCTAATCGTGATTAATATTTTGTTAATCAGGATTCCGTTTCTAAAATGTATGTAAAATGTCATATACTAACCGTTTATTGATGTTACAATAAATTATGTCTAAATTCACAATATTGACTTAAAGGACTTAAAAGGAGAACGTTTCGCTTGATTTATGCTGTTAAGTGACCAATGCTCGCGTTAGATTTTTAGGTTGTAAAATTTATGACCTTTTACAATAAAAATAGTCATATTACTCAGTATTTAACAATAGTTGTGGGACGACCCACAACCATTGTCCGATATTGGGCGTCAACATTTAAACCAAAAATTAAAACTTCCAACAACCCGCTTTTGATTATTTATAAAAAATTGATGTAAAAACGAAAATGATCATCAAGACGTGCTAAAATTTCTCCAATTTATTCAAATGATCGTTAAAAACACAAATTGAAATTTTAAAAAATTACAAAGCGATTATTTAATTAAAATAAGTATTTATTAAGCAAAAGAGCACGTTGTGCCGTAGAGGGAATGTTACGTTACCCACTAGTTATCAATTTGCAAACTTTGGTTACCCCAGTTTTGAGTTATGATTGCAGTAAAATTGTACTTTATACACAATCATTAAGGTTTTTAAAGGTGTTATGGAAATGATAGATTTTTTTAAGTATTTTTCTGTGAATCAGAACATTGTAATCTATGGAAAACGTAATTTATTTCATAAAAACATCAATCTTTTTATTTGGACCGTACCACCTTAAAAAGAAATTTGTCCGACTGACCGATGCTTGGCGCGCGCGCTCGTTCGCAAAACGAAATAGTAAATACGTTCTTATTTTTCGAAACGCGCTGGCCGACGCTTATTCGGGGTTTCGAGAAAAGGACCACGCGCACTTTACGTGGAAAAATAGGAACCGCTCAAATCGATTTTTTTTTATATCAATCGACGCGTCTTAATGCGACGAATAATTATTACCGTTGCGCCAAATCTGTAACTTCATTATTAAACCCGTTAATGAGTAATTCATTGAAAAAATTTGGGCTTTAAATTATGTCGGAAGTTAATAAATCTGTCGCTCGTTATTTATGGAGGGGGTCGTGGTAAATACGTTTCTAAGAAACGACGCAAACGTAAGTAACAGATAGAAAACAGTAAAATGGTGCCTCATATCCCGGCTGACAATTTTTAAATTTCGCGGCGGATTTCCGTTTGAAAACATTTCTAGTCAGTGGCGGCGATAAATTGGGCGAGAGGAATTTTGAATTTGTCCGAGCAACGAAATATTACGCCTGCCGTTACGTACATAAACAATTATGTACAGTTTCGCGTATTTTACCACCTACGGCCTATCCAAACCTACATGCAATTTACGTCATCAATAAAAAGTTACTAGATTGTTTATTTGTAGTTCGGTTTAAAGTTTGGAAAATGACGTATTCTATAGATAAATTACTTGCGCACATATTAGATAATATAAAGAAAGACTATTTATTAAAATTGTAAAAATACGAGGTGACAACACTGTGTGAAACGTCAACATGTAGTAACCTTTCATTGATGACGTGGTTGCATATATGTTTGGACGAAGTGTACGTTATTTTTGAAAATGTTTACATTAAAATGTTATTAGTTTAATTTAATAATTTACTACAGTACGTCACTGCCTTTGTTATTTTATCTGACATTGACGTTTATATACGAGCAGTACCGACAGAAATCTGCCGCGAAATTTAAAAATTGCTAGCTGGGATAGAGTATTATATTGTTCGGTTGCTTGTGGCAATTAAAAATTTTAAACCCTTATTCATATTGAATTGACGGTAGCATTTCAATTCTGAATTCAATCCTACCATTTTAGAGCCGTTAGAATAGAATTAGGAAGGTACCTACTGTGAGCGAGCTTAAAACCTGGAATAAAAGAATTGCCTAAAAACTAATAGTTTTGTTAGTTACATTTTATCCAAACCTATAGGCAATTTGCGTCATCGATAAAAGGTTACTGGATGATGACGTTTCACGCGGTGCTGTCGCCTCGTACCTCGTATTTAGACAGTTTCAATAAATTGTAGTCTTTCTTTGTATCACCTAATATACGCGCAAGTAAATCATCTACAGAATACGTCACTTTCCAAACTTTAAACCGAATCACAAATAAACAATCTAGTGACTTTTTATTGATGACGTGAATTGCCTATAGGTTTGGATAGGCCATAATTGTTATAATAGCCACAATTTTATGGGGAAGATTTCTTTTTTGGCCGATTTTTCAATATTAACGATTTATCGAATTATTTATTACATTACAAGGTTATTTTAAAGTTACTTGACAGAGATCTCTAACGAGGCCGGTCACTACTACCCTCCACTAAATTAAAATTAATAATTTGGAGTCACCTTCAGATATTTTACGGTGAACATTTTTAATGGAGGTAGAAAAATAAACAGCTACATTATTGTGTATTTTTGTCTTATATTGGATAATATTATTATTTATTTATTCGAGTCACAATTTTGAATATACGAAGAATTATTTTTTTTATTGATTTGTTATTCGTGAATGTGTTTCGTTTTTTATTTGAATTGTTTGTTAATGTTATTAATATAGGGGAGAGTGGTCCTAAGTTGGCAGTGTGGGTTGAGTCGGCCCCCCCATGTAACTCAGAGATGGCGTGAGTATTGGCTCTATGGTAATGCCACGTGATTTGTTTATTGTTACTGACGTAATTTATACCGTGAGCTATCAGTTAAGGTCGTGCTGTGCGAAGTGAGAGCGTCTTTATTTTTCGCTCAAACCAAAATTTGATTTTTCTCCTTCATTCTGGAGCAGCTGCAGGTATGTAAATTATTGAGGAATTAAAAATGTTTAGGTGCATTATTTACTGTTTCAATTGAATAATCGATTGTTCAAATTTATTTTAAGCTCGCGATTTAATTGCGTGCGTTTTGATATCAAACGTGTAGACAGTCGTAGTGGTCCTAAGTTGGTACCCTACAGATGGTCCTGAGTCGGCCCCATGATTTCATAATAGCAATTATTATATATGATAGCAGTAATTATATATGAAAGCAATAATAACTATTGTTGCTTTTTTTATTGGTTTCTTAATTTTTCTTCCATATTTTCGGGTCTTTTGCTTTGTAGACATGGGACGTAGCTTTAAACGTAAGACGGTAAAGCTCGATAGCTTCGCGCTTCGACGCGCGGTTGCAGCGATGAAGCTAGGAATGTCGTGTAGAAGCGCTGCTGGACAATTCAGTGTACCACGCTTGACATTGCAATTTCACTGGAAAAACAATCAGAATGAACTGTCAACAAATCAGGACGTCACGACGCCAATGGAAGTAAACTTAGATGATCTGTACATAGCAACACATGGACATAAGACGGTAAATATATATCTTCTCTGTCTTGTAATTTCTTTTTGCCACTGATCGCGAGATCTAATATACTATTGTGTGGAACAAGGTTGATACATCGGAATTATGCAGATTTATTCTGGACCATATATGGCATTTTCAAAAATTCGATATTTCGATATATCGAAGTTTAGATTTATAGCTAAAAAGACTTCCAGAATCATTTATGTGATTTTTCATAAAATCGATATTTCGATATATCGATACACCGCCTATACATGTGCCTAAGTAACATAAAAAGTATATGCGCTTATTCGCACAACTCGGGTAACCGTGCGACTCGCTTACAATTCTCGCAGGATTCATTTCACCAGTCGTCTCGTGAGCATTATCGTTTGTCGCGTGAAAACCCTCGTTTATAGACTCGAAGCATAATTTACCTATTATTATTCTAGGTATTCACGAAAGAACAAGAAGACGCCTTGGAGAAACATATGTTACATTCATCAGACATCTATTTTGGCTTGACTGCGATGCAAGCTCGTTCATTGGCGTATGAATTCGCCAAGAAATTGAATATTACTGATCCAAACAGCTGGGATACTAACAAGTCAGCTGGTGTGGAATGGTTCCGATCATTCTTGAAAAGATACCCAAAATTGTCACTCCGAAAACCAGTAGCTACCAGTTTAGCCCGTGTGAGCGTGTTTAACCAAGAAAATGTTGCAGCATTTTTCAACAACTACTGCAAGATCATAGATGAAATAAAAGTTACGCCAAACAACATTTGGAATGTCGATGAGACAGGTGTGACCACTGTGCACAAAACGGTGCGTGTTGTATCTCGTCGTGGCCAGAAGCAAGTTGGACAAGTAACTTCAGCAGAACATGGACAACTTGTGACTTTGATTCAAGCAGTGTCAGCTACCGGCCTACGCGCCCCGTCTTTTTCATTTTCCTCGCGCCCACTTCCAACCACATTTTCTTAATGGTGGCCCCGTTGGTTGCGTCGGCGGTGCAAATCCATCTGGTTGGAGTAATGTCGAGCTTTTCTTGCAATTTTTGGAATTATTCCAAAAATTTACAAAATGCACTGTAGCTGATCCTGTTCTTCTCCTTCTAGATAACCACGAATCGCATCGCGCACTGGTGGTCCTTGAATACTGTCGCGCTAATGGGATTCATGTTGTTTCGTTCCTCCCATTGATCTCACCGACTTCAACCCTTAGACGTCAGTGTTTTGGTCCATTCAAAGCTGCATTGAATAGGCAGTTTGAATCATTCATGCGCATGCATCCTGGTCGCGTGGTCCAGATCTTCGATATTCCATCCATGGTTTTCCGAGCACTCGAGATAGGTGCTACAGAAGTAAACATCAAATCAGGCTTTAGAGCAACGGGCATTTGGCCAATTGACTGATATTTTTCAAGATATTGACTATCTACCCAGCTCAACAACGGATCGACCTAATCCAGAAGATACTATAGATCACAGTGCTGCGACGAGAGAAGGTTCGTCTACCACTTCGATCTTACAGTCCTCGTCCACCACTTCGACCTTACAGTCTTCGTCCACATCATCTTTAACTGATGCTTTAGAAAGTATATCACCATTTCCAAAGGCGCCACCGCGCAAAACGACGGGCGTACGAAGAGGCCGGAAGCCAGGCCGACCGACAATTTTGACAGCTGATGCCGAGATCAACCGTATCGCTGAAGAAGAACGACGTCGTCAAGAGAATGCTGCAGGAAAGAAACGACGACTACCGTCGAAAAACAAAGTGGTATTAACTAAACGAGCGAAGAAATCTGATAAACCACAACAAAACTGCCAGCCTCCGCAGACCACAAGTATAATGAACTTGCGTTCGCGTTCGCTTCGGAGTTCAGTACGTCATACGTACTGCGAATCTGATGAAGATAATGGATGACTATAGAGTTTTCAATTTCCATTATATTAGATTATATTATATAAAAAATTAAATGTTTTGTTTATTTTCAACATTGTAAATTATGAAAAAAGATTAATGTACAACATTGTAAATTATTCATTTAAAAGAATTACACATAAGTATTCTTTTAAATCACCAAATAAAATTCGAAAAAATTTATGTTTTATTTTTATGGTTCGTTCAATTCTTCTACTTTTCAATGAAAGTCAAAAAACTATCGAATTTTCCTGGATTTGAGCGAAAAATTTGGGGTGCCAACTCAGGACCACCATTTTTCAAAATGGTCAAAATGTAATTTTTTACTCAGCGCTGAATTGCGACTGCAAAACCACACTACAAGTTCCTAAATGAATAAGTTTGTAGGTAAGCGATCAATGTTCAAGACCAAACACTTTGCAGCACCATAAAATTTGATTTACTCCAAGTTTTCGACAAAAAGCTTACTATGCCGACTTAGGACCACTCTCCCTATTAATAGGCTTTATTTCTAATTATTAGCTCTAACAGCAACAGCAACTGTATTATAACGGCAATTGTAAAAGCAAGTCGATGTAAATATCGACGTAGGTTTTCCACAAAGGCGTAACCCACAAAATGTAAATTTTACCGGAGAACACATGTTGCGTCGTCGCGCAGCTATAAGAAGAAGATACGTTTGGCGGAAATACAAATTGATTTTTCCGGTGAAAAAATCGAAATATTGTTACCAGATTTTAACGGATTATGTCTTCATTTAATTCAATAATTCATTTTAATAGAAAGTATGGGTTACGCCCTTTTGACAAAATGCCATCGATATTATCTTTTATAGATAGGTACAAATAATCTCTTTTAATGTGCACAAAGCCAAGAATTTTTAAGCCATTTAAGGAATTATTTCGATCGTTTTAAATCCCGGGCCAGTTCAAGTAGGTAGGTACCGACACGTCGTTGTTAAGTACCCCGCAATAAATAACAAAATTGATTTACGAACTCGAACAAATTTGATTTTAGTAGGTTCTCTTTTGCCCTCACGAAATTCTCATTAAAGATTGCGGCTTTATTAATAAATTAACAAAATTGGCGCAACGATAATAATTATTCGTCACATTAACCCATTAGCTGCCACGATCCCCATTTGGGGATTTTGGAATTTTACGTACACCACTCGGCGCCAAAAATATTGTGTGTAGCAGAAAGTGTGTATTCGTTTCTTCACAACAAGCGAACAAATTTAAAATTCGTCTGTAAATTGAACGGAACAGAATTGTCATATTTGAAGCATTATATTTTTGGTTTGGTTTTTATATTATTGTCTAGTTTTCAACGTCGACTGCCCGTTGCCAAGAAATGAAGAAAAACAAATATATAAATTAATAAACAATTTTTTTTGTAAATACGTCAAAGAATAAAACACTTTTTTTCTTTGGAGTTCAGCGGAACCTTTTTCGTATTTAAATGCGCAACCCTTCGTTGCACGAGCGCACACAACAATTATAATGAAATACCGTACATAAATATGTAATTTAGAGCTTATAGTAACGATTTGTTACTTACTCAGTCTTTTGTTTTTTATCGAAATGATTTTATTGATCATTTTATAAAGATACCCATTTGGGGATTGTGGCTGATGTCAAGTACCTTTTCTCTCTTAGAGATTATTTTTATTTGATGAGAGATGATGGGTACTAGGAAGTTTTTCACGCTTGCTGAATTAGAAGACGCCGTAAATGACCCTAATTTCTTTGAAAGTGACGATGATATTGCTACTGTTGATATTGTTGAACTTCCTCCCGATAAGATCGATATTTTTTTCGGATATCGAAGACATCGATACATTAGAAGATACCTGTCCCAGAGATGCTCCCGGCAGACTAGAAGTTCATTCGAGTGCTCTGAATATACAAGCACAGGCCCAAATAACAACAAAGTAACTAGAACTGTACAAAAACCAAAACGTATGAAAAAAACTAATAGGAAGAGTCGAGAAACAAATTCAGATTGGCAAAAAGTAAGACAAGACTTTGTGAAAATACTTGGTAGACCTTCTCTACGAAAGCAAGCTTCAAAACGTGTTTCCGAAAGCGTAAGGACGAACCCAATGGGGCATTACTCTTGAACGAAAACAAAGAAAATGCGCAGTGTGCAAAACAAATGTAAGAGAACAATGTGGTAAATGTGACGTCGAGTTACATGCGGACTGTATGGAAAAATGGCATAAATAACAGCTATTTTTGTATGTGTAAGATAACATCCCACAATCCCCATTTGGGGCTTTTTCAAAAATATCAAATATTTTCAAAACAAAACATAATTCGAATATAATTAATTATACTGTTACACAACTTTTTGTACATATATACAATATATATATAACTTATTCGGCCAAAAATTTCAAAAAAAAAATTGGCAGTTAATGGTTTAAGATGAGTCGATTGATGTAAAGAAAAATCGATTTGAGTGGTTCCTATTTTTCCATATAAAGCGCGCGCGGTCCAATTTCGGTTTAAATTAATTACGACGAGGCGGCAGTTATATTTTGCGACAAACGTTTACCCAAGTAAATTAATTGTCGTTGGTACTTTCTTACAATTAGATTTACCGAAAACTCTAGTTTACGCCTTATAGAAATTAAATTTCGCGACAGCCTCGAGGCCGAACGTGGGGGGGGGGGGGAAGAAAATTTTTAGCGGTATTTGTTTAACGAACGCGAAGCGCCAAATTTGCCCGCCGCCTAGGCCGCGAAACGTTTTCGGGAACACCGACCTGTTCCAATTATAATCGAAACGTCGCGCCTACAATTTTTTGGCGAGCTATTAAAAATAATTTCCAGTTTCGCGTTTCGACGATTTTAATCTAAATGTGTTTGTCTTTCTAAATTTAACTACTAGACAACGACGTGCCAAAAGCGGAATCATCAACTGTTAGCGCAAGGAAATGCGAAAGGCCTCTCGACGTAAAAAACGACAGCCCACTTTCCGTGTGGAAAATATGCCGTTTACTTTTACCCCACAACGCGTCTAAAAATAGAAACTTTCAACTGGACCGATAAATATTAATTTACCTACGGAATATTGACTCGCGTGTATATCGGACACGATTATCCCTGACGTGTTTAAAAAAGAAAAAAGAGAAAGAAATGAAGAGACACCAACCTTTCGCCGTCGTCGTTGAACGCGTAATCCCCCAAGATCAAGTCTCTTAGGCGGTACCGCGGAGGCAACGAGTGGCCCACGTCTTTCTCCTTCTCCCGGCCCAGCAACGCCATGCCGCCGTCCTCTTCGGAGGGAGAGTCCTCCAGGATAGTGGCCGGCCTGCGAGGCCTCGAGGGCCTGTGAGATAACAGCTCGCACACTTTCTTCGGCACGCCGAAAGCAACTATTCCCGCACGGCGCGTACAAGAGCGTCGCGGCGCGTCCAGAAGCGAAATGCCGATGTCGCCGCGAGCGGAGCGCCGTCGACGTCTGTTGCTTAGATACGCGCCGATGTCGTTCTCCCAAACATCGGCGTTTTCATTCAAAAAGTCCCTTTCCGAAATTTAATACGATAACGGCGCCGACGTCGAAACAGGATAATGCACTTTGCGACGGCCCAAAACAATTCCCATTATCGTAGATTATTAGCGCTCCCCCCCGCCCCGTTCGGGGGGGTTTTTGTGTTCTAATTCGATTCGCTTGTGCGCCGGCAGGTTTATCCGCGAACCGGATTAATGGATATTCCGATATCGAAAAACGCTCGACGCTTAATTAGTCTGTTGAACATGTAAATAACGGCCTGATTTCGACGTTTTGTGAATTAAAATGGGAAAAGCGCTGTGACACGCGAGCCATCTGAAGAGCTCTCACTCTATAAACGTTATAAATAACGATCAAACGCGCGTGCATGATCCTTAAAAAATCGCACTCGAGATACTTGTCATTTGACGCGCGGTTTCCGGGAGGCATTTGCTTACGGTTAAGCTGCAACGCCAAATTCCTGTTCCTTAAGACGTTTTGCCGAAACGCCGTCGATATTGCGGCGAGCGGGGCTCTCGTCGAACATGTTGTTTTCGATCTTCCGTTCCCGGTCTCGAAGTTCGCGAAGTTTTCCCGATTGAATTTTCTCGATCCCGAAACCACCTTTGATCGTTTACGAATTGCAAATCTCCGGGGGGGAAAAAACATCCGCTCGTTGTCGGATATCGAAAGCGACGGAAGTCGCACGATCGCGTGACTTTCGTTTGTTTTTCGCTTCCACAACCGTAGACTCCAACGAAGTCGCTGCACAAGACGCGTCCGTCGAACGTGCAATAAACGACAATCAAAAGGACAACGCACGAAATATAAGGTTGTTTGGTAATGACTTGCCGCTTTTTACAAGATTTTTAATATTTTATTTAATATAGTTAGGATCAAAACGGAATTAGGTCAAATATGGGCCGTTTTGTTCGATAATTTGTTGCCATTTTGAAGGTAATTTCATTATGCCCCTCTCGTAGAATCCCTTCTCCCTATTGGCAAAAAACTGAGACAAGTGGTTTTTACAGTCTTCTCTTGTGTTGAAGTTAATATCCCAACACCAACCAGTTTAATACAACCAACAGAGTTTTGCAGCGACAAGAAGAGATGGTAATCCGATGGTGCAATGTCAGGACTATAAGGCGGGTCCGTCAACTTGGCCCGGTCATAAAGAATTGTTAAAATTTCATTATAATACGATTAAAATGCTAGTAAAATGCTCTGAGATGCTGTAATTAATTTAAATTATGCTCTGTTAATTTATGAGTAATTTAATAACGAATTGTCCGGGCCAGCTAATACGGTGGCCCGGCCATTTTGGCATATCATAAATTTTTAAGTCACAATAGAAAATGCTCGCAAAATGCTATAAGATGCTGTATTGATTTTTAAAAATGCTCTGCTAATTAGTCCGCAATCGAATTAATAAATGTCCGGGCCAAGTTGACGGTGGCCCGGCCATACCGGCATCTTTAAAACATTTTTATTTAAAAAGTAACTATTTTCGAAATGCTATAAGATGCTGTATTGATTTTTAAAAATGCTCCGCTAATTCTTCCGTAATTTAATTAATTAATGTCCGGGCCAGGTTGACGGTGGCCCGGCCATGTTGGCATCTTTAAATATTTTTTATTGTAAAAATAACTATTTTCGAAATGCTATAAGATGCCCTATTGATTTTAAAAAATGCTCTACTAATTAGTCCGCAATTTAATTAACTAGTTTTCGTCATCGTCATTCTAGTCAATAATAGGTAAAGTATAAATAAGTACCTATTAATTGTCGTATATTTTCTCATTAAAAATATGTAATACGTTCTAATAAAGTAGTGTACTTACTGACATATACTTAATTACTATACTATATACTTAATTTTAATACTGCTTTTCTTATCTTATAATTAGACTAATTAGTTTTTATTTTTATCGAAATTAGCGCCACCGAAACAGAATATGAAATTGTTATTTTATATAGTATTGTGTATTATTATGAATGTATGTATATATACATAGAATAGAAAACCTGATAAACATTTAATTGTTTTTTTACCAAAAAAATTCATGTTTAGCGTAATAGATACATACGTGTATTGTTTATAGTACGAGATAACATCTCCTGCAAACAGCACATCTCCCGTAAAATGCGTATTTTACAGCTTATAAGATATTATACTTTGATAAAACGCACGGATAAGATTATCTATTTGGATCTAATTTTTCAATAATTCTCTATATTATGGATCGAGAGTGATCGAGTCATGATCTTCAAAAGCATTGTTATTTTGTAAATTAATTATATATATATATATAAATTTTATGCTACAACATAAACTTAAAATGTAATTTAAGCTAGAATATGTTTCAAAAATTACAAGTTTTAATTTATTGTTAGATACTTTTTAATTATTGTATGATAATTAAAAATTATACAAATGTTTTACGTATGAAATAATTAAATAATTAGATACAAGGAATGATATCAATTTTAAAGTTTTAAATAAGGTTTAATCAAAGAAATTTTAAAAGGTGTTAAGCTATCTAGTTACTATTTTTTAAACATATACATAGCTAATTATTGACATAAACTCATTATGTAAGAGGACGTTTATTAAAAAATTCTTAATCCTTTTACTTATGATATATGTAAATACCTACTAAATACATATGTACACTTGCAAACTTGCAAGTCTACTATACGTTTTTAAAAAAAATGGTTACTTGCATGGTTTTGCTTCAACTATACATATTTAAAAAAAATGCATATGTAAAGTTTAATAACTCTATATTTTAAAGCATAAAATTTTTACGTCCACATACCTATCAAAATTTCAAAAATCTATAATTTGACCAATTGAAAAATGTTTGGTGTTACAAAACAACTTTTTGAGAAAATGCATTTAAAATTGTATCGTGGTTTTACTATGATTCGATACTTGTTTATAGCAAATCACAAATTTTTGAAATTGTGACATAAAACCCAGCAATACCAAGCATAGTTGTTGTTAATGTTAATACCTTTCAATTTTGAGCGAGTAAAAAAATCATTTTATCTCGTCTTTAACCCGTTTTCGACCGTATCCGACTTTCTATAAGTATTTTACAGAATGGTGTACTAAACACATACAAATTTTTAGGTCAGCAAGATTTTTTATTACACGACTTTTGAGCTATTTTCACTGTGCTATCATCTATTATTATCTATTAAAAGTAAAAATGTCTACTTAAGTAACTACTGTTTATGATTTACTTACCTTTACTAAATTTGTAGATAATAAACACAAATTACAAATTAACACTTCAGCAAGAGTGACAATTTTGTCGAAACTACAATGACGTTCAAACTTAAACTGACTTTAAAATTGCAAGTTGGGCATATTTATTTAAATATTTTGTCATAAAAGACATTAGAGTTAACCCCTAAATATTACAGTTTTAAAATGCAGACACTGCCGATAACCTTATGGTAGGTATTAAAGCAATTAACTCATAAACTTTGCAAATATGTCAGGCTCCAAAATAAAGGATAATAACAAGAAGTAGATATACAAAATAAGCTATAAAAGGATTATTTAAATGCATAGGTACTTACCAAAGACTTTTCGGTTACTAAAAATCACGTTTTTGGGTGCCTTCAAAAGAACAAATTTTACCAATTGCTTAACAATTTTAAATACATAATAGTATGCAATAAATCTCCCCCAAAAATAAGTGTTAAAAACAAGTTTTTAGACAAATGAATTTTAGTGATGGCTATAATTGACGGCGTCTGTATACGAAATGAATTTCTAAATTTTGCAAATATTTCACGTTTCAATATGAGTAATAAAAATATTTATGAAATAAGCTTTAAAGGGCTTTCCAATGTTTATAACATTTTTCCTATTTACAGCGACTTTATACAGACAAATTACCGATGCACATATCTCTTTAGAATTCGAATGTAAATACCCTGAATGGGTATGATTAACGTGACGATGACGAAAACTAGTTAATTAAATTGCGGACTAATTAGTAGAGCATTTTTTAAAATCAATAGGGCATCTTATAGCATTTCGAAAATAGTTATTTTTACAATAAAAAATATTTAAAGATGCCAACATGGCCGGGCCACCGTCAACCTGGCCCGGACATTAATTAATTAAATTACGGAAGAATTAGCGGAGCATTTTTAAAAATCAATACAGCATCTTATAGCATTTCGAAAATAGTTACTTTTTAAATAAAAATGTTTTAAAGATGCCGGTATGGCCGGGCCACCGTCAACTTGGCCCGGACATTTATTAATTCGATTGCGGACTAATTAGCAGAGCATTTTTAAAAATCAATACAGCATCTTATAGCATTTTGCGAGCATTTTCTATTGTGACTTAAAAATTTATGATATGCCAAAATGGCCGGGCCACCGTATTAGCTGGCCCGGACAATTCATTATTAAATTACTCATTAATTAACAGAGCATAATTTAAATTAATTACAGCATCTCAGAGCATTTTAATCGTATTATAATAAAATTTTAACAATTCTTTATGACCGGGCCAACTTGACGGACCTAAGGCGGGTGCATTAAAACATCCCAACCAAGTTCCCGGAGCTTCTGACGGGTCATCAAAGATGTGTGTGGCCTGGCGTTGTCCTGACGGAACACAACTCCCTTCCTATTGACCAATTCTGGCCGCTTCCGGTCGATGGCATCCTTCAAACGGTCTAGTTGTTCGATATACCGCTCAGAATTAAGTGTTTGGCCCGATGGGAGCGGCTCATAGTGGACGATTCCCCTTCCAATCCCACCAAACACACAACAAAACCTTCCTGGGCGTCAATCCTGGCTTGGCCACGATCGTCCACGATCGTTTGCGAACAACATTATCGTAGGTGACCCATTTTTCGTCGCCAGTCACCATCTGCTTCAAAAACGGCTCCTTTTCGTTGCGTTTCGGCAATAATTCGCAGATGGAAATGCGGTCGATTAGGTTTTTTTTTGGACAACTCACGTGGCACCCAATTATCCAGCTTTTTAGCGTATCCGGCTGCTTTCAAATGCCTACGGACGGTTTCAGTGCTTAGCTGGAACTCCCTCGCGATACTTCTGACAGTCACGTGCCGGTCTTCGTGGATTTTTTCTATGATTTTGTCGACATCAATGGTTATTGGCCGTCCACTGGGTACAGGGTCTGTTATGTCGTTTCGGCCGGCTCTTCGGCGGTTCAAATCGACACAGTACCATCTCCCACAACGCCATTAATCTTGCGATGCGATTCGCGCGCGGTTTCGCCTTGCACAAAGAAGAATTTCGACATGGCGCGAATTTCGGCATTAGTGAACTCCATGTTTCAGCGACTGCCACTTGTGAAAAAAAAGTCGAAACTAAACAAATGACACGTCGTTTTGTAGCTAATGTCATCACCTGTCAAATGACATACAGAGTTGCCAAATGCCGCTTTCTTTGCTTGCCCCACGACGCTTCAAACTCCCCCTAGCGAAAAAGCGGCAAGTCATTACCAAACAACCTTATAATAGGATGGAATCGAAACGAGCGACGATCGGGAATCGGAAACCCCGATTAATACTTCTTAACGACCTTTATTTAGGACGCGGTCGATTGTCTCCGACTTTTCGAGCGCAACAACGGGGCTATAAAAAACAATTAATTGGGGCAGAAAGTGCCCCACCGCCGCATTGCCCGAAATGCGCGGTAGCGTTTCCGCCGATATGGCCATTAAAATCCATTTTCCGGGGAAAAACGTAAAACACCCCTTAAAATTAAAGATGCGCTTGTCGTCGTCGTCGTCGTCTAATAAAAGCTGCGGAAGTCGAATAATTTTAGGTGCACTTGAACGAGCGGCGCCATCTATAGTCGAGAAGTACCAACTAAAATTAAGCGATCGATACCAAGCGTTCGCCGTCGTGAAGGAAAAATTGCATTTCGATCGAGCGCTCAACGAACAAGCCGCCTAACGCATCGGTCTTAATCGGGGGGATAATTTATAATCGGCCTCGACCCTCGATTTCGATTGAAAATTGACTTTAACCGGGGGAACCGTCAGCGCCAACTGTCCGTAGAAACTCTCACTAAATCGCAATGTTTTAGCAAACATCGCGGTCGGATCAATAATTTAATTCGAGAACAACCAGCTCCTCTTTTATCTGTGCCCGTCGAAAGCGGCAAACTTTCGAATTAACAAAAAGCGACATTATCAAACGTTTATTTCAATAAATCAAATAACGATCGGAATCATTTTAACATCCGATTCGTTGTAACTGTTCCATCGCGATCTAAAACTTGGTTGTCGTTCGACCGTCCAGATGGTCGAGCTTAACTTTTAACCTCGTCACTTCCGTCTTGTATTGCTCCTAAAATATCGAACGTGACATTTTTCGGGACATAAATTGGGTTTACTCACCAATTCTTTCACTTTGCTCTTCAACGAGGTCACGTCTTTGTGCATGTCTTCGACTTTATCGATCACCGTATGTCGTTCGTTGGCGAAAAACTGAAATGGCGAATCGTTTAAAAGAAAAAGACGAAGTCGTCGATTTTTACCGTCTCCAATTTCTGCAGACGCCTGTCGAACCGATCGTACTCCAGATCTCGCGCTTCGAAAGCAACCTCGTTCTCATCTACGGACAAGAAAGCCAAATTGTTTAATTCGGTTAACGGCCAGAATCGACAGGTTCGAACCTTCCCTTCGACACGACTGTCCGTCTGTCAACAGCACGAAGTCTTCCCTACAGTCGCACTTATAACTGCCGATCGTGTTGTGGCAGATCTGATCGCAGGGCTTCTGTTCCTTGCATTCGTCGACGTCGTCCTCGCAACGTCGACCGCCGAACCCTTTCGGGCACGAGCATAGGTCCGGCCCGACGCAGTTTCCCCCGTTTCGGCAAGCGACCGCGCATTTAGCTGAAAAGCGAGCCGGCTATTTATGGCGCCATCTGTTGATTAATTTAAAAACTATCGAGGTTTACTCCCACCTACAGAAAAACACCTGTTAATCGTTCTCGAAGTCAAAAACGCCCGATCGATCCGGCGGTGGACAAGACCTAAATCTGAACTAAATCAAGCGGCACTCAATATTATTTAGTGGTCGTCGAAAATGTGAACCCGCTTCAAAAACACCGATGCGTACGGGCGACGCCGAGAATGATTGTCAGGCCGTTTTCTGTACGGCGCGATCTCTAGGACGGCGGAAAATGTTTCTTGATCGAAAATTCCAGGGACGCTCGATAACTGTTTGAATTTTGACGAAGACACTCACGTTTAGTGCAACCGTGGTTTCTGTTGTTCGACTGATACCAACCGGGACAGCAAACGTGTACTTGTTGACTCAAAACGGTCGTTGTCGTCACGTCTTTGTAGGCCGTCTCGAATACCAATCTAAAATCAACGAAACATCGATTAACTATTGTTTTTCTTGTACTATTCTACAATTAGTTACGTCTATTAAGCTGACACGGCCACTACGGCACAATCGAATGAAACCTATTTAGAAATTTAGTGCTAATTTGTTGCTCTATTCCCGATTTTGTTGCTCCAGCCGTTTCGCCAAAAACCAACTAACACTGTGGCTGTGCTAACTTAACACTTAAGCTAGCACAGCCACTCGCAGAAAATAAAAAAAAGTAAAAACGAGGAGGTATTTCTAAACTACTATTTCGTTGCTAATTTGTTGCTCTATTTCCGATATTATTGCTACACCCCTAACACGAAAAAACCACCCCCACACCAACTGCAGTAAAACAACTACTTAAACATTTCGATTTTCTTGATAAATTTACTGCAATGAATTAGCTGCTTTACATTATATTACAGTTGTATGCAAAAGTTTCCGGCCAAACAAAATTTTGTGATTAAGTGATGTATGAAGGATGCAAAGAGGAAACAAAAATATATCATCGTGAAGTACCTTTACTATACAATCAAAACGTGTAATTCAAAATTTTTATGTAATGTTTAATAAATATTTATAACAAAAATAACAATTTTTGCCTTTTCATAAGTGTCCGGCCAAATATAAATTCTCCACTAAACATGAAAAAAAAAACACACGATAACTTGAGAACAAATTCCAAAAATGGTAACAAATGTAATATTTTCATCAGTACTCAGTAGCCATACCCTTCGAAGCTATCACGGCGGCACATCGGCGAGGCATCGACTCGATGAGTTCGACGATTCGATCTTGTGAGATATTTTTCCGCTCTTCCTGAACTTTCTCCCACAAAACAGTTTTATTACTATGATTTTCAACTCCTATTCTTAGTTTGAGTTTTTGCCGCAAATGTTCTATTGGATTCAAGTCTGGGGATTGACTCGGCCACTCCAAAACACGAACATTTTTCTTCCTGAAAAATTCTTGGAGTAGCTTCGATCGATGTTTTGGATCGTTATCTTGCTGAAAAATCCAATTTCGTGGCAAATTTCGACGAGCATAAGGTAGCATTTGTACTGATAGAATGTCTCTATACATATCGGCGTTCATGTTGCCTTCAATTTTGTGAAGTGGACCGACGCCTTTCCATGAAAATGCACCCCAAAGCATAGTACCACCTCCACCATGTTTTACTGTTGGTATTTGATACCTAGAAGAATTTCTAGTACCTTTAGGTCGACGAACATACCTTCTCCCATCATTTCCAAACAAATTAATTTTAGTTTCGTCTGAAAATAGCACTTTTTTCCATTCTTCAGTAGTCCAGTGCTGGTGTGCTTTTGCAAATTCCAATCTGGCCTTCTTATTTTTTTTACTAATTAGTGGTTTTTTAGTTCCAACGCGTCCAAAAAGTCCCACTTTATTTAATCTACGTGAAACAGTACTTCGACTAATGTCAGCTAAATTTTCCTCGCGTAATTCACGTGCGACGATCGCAGCATTCTTTTTTACGTCTACGACAGCCTTTCTTTTAATAATTTTATCGACACGATTCGTTGTTTTTCTGGGCCTTCCAGGACAAGGTTTATCTTTTAGATCACCTGTAGTCTTCCACTTATTTATAATTTCGTTAACAGTGGATTTTCCTAATGACAAAAGATTGGCTATTACACGTGAAACGTTCCCTTCATTGTGTAACTTAATTACTACTTCGCGTATGTCTAAAGACGTGCGTTTAGGCATCTTAACCGATTAATACTAAAGGTAGAATATGAAAGAAATATAGTTCTCGATGTTTACATACCTTTGTAACCGATAACATAAACGAATCAGAGCGGATTGTAGCTTCTTGGAATTTGGCCGGACACTTATGAAAAGGTGAAAATTGTTATTTTTGTTGTAAATATTTATTAACTGTTACTTGAAAATATTTAGTTACACATTTTGGTTCTATAATAAAGATATTTTGTGATGATATATTTGTGTTTCCACTTCGCATCCTTTATACATTACTTAATCGCAAAATTTTGTTTGGCCGGAAACTTTTGCATACAACTGTATATCCCAATTTTGTTGCTTCACCCCTAATACGAAAATAACTACCCCTAGTACTTAAAAGCCAGCACAACACCTAAAAACTTAAAAAATATCGATTTTTTCGATAGTTTAGGCCTTTATGATTTAGTTGCTCCATGTTCCAGCATATCCCGATTTTTGTGCTCCACCCCTAGTACGAAAACAGCCACCCCTAGTACTTAAAAGCCGGCACAACACATTAAAACTTAAAATTATCGATTTTTTCGATAGATTAGGCCTTAATGATTTAGTTGCTCCACGTTCTAGTACATCCCGATTTTTGTGCTCCACCCCTAATACGAAAACAGCCACCCCTAGTACTTAAAAGCCGGCACAACACCTTAAAACTTAAAAAATATCGATTTTTTCGATAGTTTAGGCCTTTATGATTTAGTTGCTCCGTGTTCTAGCATATCCCGATTTTTGTGCTTCACCCCTACTACGAAAATAACTACCCCTGGTACTTAAAAGTCAGCACAACACCTTAAAACTTAAAAAATATCGATTTTTTCGATAGTTTAGGCCTTTATGATTTAGTTGCTCCGTGTTCTAGCATATCCCGATTTTTGTGCTGCACCCCTAGTACGAAAACAGCCACCCCTAGTACTTAAAAGTCAGCACAACACATTAAAACTTAAAAAATATAGATTTTTTCGATAGTTTAGGCCTTTATGATTTAGTTGCTCCGTGTTCTAGCATATCCCGATTTTTGTGCTGCACCCCTAGTACGAAAACAACCACCCCTAGTACTTAGAAGTCAGCACAACACATTAAAACTTAAAAAATATAGATTTTTTCGATAGTTTAGGCCTTTATGATTTAGTTGCTCCGTGTTCTAGCATATCCCGATTTTTGTGCTCCACCCCTACTACGAAAATAACTACCCCTGGTACTTAAAAGTCAGCACAACACATTAAAACTTAAAAAATATCGATTTTTTCGATAGTTTAGGCCTTTATGATTTAGTTGCTCCATGTTCCAGCATATCCCGATTTTTGTGCTCCACCCCTAGTACGAAAACAGCCACCCCTAGTACTTAAAAGCCGGCACAACACATTAAAACTTAAAATTATCGATTTTTTCGATAGATTAGGCCTTTATGATTTAGTTGCTCCACGTTCTAGTACATCCCGATTTTTGTGCTCCACCCCTAATACGAAAACAGCCACCCCTAGTACTTACAAGCCGGCACAACACATTAAAACTTAAAAATATCGATTTTTTTCGATAGATTAGGCCTTTATGATTTAGTTGCTCCACGTTCTAGTACATCCCGATTTTTGTGCTCCACCCCTAGTACGAAAACAACCACCCCTGGTACTTAAAAGTCAGCACAACACATTAAAACTTAAAAAATATCGATTTTTTTCGATAGATTAGGCCTTTATGATTTAGTTGCTCCACGTTCTAGTACATCCCGATTTTTGTGCTCCACCCCTAGTACGAAAACAACCACCCCTGGTACTTAAAAGTCAGCACAACACATTAAAACTTAAAAAATATCGATTTTTTCGATAGTTTAGGCCTTTATGATTTAGTTGCTCCGTGTTCCAGCATATCCCGATTTTTGTGCTCCACCCCTAGTACGAAAACAGCCACCCTTAGTACTTAAAAGCCGGCACAACACATTAAAACTTAAAAATATCGATTTTTTCGATAGATTAGGCCTTTATGATTTAGTTGCTCCATATTCTAGCATATCCCGATTTTTGTCCTCCACCCCTAGTACGAAAACAGCCACCCCTAGGACTTAAAAGCCAGCGCAACACATTAAAACTTCAAAAATATCGATTTTTTTAAGTTTTAATGTGTTGTTCTGGCTTTTAAGTACTAGGGGTGGTTGTTTTCGTACTAGGGGCACAAAAATCGGGATGTACTATAACGTGTAGCAACTAAATCGTAAAGGCCTAATCTATCGAAAAAATTGATATTGTTTAAGTTTTAATGTGTTGTGCTGACTTTTAAGTACTAGGGGTAGTTATTTTCGTATTAGGGGTGAAGCAACAAAATTGGGATATAATATTAGGTTGGGGAAAAAGTTTCTTCGTATTTTAGTACGAAAATGAAACAAGTTTTTTTTATATAATATTATAAATGAAGTTTTATTAAACTAAATATGCGCCATTTTGTTCGGCCACCTTTTGCCACTTTTGAGGTAAAATCATAATCCCATCACTATAAAATTTCTGTGATTTTTTAACGAAAAATTGCGACAAGTGATTTTCACAGACCTCTTTTGAAATCAACTTTACACCATTAAGAGAGTTCTGTAGAAATCGAAATAAATGAAAATCTGATGGTGCAAGATCAGGATTATATGGCGGATGCATCAAAATTTCCCAGCCAAACTCTCTCAATTTTTGACGGGTCGCAAAAGATGTGTGAGGTCTGGCGTTGTTGTGATGGAAGACGACGCCTTTCCTATTGATCAATTCTGGTCGCTTTCTCTCGATTGCTTGACGTAATCTTTCCAGTTGTTGACAATAGAGATTAGAATCAATTGTTTGACCGGGTGGGAGCAGCTCGTAATAAAGTATTCCTTTGTAATCCCACCACACACACAACATTACTTTTTTTGGCGTTTTGCCACCGTTTGCGGAGCTTCATTTTGCTTCGACCACGATCTTTTTCGTACATTATTATCGTACGTGATCCATTTTTCATCGCCCGTAACGAGCCGTCTCAGAAATGGTTCGATTTCGTTCCGTTTGAGCAATGAATCGCAGATGGAAACTCGATCCATTAAATTTTTCACTGTCAAATCATGTGGCACCCAAACATCGAGGGTTTTTTTATATCCGGCCTTTTCCAAATGGTTTAAATGGTTTTGTGATCGATTTTTAGTTCCTTGCTAACATCATAACTACTAATATGCCGGTCTTGCTCAACTTTTCTCATGATTTCATCGACTTTTTCAGTGATTGGCCGACCACGGCGAGGTGCATCTTTGATATCAAAATTTCCAGCTTGAAAACGCTTGAACCAACTTTGTGCAACGCGTACTGATACTGCATCATGTCCATAAATATCACAAATTTTTTTAGCAGCCTGAGTCGCATTCTTCCCTTTTTTATAATAAAATTTCAAAATGTATCTAATTTCCTCTTTATTTTCACTCATTTTTAAAACACAATAACTTTTGACTGAGTGAATAAATATCACAATTTTTTAGATTAATTTGTTCTGTGAAATGTCAGCTTTCATTTGCATGTGAATATTACTAAATTCGATTAATAGTACCAAAGTTATGCGATCTTAAAGCCATCTACCGCGAAAATACGAAGAAACTTTTTCCCCAACCTGATACAATGTAAAGCAACTAATTCATTACAGTAAATTTATCAAGAAAATCGAAATTTTTAAGTAGTTGTTTTACTGCAGTTGGTGCGGGGGTGGTTTTTTCGTGTTAAGGGTGTAGCAATAATATCGGCAATAGAGCAACAAATTAGCAACAAAATAGTAGTTTTACCTCCTCGTTTTTACTTTTTTTTTTATTTTCTGCGAGCGGCTGTGCTAGCTTAAGTGTTAAGTTAGCACAGCCATGGTTTTTGGCGAAACGGCTGGAGCAACAAAATCGGGAATAGAGCAACAAATTAGCACTAAATTTCTAAATAGGTTTCATTCGATTGTACCGTAATGGTTGTGTCAGCTTAATAAACGTCAATTAGTTTCCTTTTATAAATGTTTCTGTAAAGGTAGATGGTAATCTTTAAGGTCGCAGTATCGAAGCAAAAAGAGTGGCGCGTGCATGCGCCTTAAGGGCACCGAGAAAAGTAACGATCGCTCAAATAATCGTTCGGCAATCTTATCCCTATGATCCTATTATTAGCAAATTGTACTACTAAAAAAAGCGAACTTACCTAACGCCGGCACACATTTGGTTATTGTTGCATTTTTCCGTGTATTTTTTGTAAACGGGCTTGCAGTACGCCTGTCTCGACTTCACGGGAACCGTGACGTTCCTTTGCGTGACGCAAACGCGCCGTCTGAAACGTTAATAAGATCAAAACCAGAACAAAAAATTATAAGTACGGTCCTGTGCACGGGTTAAGCGCCCGTTTAAGAGCGGTTTAATTTAAAAAAAAAAAAAAGGCGCGCCTATCGGATTTTTAAAGTCCACATGGAGCGGCGAGCGTATAATTATTTAGTTCGGAAGGGCGCAATCGAGACAATTAAGTGGAGGTATCGTAAATAAAACAATCAAAAATAACGATTCGTCCGCGTCGAAATTACGACAACCCGTAATTTAGCGAATTAAGGTTTGTTTTTGACGGACAACGGCATGCGGCGAATATCGAGCAAGTGCCCACTTCTCGGTGCGAAAAAGAGAGTAAATAATTAAGGGTCGAGTCGACAACCGTATAAACGTTAAAACGTTCGCGCGTTGTTTTTTTACGTCTACGGCCGTTGAAAAACTCGAAAATTTACGACTACATTAATGTTAAATAAACACAATGCGAGCAATTGCAATATCGTTTTATTGCGGTTTTGTTATGTCCATACGGTAATGACCCTTGCACACGGTATGTACCCTCCGCCCCCCCCCCCGCCCCCCAAACAGTTTATTCGTCGAATATTAAAAAAAAGAATAGTTGAAAATGCCTACTCACTTGACCCCCCCCCCCCCGATATCGGTTATTAGATAAAAATATAATTAAAAACGATCTTTGTTGTTTCGAACGTGTTTTTAAAAAAAAATAATAATCAGATAATCGAAATGTGCAATTATGTATATTTTTCTACATTTATAACAATGTATAATTAATTGAACCGCTCGCGCTAATAAAGAATGAGGAATAATGACCGGAACAAGGTCAATATATTTAATCGATTATCGACGCCGGTTTCCCAAGAAATGCGCTCGATAAATAAAAAGATAAATAAATAAATAGGTGGCAGCTACGAACCCCGTCCGGTTTTTGCTGTACGGACTGTACGAAATTTCTTTGTTAAATTCATTTCGTACACCTGCGTTTGTCGAAACAAATTCGTCAATTGGATTTGCGCGGCCGCTGCGAGGCACGCGCGCGGCGCCCGTCCACAGTAACGCCACAACCGTGACCAATGCGCACTGAAGCATCGCGGGTACTACTGGAAGTGCATTTGCACGTGCACCGGTGCCCGGAGATGAAGACACGTGACCGAAATGCATGTGCAACGTCTATTCTTATGTATTACCCCCAAGGCGGTTTTAACGCCGTCCGCGTCACGAACGACACGAGTACGGGGGCGTTTCACAAAAAAAGTTGTCAGCAGACGCGCACCTCAAAATTGTACCTAAGCGGATCGTCTGACGAGGAGAGCTTCACCTGTGCACCCGTCCAAATTCGTAATTTATACGTAGGTGGTATGTACGAGGTACAAGAGATGGTACCTACAAACCTAGAAGAATTTCGGGTTCCGGCCAGTGGAACCGAGGTGCCGCAATTTTTCCGCATTCCAGACAATTCGGAATGCACGAAAGGCGCAATAAACGTTATCGTCTTGTCCCTTCTTATCTGCTCACTTACGAAAAAGATAAGATTCATGAAGGAAATAAGAAACGACAAGACAAAACTCTTGTGAGAAACTCGATAAAACTAATAAAATTTTATCGGTTCACTTAATTATCTACGATAATTGTACGCCTTTGTCGCACAAAAAAAACGTTATTGCGAATTTACAACGTAATAATTATTATTTTACAATAAAACCATAACGAATATCCGTAAATTATGCATTTTCACGATATTTGTGCAAATCTACAAAGTACACCAATACCTCACTTTGCGTCGGGGTTACATTCCAAAAAAACACGACGCAAAGTGAATTAAGATTTTCTATAGCAAACCATGTAAAGATCGAAGATAGCTTCCAGGGTTACGAAAATACTACTTTTTAAAAAGAAAATTGAACAAAGTAAACATTAAAAAAACAAAAATAATATAAAATTTTATTATATACGAGGCGCGTTTTTTAAGTAAGTACCGTTTTGGAATTAAAAAAAGACGTGCAAAGATATCGCAATAATTTTATTTTTACATGAAAGCCTGTACCTTAATCTACTTTTCTACATAATTTCCGTGAATATTGAGGCACTTGTCATAACGTGGCACCAGTTTTTGAATACCCTCCTCATAAAATTCTGCCGCCTGACTTGTTAACCACTGTATCACAAATGTTTTGACTTCGTTATCGTCTTGAAGATGCTGACCACCCAGGTGTTTCTTCAAGTGCAGGAACAAATGGTAGTCGCTGGGCGCCAGATCAGGGCTGTATGGAGGATGATCTAGAGTTTCCCATTTAAAAGATTTGATGAGATCTTTGGTCCGATCATGTGCACAGTTTTTTGGGACAGAAAAGGAGTATTGCTAGTGGAGTTTCTGCCTCGTAATGAGACAATCAATGCAGCGTCTTATTGTGAGACATTGAACAATCTGCGTCGTGCAATCCAGAACAAAAGACGTGGCAAGTTGAGTAAGGGTATCGTTTTGCTGCATGACAATGCCCGTCCACATGTGGCTAATCGGACCAAAGATCTCATCAAATCTTTTAAATGGGAAACTCTAGATCATCCTCCATACAGCCCTGATCTGGCGCCCAGCGACTACCATTTGTTCCTGCACTTGAAGAAACACCTGGGTGGTCAGCATCTTCAAGACGATAACGAAGTCAAAACATTTGTGATACAGTGGTTAACAAGTCAGGCGGCAGAATTTTATGAGGAGGGTATTCAACAACTGGTGCCACGTTATGACAAGTGCCTCAATATTCACGGAAATTATGTAGAAAAGTAGATTAAGGTACAGGCTTTCATGTAAAAATAAAATTATTGCGATATCTTTGCACGTCTTTTTTTAATTCCAAAACGGTACTTACTTAAAAAACGCGCCTCGTACATACAAAAAACAAAAAAAAACGTATTCAATTAAAACAAACTAAACTATTCGATTAATTTATGAAAAACAAAATTAAAATCAATCACATTCCGATGAATCCACAATGGGTGTTGTCGTAAGTCGGCTTTCTTTCCCAAAAAATTGGTCCAATGTTTGCCGAACAGCTTTTTTTTCGACGTAAATTAAATTTCCTTGTAGCAATTGATATTCGTAGCTGCCGCCTGGGACACTTTAAAACTCCTTCCGCTGTCGGGATCGTTTTTTAAAAAAATCTCCATAGCTTCGTCAATCAAACACATCGCTTTGGAAATTTGTTTTTCGGAGATTTCTATTGAACGGTCACTGTCACCTTCTTCATTGGCAAATTGCAATTCCAGTTGCAATAGTTCTTCAATAGAGAATTCTCGGTTGTGCGAGGTTAGCAATTCATTTACGTCAGTCTCCTCCACACCTTCAAAATTAGACTCTCTAGCTAAATTAGAAATTTCACGACGAACAGCTGGTGTACCGTCATTTTTTGCAGCGCATATTCGGCGAACACATTCGGGCCATATTTTGCGCCAAACACGCAAGATGGTTTAACTTCCTCCCACGAATCAGAAATAATTTCTATGGCTTTCATAATGTCGAATTTTTTCCAAAACTCTAGCACGGTAGTCTTATCTTGTCCATCGGTCTCACTTAAAAGAAGTTTAAATGTTCGTCGAAGGTAATAACTTTTAAAAGTCGATATTACTCCCCGATCCATCGGCCGAATAACTGGTGTCGTGTTAGGCGGCAAAAATACAAATGTCACGTTTTCTGACAACTCATCAACATAAACTGGGTGGCCAGGAGCATTATCTACTAGGACCAAAGCCTTGAAGTTTAAGTTTTCCTTGTTGCAATAAGCTTTAGTTTCTGGAATAGCACAAGTTAAAACCCAGTTTTGAAATAATGATGTTGTCGTCCATGATTTTTTGTTTGCTCGCCAGCGGACAGGAAGCAGATTCTTTGAACGACCTTTCGTAGCTCTTGGATTTTCCGATTGATAAATGAGAAATGGTTTAAATTTAAAATCACCATTTGCATTACCACCAAGAAGAAGAGTCAGTCTATCCTTGCTAGCTTTAAATCCTGGCGCAGATTTTTCTGTTTTAGATATGAAAGTTCTTTTCCAAAATAACTCAGTCTCGTCAACATTAAAGACCTGTTTCGGATCATAGCCACCTTCGTGAATTAATGCTTTTAACTCTGTCGGGTAGCGTTCTGCAGCAGTTATATCGGCGCTAGCTGCTTCGCCTTTAAGAGCAATGCCGTGCAGATTTGCTCGAACTTTGAATCTCTCAAACCAGCCCTGACTAGCTTCAAATGTTTCATTCTTGTCTTTACTACCACTGGCATTATCGTTGGATACTGCTGCTTTACTTTTTATGTCATCAAATAAGCTTTTCGCTTTCGTCCGAATTACCATTTTACTTAATGGTATTCTATGCGCAACTTGATTTTCAATCCAAATAGAAAGCAAGGACTCCATTTTGATCATCAAAGCGCTCCTTGTACGGGTCATCGTTTTAGCATCTAATGATGTTGCAGATTTTGCAGCCTCTCTTATTTTATCCCCATCTCGATCTCTAATAGTTCTGACAGTTGTTGCAGTCAGACCAACGGCCTTTGCTATCTCCACGGCCTTCTCTCCCTTATCAAATCGTCGCAGAATATCTAATTTTGTCTCCGAGCTGATAGTTTTTTTCTTATTTTTGGTAATTCTACCAGCAGCGCCCTTTACACTCATTTGGCTAAAAAAATTATAAGTGTATGTAAAAAAAATAATATAACTCTGCCAATAAATAAATTGGAAAAATATTTACCTTTCTCGTAATCAGAAACGACCCGTAAAAATTTATAAAAATTAATTATTCTCTTTTTTAAAAAGCACAAACACCAATTCAAACGTTACAAAAAGCACAATACACTACACAATTGAAACTGAACTCTAAAATTAGCGAAACAAAGTGAAAATAAAACTGCATTAAAATTGCGTCGATTTTCAGTTAGAAGAGGAATCCCCGAGTTTTGATGGCATGGCGCAATTAGAAACAAAAGTGGAGAAAACGAAAAAAAAATTAAAGACTCGAACCCAAAACAACGCAACCTCGAAAACCTGACGACGCACAGCGAAAATTAGTACTAATTAAGCGGCGACGCAACTTCGAAAAAACGCAAAACGAAACGACGCAAAGCGAGGTATTGGTGTAGTACGATTGCAAAAAACACATTATAATCACAATGTAGCCGACCCGGTGGTCGAGTGGTCAGGAGACTGACTGCTCGCCCGATGGGTCCTGGGTTCGAATCCCGACACGGAAATCCCTTCCGGGGCGCGCTACTAACAAAAAAAAAGTATAACCACGATGTAAAATTACTTTAACACATTATGAGCGGGGCGGGTAAAAATACCTGTGTCGAGAACTGCTGTCTATTAGCGGGCCGGGTATTTTTACCTATTTGAATGTACTTACTTAAAAAGCGGGGCAAGGTACTTTTACTCTATCGGTTTACTTACAAAACTAAAAGAGTTAGGCTGGTTTCAGACGGACGAAGTATGCAAGTATGCGATTCTCGTATGATGGATACAGAATTAACATTACAACATATGTAGAGGTGCGTGAAGTTGGCACGTCATTAAAAGCACTAACGAAAAAAAATGTGCCAATCGTTTGTGCTTTGTTTGTGCACGTTTGTGCACGATACAAACATTTTGCACGACACCCCGTTTTCGAGTTATTCAAAAATCAAAATGACGTGCCAACTTCACGCCAACTTCACGTCATTTGGAAGCACTAATGAAAAAAATTGTACCAATCGTTTGTGCTTTGTTTGTGGACGTTTGTGCACGATACAAACATTTTGCACGACACCCCGTTTTCGAGTTATTCAAAAATCAAAATAAAAAGTCATTTGAAAGCACAAACAAAAACAATTAGCAATCGTTAGTGCTTCGTTTGAGCTTCGTTTGTGAACGTTTGTGCACGATACAAAATTTTTGCACGACGCGCCGTTTTCGAGTTATTCAAAAATCAAAATGAAAAATCATTTGAAAACACAAACGAAAACAATTATGAAATCGTTAGTGGTTTGTTTATGAACGTTTCTGAACATTGTAAAATTTTATTCGAGTTTTCAAAAATTAAAACCTGATGCTTAACACGTTGTCGTTGAAAATACATACAATCAAAAACAATATTACAGCATTCATTGGTAGGTATCTAAATACTTCTTGGAATATTTGTAACTATCGGGAATTTTATAATCAGCACGTCAAAAAATATTAACTATTTATACAAGGTCGTGCAAGTTATGTAAACGTACTCTTCTACTGAAAGTAGTTGATTTTCGTACAAGTACAAGAATGCAGATCATATCATATCTATTTTCTTAAAACTTGTATACCTACTGTCTTTTTGAAAGGAGATTCTATTTTGAATAGTAACATTATCTTTAAATTTTAAATAATCAGGAGAGAAACTGGAAATTTTAAAAACAATATAAAGTAAGATAGTTCAGGACTATCTGGATTAAGTTAAAAATAAAGTACAACGATTAAAAATTTCTAATAATTTAAAAACACTTATGCGAACTTTGGCGGTGATTTTCACGCATTTCCGGGAGGGTACAAAATTTTTTAAAGGTTGCACAAAACT
Source organism: Rhagophthalmus giganteus (assembly GCA_036326145.1). Classification (NCBI taxonomy): domain Eukaryota; kingdom Metazoa; phylum Arthropoda; class Insecta; order Coleoptera; family Rhagophthalmidae; genus Rhagophthalmus; species Rhagophthalmus giganteus. Next base: position 72,909 of record JARFJA010000071.1, on the reverse strand, counting down.
GTACAAAATGAGTTCTTACAAGAAAACAAAAACGACATTTTTAACTTTTGCACTCCACTATTTCCCTGGAGTGCGAAATTTCAACCTGCGATAGCCGACTATTTGGAAGGGTACAAAAAAAACTAAAGGTTGTACAAAACTGTACAAAACTTGTACAAAATGATGGCATAATTTTTGTTTTGTTTTGCAAAAGTCGCACTCCAGGAAATGGACCCCCGAAAATTCGCAGGAGCGTCGTGCACGCAAGGGAAACGGAGGTCTGCCCTTGGCCTACATAAATTGAACGGGCAAAGATACAAAATGGGGCAGTTGGAAAGCCTAGCGGCAGATGGTGACGGGACCTGCATCGATCGCTCCACGGCCCGGCGTCCGCCACATTTACACTCCCATTCATACGTACCTGCGTACACGCATAGATTAGATTACGAAAATTTATTTAATTACAATTTCTCGTTATAAACAACCTACTTAATTGACCTTACGAATTATCATGAATTAACGATTAACCTTCCATTTCTTGCGAAAGCAGTCGCGCTTCGGAAATGTTCGTTTTCCCTATAAATTCCCTAATGTCCCTCTGGTTTCGATACTGCACGTAAAACAAAAACGCAATTAAACCTAAACTGATGCAGATGAAGATGTACAAGACGTATTCGTGCCCGTCGGATTTCGTTATTAACTGCGCGGCTTTCGGGCTCCGGGTCGTTTGCTGCTCTTCCACGTCCGGGTAGCTGGTGGTCGGACGGGTGCCGTTGCACTTCGCGGTCGGTTCGAAGTCTCCCAAGGAATAGATGAGATTATCTTGCTTGAACAGCTCGTCCATCTCCTTTTCCAAGTAGCACGGCAGAGGATTTGCGCTTAACTCTATACGGGCCAAAGACGGCATGTGATCGACCAGCAATTTGTAGTCCAAATACTTGAGGTTGTTGTAGGACAAGTCCAGCGTGTGCAGGCTGTGCAGGGGAAAGACGCCGGTCTTCTTGTACTCGTTTATGCTGTTATGCGACAAATTCAACTTCCTCAGCTCCGGCAGTCCGGAAAACGTCCCCGTCGCGAAAGTCGTCATGCGGTTGTTCGAAACGTCCAACAGCCGCAAGTGGTGCAGCGACAGGAGCAGTCCCTTCTGTATGTCCGACAAGAGGCACTTGCTCAAGTCGAGTTCTTCTAAAGAATATAAGCCGCGAAACGCGCCCATGGACACGGTGTCGAGCGGGTTCACCGACAAATTGAGCGTTTCCAAATACGGAAAGCTGAGGAAGGCGCTGCGCGGGATGCTCTTCAAATTGTTCCTCGCCAAATTGAGGTACAGCAGGACGTCCATTTCGGCCACGTCGTACGGATCGATCGCGCCGATCTTGTTGCCCTCCAAATTGATCGAGCCCACATTCGACAGGCCTTTAAACACGTTGGTCATGCTCGATATTTCGTTATTGGACAAATCCAGCACCTCCAGCGAACTTAGACCGTTGAAGGAGTCGGCGTCGACGGTTCTGATGCGGTTATTCTTCAGGTTCAAGCTCTTCAAGCTCGTCAGCTCCTTGAACCCGTTCGCTTTCAGCCCGCTGATGCTGTTGCTCTCGATGTTCAGCACTTCCACCTTGTTGATGCCCTGGAAGGTTTCGGGCGGGACGCCCACGATGCTGTTCTCTTGCAGATAAAGGTTTCTGAGGAACACCAGGCCGATGAACGCCTTCGGTTTCAGGACGGTGATTTGGCTTCGCGTCAGGTTCAGCGTCAGGATGTGGTTGCCGGATATGTCGAAGGTGTTGCCGTCGACCACTTGCAACGAACAGTTGACGCACTGGACGGTCTCGTCCAGATTGTCGAACCGGTAGGCCGTGGTCCGGAAGTACGAGGGCACGGCGTTCACGCAGGTGGCCATCAGGGAGCCGCGGGCCCCGTACGTGCAGGACGCCAACTGGCACGACTCCCTCGCCAGCGCGAAGAGAAACAAACAGCAAATCGATGCCCGCTTCGAGAACTGCAAAGAAAAACGAGATTATGCGCGCGGAAAATTACTGGCGTTTGCGTGCACCGATCGTGCGTGTGTGTGTGCGGAAAAAGGATTTTGCACGTGCACGTCAATTCGCAGATAACAGCAGGATGTCGTCGAACGATAACGACGGAACGAAAGCGAGGAACGAGGAAGCGTCGAAACGTTTACGACGAACTTCGGGCAAGAGAATTGGGTTCCTTGAAAATGCATAGATTAACAGGTGGGGGGGGGGGGCGGATCGAAAATAAACGAGATTTTTATACACCGCGTTCAAGATAAGAATGCACGGCATGGGGATCTTGAAAACGGTAGAAGATACAGGGTGGCTTAAATTAGAAAAAAGTATGTTCACATGCTGGTCGCAAAAGTTCATTATTGTTTATCGTTTTCAAAATTCTCAGAAAAAATGCGATTTTTTGGATTTTCGTTTCTTTTCATTTTTTTATTTATTTTAAACGATATTAAAAAACTACCGGCACTTTCTCGTTGCCACTTTTTAAGCTCTACAAAATGGCGTGTTCGAATTTTCAATCGGACGTTTCGTATCCGAGAACGCATCATCGACTTAATTTTTTTATATGGCCACAAACAAAGAGACACCCTGTATTCGGTGGCATTATTCATTACAAATTCAACGATGTATCGCACATTATGGTTTTGAAGCCAAAAAAGGGGAAAAACGTGAGTTATGAGGTTTTTTATTTTTTAAATTGGTAGGCGCTGGTACAATAACAGAAACAAAATGTCAAAAAATTATAATAATTGCTCTAATAGGTTGCCATTATTTTCTAGACACAAGTATGCTCTGTCTACAGAAGAATTCAAAACATGGTCTAACATTTCTGGTGTGATTGTATTAACTGCTGCTAAAACCAATGCCGATAACTGTTCTTCATTTTCAAAAGCGGCGTCATACACTTGGTTTTTTAAATAACCCCACAGGAAAAAAGTCAGGTGATCTACTTCACTGTGAGTTCCAATGCATTTTTCAGGAAACCTCTGGGACAAATATTCCCGCACATTTCTTGAATTATGCGCTGGGGCACCATCTTGCCGAAACGGGCAGATGTTAACTATAAGTAACGGTAATTCGTCCGAGGCATTCTCCAGATCAGTCTGCAGCAGGTCGAGATATCGTTCGGAATTTAAATTGTTGTGATAAATAAAAGGTCCTATTATTCTGCCGCCCAAAATGCCTACCCACAGATTAAATCCAAATCGACGTTGATGCCTTGTTTCTTTTATTAAATGAAGATTGTCTGCTGCCCAATAATGTTTGTTGCGCCGGTCGAAAATGCCATCGTCGGTTATCATGCTATCATCAGACCAAATTACTTTAAAAGGAAAATTTCGATCTTCTTCGCATTTTCTGGTGTACCATTCGCAAAAACTTGCTCGCCTTCTCTCGTCGCCAGGTCTAAGACCCTGGCAAATTCTAAATTTATAGGGATGAAATTTATTCTTTTGTAAAATGAACTGGGCTGTAGATCTAGCTACTCCAGTCTTGTCGATATTTCAGGATTTTCAACGACGGTTTGTAAAACAGTAGTCGCTTTTTCTTCGTTGGATTGTTTTTTACGAGATACAACAGGTTTTTTAAATGAACCGAATTCCTTTAAATTACATCCCAAACGTCTAAAAATGGATTTTTGAGGTTGTCTTCGTTCAGGATAATTACACAGGCCTGCAAATTGACACTTTTTGATTTTTTTTTTCACCGTAATGGGTGAATCGTATGTATTTTGGTGCGCTGATGACCTCAGTTTTTCTCCAGCACGTAGGGATTTTCCGCAAAATGAAAAAGAAAGTTATGTAAAACCCGCAGTACATATAGGTAAAAATGCATTTTGAAATTAAAAAAATATATATTACTAGTGGTTTATTTACATTTTTAAATACAATTTGATAAAAATAATATGTATACACAATAAGGATTTATAATAATTCTTTATAATATCTACATCTTTTTCCCTCAAAACCCCGTTTTGAGCTTTTCCGTTTGTGTGGGATGCTTGGAAGTTCTCTATGAAGCATCCAACAGTAGTCTCCCATCATATTCACATCCCATCGTCCTTGGTACCTCCGTTCCATTTCTTTCATGTCTTGGTGGAACCTCTCGCCCTGCTCTTCACTTACGGCACCTAGGTTTTCTGGGAAATAACTCAAATGGGAGTTCAAAAAGTGAAGTTTCAAGCTCATGGAGCACCCCAAGGTTTTAAAACATTTCAACATTTTATTTACAATTTCTTCATAATCCGGGTCCTTATTGTTCCCCAAAAACTTAGTCACAACTTCTTTAAATGATATCCACGCCTCTTTATCAGCTTTTTCCATCACCTTTTCAAACTGATTGTCTTTCATTAGTTTCCGAATGTCCGGGCCAACAAAAACACCCTCCTTTAACTTTGCCTCGGACAGTCCCGGGAATTTCTTTTCAAAGGTATTTGAACGTTTCGCCATCTTTTGGCAATGCCTTGACAAACTGCTTCATCAGTCCAAGCTTGATGTGAAGTGGGGGTAAAAGCACTTTTTTGGGATCAACCAAAGACTCAAAGTGAACATTTTTTTCTCCAACCTTCAAAGTTCTCGTTGGCCACACTTTTTGACTCCAGTGCTGTGCTTTTGCCCGGCTATCCCACTCACATAGGAAACAGGGGAATTTCGTATAGCCACCTTGTTGTCCAAGCACCATAGAGATGACTTTGAGATCACCACAGATAGGCCATCCAAACTCCTTATATTTCAATTTAACAAGGATAAAAGCCACGTTGTCATACTTTTCTTTTAGATGCACAGAGTGCCCCACGGATACAGAAGCGTATTTATTGCCGTTGTGTAGCAAAACTGCTTTTAAACTTCTTTTTGACGAGTCAATAAAAAGCCTCCATTCATCTAAGACACATGTTGAATGTTAAACATTGACATCAACTTGGGAACATCAGAACAATATACAAGTTCGCCATCTTGAGAAAAATTTGGCTTAAATTGTTTTTCTCTGCTTCTGTACCAAGAGAATGAAGTTCCAGATCTCAACAAGTTCTTTTCTTGAAGTCTAGAGCCCAGTAATTCAGCAGACTCTTTAGAAAGCCCTAAATCACGAACGAGGTCGTTTAATTCTTCTTGTGAAAACTGTTGGGGTCCACAGTCTTCGACTTGAAACTCATCATCCAACTGCTCTGACTCGCTCTCTGATGACTCTGGCAGATCGTCAAAATTGTGTGGGGGCACTGGTACTGGAATACCGGGTCCATGAGGCACAGGCCGAAGTGCGGATTGCATGTTTGGGTAACATATATCTTTTTTATTTTTGGCATTGCACCCTTGTATGTTGCAAGAACAAAAGTAGCAGTCATCGCCGTGGTTTCTCGGCTCTCTCCAAATCATAGGCACCCCAAAACGAAAAGATTTCACCTTTCCTTTAGACCACATGCGAAGTCCTTCAACACAGCCCGAACACACTCCATGAGGGGCCCAAGATTTTTCTTGATCTCCGATCTTCACACCAAAATAGGCAAAGTACACTTTTTTAATAAACTCCGTAATACTTCGAGATTGTTTTTTTAATACAAGTTCGCCACAAATGCAACAGAAACTATCAGGTTTATTAACACAAGCTCTTGAAGACATTTTGAAAGACACTTTAAGAATATTTAAATTGAAATGAACAAATCGAAGGACCACGAGGGGTATATATAGGGCAATGGGAAATTTAAATTTTATTTTATTAAATCATCATTTGTCAATAATGTTCACCACAATTACGCTAATTAGGAGAAATTCTTTCTGGTAGTTACCAGAAAGAATTTCTCCTATTTATTTATGCACTTTTAATAACAAAAACATTTATTACAGTAACATTGGAATCTGAAAACACCGAAGAAAAGCGATAAACCTTAATTGCATACTATTAAGGTAATTAATTCTTTAAAAGGATACGCCGACTAATACTGTTAAATATACTAATTTTTATCATATTTCATAGTTTCTAATATAAAACTATGAAGCCGAATAGGAAAAACAACTTTTTTCGGCATATTCATAAATATACGCCTTAAGGTAGGCAATCCCGCAGAAAAATGCATTTTGCGGAAAATGCTTACGTGCTAGGAAAAAACTGAAGGCATTTCCGAACTCAGCGCACCAAAATACATAAGAATCACCCATTATTTTAAAGAAAAAAATTTGGTCGCAGACCTGTGTTATCAGAGTACATCTGCTCAGCAGCTACACAATTTTTGCGGCACATATCAACATATCAAATTTTTCTTCGTTTGTGAAACTTTCTCTTTCCATGGTAACACTTGTAAATAAATTGAAAGCACGAAGCGACAAACTAACGAATAAGTAACTTTAATAAGAACAAAAGTTAAAACACTTCAAATTCGCGTAACAACAACTTGCACAACGCCAAATTGCGTTTTCGACAATAACGCGACAGATAAAACAAAAATATTGCGATCGTTCCAATGCCTACTAATTTAAGAAATAAAAAACCTTATAACTCACGTTTTTCCCCTTTTTTGGCTTCAAAACCATAATGTGCGATACATCGTTGAATTTGTAACGAATAATGCTACCGAATACGGGGCGTCTCTTTGTTTGTGGCCATACAAAAAAATAAAGTCGACGACGGGTTCTCGGACACGAAACGTCGGATTAAAAATTTGAACACGCCATTTTGTAGAGCTTAAAAAATGGCAACGAGAAAGTGCCGGTAGTTTTTTAATATCGTTTAAAATAAATAAAAAAAATGAAAAGAAACGAAAATCCAAAAAATCACATTTTTTTGAGAATTTTGAAAACGATGTGAACATGTGAACATACTCTAAATAGCGCAACTTTTTTCTAATTTAAGCCACCCCGTATCTTCTACCGTTTTCAAGATCCCCATGCCGTGCATTCTTATCTTGGACACGTTATATTCACAAAGTCCGTTTGTTAATTCGATCGGCCGTTTAACTGAAATTTTTATTGTTTGCTTAAGATAAGAATTTTATTTGCTCCTTAATCTGGTACGTACCAGTCCGTGACTGTTTATGAGAATCGTTTGGTTTCCTCTTGCGTTTGTTTTTTTTTTTTTGAAAACAAAGGGGAGCCCTAAAAAATCGCGCGGACGGCAACGATTAAACTTAAAACGTTTAGGGGACGTTTGAAGAAGAAAAAAACTTACCATTGCGGATTAAACTTCGCACAACCTCTCGACGATTTAACTTAACAATGAAAACAATGCGTCGATGATGACAGAACGTATGACAGCGCCAAACGCACACGGATTCATCAACTGCCGGGAAGAACGTCAGATAAGATACTCAATTTACACTGTTAACTGTAACTTTAAACAAATTAACAAAATCTATCGCCGGCGCCTGCGGTTGTTATCGATAAATCTGTTATAAACAACAGCTTCCATTTAACTTATTAGTGTATATAATAAATATATGGTACGCTTTGAGAGCCCCGCCGTCATATCGTGATAACCTTATTGAACTCAAAAATGAGATGACGATGTCCTAAATTTAGTCAATATTTTCATTGATTCGGTACATTTCTCAAAACCGCCAGCGTCGGCGCGCGGGGTATTTTTGTTTTACTTCGATTGCGCCGAGTGTCGCAACGAAAAAAAAAAAAGATTTTCTCGAAACGGCCATTTGACCTTCGAACAAGCGCGGCCTTTAAACATAAGGTGACGAATCTCCGCGTTGCAAAAAACTCCGACCTGTTTGTTAACCCCTGCCCGTTTCTCCGATAGCGCGCCTCAGATTAAACCCGTTATCTAAAAGTTAAGTCGCAAGTTCGACGAGGAAGTGATTCTAAAAAAAAAAACAAAAACAAACAAACTCGTAGGTACGCTCTCGAGGCGTATTTAACATTCTTCCGAACATCTAACCCTTTTAATTCGCACGGACGCGAACGCGTTTCGGCATTCAAAACGAAAAACAAACAGGGCGACTCGTCGAAGACGGCGAAAGACCGATCCACAGTGCGGCCGATTGCCAAAAAGCTGGCCAAAATTCGAAAATTCAAGTAATTCACTCCAAAATGGAATCTTAGGGGTTTTTGGGGTCGCTGATCACCAATCAACCACCCCCTGGGGTATAATATCATGTATTATTTATCATAATCAAGTTACATATCGTTTTTGAGGGTTTTGGGGACGCTGATTACGAATTTTCTGTCAGAATTATAAAATTCGAAATGGCAAATACAAGATGGCGTCACCCAGGGCGTTTTAAACCCCAAGCGAGCCAACGTCACATAAGTCAGAGCCTTGAACTCGAAACAATGAAATCGAAAACAACAATTTTCAAATTATGAAAAAAATTTTTATTACAATTAAGAATTATACATAATATATCAAACAAGTGATTAAATTATAGTATAATATGATAATAGCGATTGAAGTAAAGTACATAAAAAAATAATATTACATTAACCCTTCTTTGCATGATTTTTTCTTTTTTTTAAAAAAAAATCAGGGTGATGTAATTAATGCTCTAGATTAAAGGAAAAATATTTAAAAAAATCTTGGTGTAAATAAAAATATGTATTATGTAAAAAACAATATGATGGAAATTTACATCATCATGCATTGTCACATATTTAGCTCAGTACTAAATAAATAAAAAAATATTCTTTACTAAATCTTCTTTATTCTGTATGATAATTTAAAAAACAATTATTATTTTTATTTAAGCACAAATTGACGCCACATTTATTACATGAAATTGTGGAATAGCCTTTACATTTGGGAAATTTGCACCGGAGTGACCCACCTACTTTTGGCCAATGTTCAGCACCATCTGTTCTTATGTCTTTTGGAGGTGGTGGAGCTGGAGAACCTTTTCTTTTTTTTGATTCTAATTCTTCTTCTAGTACACTGGTACTAGGACGCCCTCTTTTAGCTTCTCTGGTGGTTCCCTCTGTTGCATAGCACACAGGCCAATTCATTTCTGAATTGGCCCATTGTAAGCAGACTCTTTTTAGGTTCACCTCTTTCTTGAGCATTTTTTTTATAAACAATCCAAGAGTTTATAACAGCTAGATCAAATAAATGAAAAAAAATACGCAAATACCACTTTTTAGACCTCATTTTTATATGATTTCTGCCCAAAAAGCTATCCATGGGATCTACTCCTCCCATATGTTTATTGTACTCTTGGACAATAAACGGGCAAGTAATATCAATTTTTGCTTTTGTTATCCTGTCAAATCTATTGACTTTAGTTACAGGCAATGCTCCAGAATAAGAAGATAACAGGGTTACAATCTTATTATCTTTCCAAGCCACACAACTCAAATCTATACCATCATACACAGACACTCTTTCCTCAAAACTACCTCTGGGCACAGATTTTTCATGAAATTTTTCTTCTCTGGAAGTTTATTATTTGGTATCCTGTTTTGTTGCACAGTTCCCACTGTGTGAATTCCTGATTTAGCTAAAAAAACTACCAATGGCAAAGAAGTATAAAAATTATCAAAGTATATGATGTGGTTTTGCTTTCTTAGCACGCCTCGAAGCAAACGAACTACAACATTTCCTGTTGCACCAAGATCTGGTTCATCTGGGAGTTTCTCTATATTCTCTTGTCCAGAATATACCTCAAACTTGTGGGCATATCCCATCAAATCACAGAGAACATATAATTTAAAGCCCCATTTATGGGGTTTCTTAGGCAGATACTGTTTTAAAAAATGCCCTATTTTGGTAGAACACATCTGTTCATCCACAGAAAGTCTTTGATTCATTGGCACTGTGGCAAATCTCTCATTGAGATGCTTGATAACAGGGCGGATTCTATAAAGCCTGTCATGTTCTGGATGACCTACAGGTTTGTGAAGATCATTGTTATTAAAATGTAATGATAACTTTATTTTCTCAAACTTGTTCAGTGGCATTGTTGAAGAAATGGGCTCATATCCAAACTTTGGCGACCAGTATGATCTTGTGCTAGGAAATTTGATTACTGACATATATAATAATATACCAAAGAACTTATACAAATCATGTTCTGTAAATGTTATAGATGAACTGGGATTACGCTGTATTATATATAAATTTGTCTCCTCTACTAATGTTTTGATAAAATCTTCAGTGATAAAATGGTTAAAACATTGATATGGAGTTTCTAGGTGTGATAGACTACCTGAAGCAGTAGAACTTCCCAAGAAAGTAATTTTATCTGTGTCATACACCAGATTCCTTTTTTTCCAAATCAAGCTTCTTTTGTCAAATGCAAAACTGGATGAAGACTGCAAATTGGATGAAGTTGATGGGTGAGAAGACTGAGAGGGTTCTTGATCTTCTGGTTCTACAAGAGGAGGATCAATGTCAGCAGTTTCATCCACATCATCATCATCATCATCATCATCGTTCTCCTCCTGCAACACTCTTATAACTTCATCAGCATCGCGGTTTTCATCATCGGAATCTTGGTCATCAAGGCCATCTTCTGAGAGCCAACCGTCTTGCAATTTACTAAGATAATCTTCAATATCTCTATCATTCAAGTTTACCTAAAAAACAACATAAACTGAACATAAACAAAAAAATGTTTACAATACATTACAAGTGAAGTTACTGCATAGTGATGTAAATTTCTATCACATAGTTTTGAGAAATGTATTCACAGTGTTTTGATATAAATTGTATATAAAATAACAAAAACATGAAAACAAACCTTTTTTCCACTCATTTTCACTTTTATTGTATTTTATATCTCCGTTTATTTCCATAAAACAATTTAAAATCTCGCTCATTTCTTCCAGTCACAACAAACAGCGGAATGACAAGTTGTAGGCTTGGTAATTGACAGTGACGTTTGCTATTTTGTGACAACTGCGTTTTTTTGTACGCAATAGTCGCTTAAAAAGTTGCCAGCAACAACAAATTTACAGTACAAGGGTTTTGAGTACCTTTTTTTGTTGACTAAATATTATGATGGAAATTTCCATCATCATGCAAAGAAGGGTTAAGAAATTTCCGTTGTCCTCAAGATCATTAACATCTATATCGGTTTCCGACTCGGAGGCTGAGCTGCTATCTGCACTTTCTTGCTCTGTTTTTTCTCTACTGACAGATGGAAACGATAATAAATTAACAGCCTCTGCGGATAGAGATTTTAGCGGTTTAGTTGGCAATTTTCGACAACTCGAAATATAAGGATCGGAGGCTACTAAAAATCGTTTGAAAACGTCCTCGATTGTCTTCTGTCTGTAATTCTTTCTAGCAAAGCTGAGGCGATAGATAGAATAAAATTTATTGCAGGCCTCCTGTGCATCTTCCGACATTTGCCCGATAGGTAAAACTGAATTTCGTATAATTTCTGGGCCACGAATTAAAAGCTTATGTACTAAAGTAGGCATGTTATACCGCTCGTAAGTGTGTACTATTTTTTTAGCTAATAGAACAGTACATTGGCGAAAATTATCTGTATTAATTTCATAACCACTCGAGATGGCTTGCAACGTAATATAAAAACAATATATTATATCTTCATCGATGCCAGTTATTTTCGCAGATTGTTGATGTTTTTCAAAAAAACGTCGAGCTGTATTGCCATCGTTCGAAGTGCCACTTCCGGCTTTCGGCTTATCTACATCGAGGCCCATTTCTTTTTTAAAGGCAGCTTGTATTATTTTTTTCCTATTCGCGACCGACTCTTTTTCCTCTGTACTTCGTGCCTGCCATTTTTGAATTCCCAATTTGTAGGATAAATGCAACAAAAATTCGAAACACCCAATCCAACAATGTAATGATGATAAGCCAAATTTCAAGTTATCCGTATTAACTTGTTGTATTAGCATTTCATCTATATCATTAAATGTTTTTGAAGTACAATTGCACAGATAACAACGCATTGCAGACGTTGTGCCAGTTAATGAATTGCACACTTTTCTATCTATCATTGTTAAAGTAAGGTCGTACTTTATATTCACGATTTGTCCATCAACAATAGTTTCAAATGGTGTTAAATTCTTTATCTGCTCCTCTACATCATTAACTGTTTTTTTAGTCAAGTCTAGGGACTCTTTTGCACATTGAATCTTAATCGGCCGACAAAATCTTGGTGATGATGGTCTAGAATTTTTCCAAACTACAGTTATTTCCTTCATCTCGGAGTCTCTGTATATAAGTTGTAAAGGGACGAGGGAGGTGAAAAAAATATTTTCGTCACCGACTTCGATTCCATCATCTGCCTTGTGCTTATATTCACTGTGTCCTGAACTACCATCACAGCCCCACTTAACGATTAAGGTCAAATTTTCGAGTTTTTTTGCAGATAAATATTTAACAACTTCCATTTGATACAAAATAATACGATCAGTTGTGCGATTTAATAATGACTGCAACGTAACTGATGCTTCATATTCGTCGAAAGAAAGACCTACAGCCGGATAGCATTGTAATTTTGCTTTTTGCAGATTTTTATAAGATGGCAGCATTTTTTATTGTTTTTGTAGATGTGCATTACGCAGCTGCCGATATTTGCCTCGAGATAACCCAAGTTCAATAAAAAGTGACAAAGCCTCGTCGTTCGCGAAAAAGGTAAATTTGAATTTGCAGATTCCAATGATTTTCTGTACTTTTTAGCTTTGGTTGGACTTCCTTCCGAGATATCGCGCACTACTGTTGCAAAATCTGTTTTACCTTCAGATCGTAATTTACTTATTGTTGAGTATAGGAGCTCTTCAGTTGAAATGCAGTCGGTTTTTAGGCGCTTTGTTCGTTCTGATGATTCTGAAAAAGTAAGTTCTCGCCGACCTACTTTACAATTATTTTCAATATCCTCTTGTTTTGTATTAATATTTTTTGATTTATTTTTATCATCTTTTTTCAACTCGACAGTCTTACTCGACCAATCATAATTTTTTCTTATAAATTTTTCTTCAGTCCTATTACTTGAATCCCATCTTGTTTTTATCTTATACACCAAATCTGATATTTGCCGTTTCTCGTTTTCTGATAAATAACACAGGTCTGCGACCAAATTTTTTTCTTTAAAATAATGGGTGATTCTTATGTATTTTGGTGCGCTGAGTTCGGAAATGCCCTCAGTTTTTTCCCAGCACGTAAGCATTTTCCGCAAAATGCATTTTTCTGCGGGATTGCCTACCTTAAGGCGTATATTTATGAATATGCCGAAAAAAGTTGTTTTTCCTATTCGGCTTCATAGTTTTATATTAGAAACTATGAAATATGATAAAATTAGTATATTTAACAGTATTAGTCAGCGTATCCTTTTAAAGAATTAATTACCTTAATAGTATGCAATTAAGGTTTATCGCTTTTCTTCGGTGTTTTCAGATTCCAATGTTACTGTAATAAATGTTTTTGTTATTAAAAGTACATAAATAAATAGGAGAAATTGTGGTGAACATTATTGACAAATGATGATTTAATAAAATAAAATTTAAATTTCCCATTGCCCTATATATACCCCTCGTAGTCCTTCGATTTGTTCATTTCAATTTAAATATTCTTAAAGTGTCTTTCAAAATGTCTTCAAGAGCTTGTGTTAATAAACCTGATAGTTTCTGTTACATTTGTGGCGAACTTGTATTAAAAAAACAATCTCGAAGTATTACGGAGTTTATTAAAAAAGTGTACTTTGCCTATTTTGGTGTGAAGATCGGAGATCAAGAAAAATCTTGGGCCCCTCATGGAGTGTGTTCGGGCTGTGTTGAAGGACTTCGCATGTGGTCTAAAGGAAAGGTGAAACCTTTTCGTTTTGGGGTGCCTATGATTTGCAGAGAGCCGAGAAACCACGGCGATGACTGCTACTTTTGTTCTTGCAACATACAAGGGTACAATGCCAAAAATAAAAAAGATATATGTTACCCAAACATGCAATCCGCACTTCGGCCTGTGCCTCATGGACCCGGTATTCCAGTACCAGTGCCCCCACACAATTTTGACGATCTGCCAGAGTCATCAGAGAGCGAGTCAGAGCAGTTGGATGATGAGTTTCAAGTCGAAGACTGTGGACCCCAACAGTTTTCACAAGAAGTATTAAACGACCTCGTTCGTGATTTAGGGCTTTCTAAAGAGTCTGCTGAATTACTGGGCTCTAGACTTCAAGAAAAGAACTTGTTGAGATCTGGAACTTCATTCTCTTGGTACAGAAGCAGAGAAAAACAATTTAAGCCAAATTTTTCTCAAGATGGCGAACTTGTATATTGTTCTGATGTTCCCAAGTTGATGTCAATGTTTAACATTCAACATGTGTCAGATGAATGGAGGCTTTTTATTGACTCGTCAAAAAGAAGTTTAAAAGCAGTTTTGCTACACAACGGCAATAAATACGCTTCTGTACCCGTGGGGCACTCTGTGCATCTAAAAGAAAAGTATGACAACATGGCTTTTATCCTTGTTAAATTGAAATATAAGGAGTTTGGATGGCCTATCTGTGGTGATCTCAAAGTCATCTCTATGGTGCTTGGACAACAAGGTGGCTATACGAAATTCCCCTGTTTCCTATGTGAGTGGGATAGCCGGGCAAAAGCACAGCACTGGAGTCAAAAAGTGTGGCCAACGAGAACTTTGAAGGTTGGAGAAAAAAATGTTCACTTTGAGTCTTTGGTTGATCCCAAAAAAGTGCTTTTACCCCCACTTCACATCAAGCTTGGACTGATGAAGCAGTTTGTCAAGGCATCGCCAAAAGATGGCGAAACGTTCAAATACCTTGAAAAGAAATTCCCGGGACTGTCCGAGGCAAAGTTAAAGGAGGGTGTTTTTGTTGGCCCGGACATTCGGAAACTAATGAAAGACAATCAGTTTGAAAAGGCGATGAAAAAGCTGAGAAAGAGGCGTGGATATCATTTAAAGAAGTTGTGACTAAGTTTTGGGGAACAATAAGGACCCGGATTATGAAGAAATTGTAAATAAAATGTTGAAATGTTTTAAAACCTTGGGGTGCTCCATGAGCTTGAAACTTCACTTTTTGAACTCCCATTTGAGTTATTTCCCAGAAAACCTAGGTGCCGTAAGTGAAGAGCAGGGCGAGAGGTTCCACCAAGACATGAAAGAAATGGAACGGAGGTACCGAGGACGATGGGATGTGAATATGATGGGAGACTACTGTTGGATGCTTCATAGAGAACTTCCAAGCATCCCACACAAACGGAAAAGCTCAAAACGGGGTTTTGAGGGAAAAAGATGTAGATATTATAAAGAATTATTATAAATCCTTATTGTGTATACATATTATTTTTATCAAATTGTATTTAAAAATGTAAATAAACCACTAGTAATATATTTTTTTTTAATTTCAAAATGCATTTTTACCTATATGTACTGCGGGTTTTACATAACTTTCTTTTTCATTTTGCGGAAAATCCCTACGTGCTGGAGAAAAACTGAGGTCATATTTGGACTCAGCGCACCAAAATACATACGATTCACCCATTACGGTGAAAAAAAAAATCAAAAAGTGTCAATTTGCAGGCCTGTGTAATAAGTCGCATTTTGGTTTTCAGACAAAAATTTCTCGATCCTTCCATAAATCACGTTGATATCATCCTTCAAAATATCTTTTATTACTTGGAATAATTGTAACCTTGGTAAATCACCAGTAGTGGACGTACTGGTACCTAAAAATAAGATTATTTTTATAGTTGAGAGAAAATTCTGAAAAAAATCATATGGGTGTAAAATAAAACACTGCCGTTTTCACTCTACGACGGTAGATAAAAGACTCTGTTTATTTTTAAAACTATCTTCCTTAAATACTAAATTATTGTTCCTATTAGTCACGCCAGGTCTGAAAACCTTTTTTTATGGTAGAGTGCTAAGGAGCACTCTCCGGCAAGACATTGATATAATAGTCATTTAATTTGATGAATGTATTGATACAGATGGCAAATTTAGTGGGAATTCAAAAAAAAATACTAAATCTTAAAACTGGGAGGTTTGGGCAAAGCATCCTTAGAAAGAACCCCATAACAATGCAAGTGGCAGGAGGTGGCAGCTGAATTTTGGCTTAATCGATAGTTAATACTTTTCCAAGTAACCTCCAAAAGGTTAGAAGACAACAATCGACAGCGTTTTATTGTCATTTGATTTGAAAACTCAAATTTTATTGGAAAAAAACGAAAAAAAGTACCCTTATTATTGTGCCGCTAAAAATGTTCTGTCAAAGAACAAAATTTTTCACGTATTTTACTAACCTTCAAACGTACATTCCATTTGGTTATATTAGATTTTCTTTGCTGCACGCGCTTTCGCACGTTTAAAGGGTTTTCCGAATAACTACACCCCAATAGTGCGCTTGAAAAAAGGCCAAACTCAAACTGAAAATAAAGAAAGAATTTGGGGTATAGGACGTTACTGTTAACCATTTTTAACTCTTATGGGATCCCTCTAGCCAACTGCATGCTAAAAAAATCTTATCTAGACACTTTTATTTTTCGAGTTTTGGTCAGCTTTTTGGCAATCGGCCGCACTGTGCGATCCCGCGAAAATTGCGTGCGTCGAGAATTTCCCGAATTAAGTGAAATAACGCGAACGTCGCACTCGCACTTCGGCAACGTGAATTTCGTCCGGTCGGAATAGAAAGAAGAAACACGAAGAGAGGCGACGAATAAAAATTGATAAATCGTTGCGTTCCGCCCATTTCATCGACGCCTCGCGTATACACTAGTCTAAACTAACCTCATCCACGCTAACCTAAGCTTACCGATAAGCGAAACGCACAGACCCGCTTTCCGTTCATTGTTAAAAATGGACGCGTGCGGCGAAACGAACGCTTTACATTTCGAATAAAACGTTCACCGCCATATCTGCATAATTCGAGAAAGTCCGCTTCGAGCAATTGTTTACACAGCGAAAAACCACCCCGCCACGAGCTACGCAGCTCCGATCGAAGACGTTTTTCGCGCAAAAATCGCAGACGGCAACGACGCTTAACCCCTTGGGTACGGATTTATTTGAGAAAATATTTGCATGTGGAACGGATATAATTTTTGGTTGCTCGGAGTAGTATGTAAAGGCAGTACATTTTACGTGAGAATTTATTTGTTTCTAAAATATCGGTGACGTATGTAGTATTAAGATGTCTTCCAAGTAATTAGAATTTGCAAAACAAAAATAAATTAATAACAACAAAATAAAACTAAATGAAATAAATTCGAGCTATAACAAAAAACCGATTACTAATAATTATGCAGAGTGTGATATTTTTCAAAGCAAGTAGGTAAATGCAGTGTTACTTTGCATTGTTTGCACTGCCACGTAGTCTCTTTCCTAATATTATGCTTATAACAAACAGGGTGTTGCTTGGACTTAGTTGACTTAGTGTGCCAAATTTTTCGCTGCCAAACGAAATGGTGTATCGCTACTTGACGGACGTCCACGACGTTTATAATTTGGCAATGACAATTGCTCCAGCAATTCTTTGGTTGTGCAGTTGATTTTAGAATATAAAACATGAGCATTATAAAAGGCCATATCTATTAGATAAAAAAACATTTTCTTATAACCCTTTACACATTTTCTCGTAACTGGGAAGCACGCTAGCAATTGGTCTTGTTTATCAACGCCTCCCAAACCTTTATTATGCCCAAGCGCAGATGCCGGTTTTATAATATTTTCGCTATCGCCACCTTCATTTATTCTCCTTTTGCCTGCGTTTATCAAATCGGCACTTGAATGTTTCGTGCTGAGCATGCGAACGTCTTTTTTACCTCTCCATTTCAAAGCCAATAAGCCGTGACCGGATAAAGTTTTGACTTCTCCTTTTTTCAACTTCATCGAAGAAAACACCTTTGGCATATTCTTCCTGTTTTTCCCGAACAGTTCCGACGGCATTCGTGTCATTTTTTAGTAAGGTCAGAAATAAATGT
The DNA here is from genome assembly GCA_036326145.1 of Rhagophthalmus giganteus. NCBI lineage: Eukaryota > Metazoa > Arthropoda > Insecta > Coleoptera > Rhagophthalmidae > Rhagophthalmus > Rhagophthalmus giganteus. Next base: position 55,070 of record JARFJA010000071.1, on the reverse strand, counting down.
GGTAATGAATAAAAATTATCCATATACGACGTGTAACCTTTTTTTAAAATAGGCCGTGCCACTTCCACGACTACACTCTCAGTAGCAGGTATATCACTTGCCTGGATTTTATCCTTGCCAACATAAATTTTGAAACGAATACAATAACCTGATGTAGATTCGCAAAGTTTATAAAATTTTATGCCAAAACGAGCTCCTTTGGAGGCAATAAATTGAATAAAACCCAATCGACCTTTGAATTTCATTAACGATTCATAAATAGCTACTTCACTATCAGGGGTATAAAGGTAACAAAATTTAGTATTTAAGTAATCCACTATATTTCTAATCTTTCTTATTCTGTCATCTTTATTTTCCTTTTCATTATCCGTAAAATGTAGAAAGCTTGAAATATCAAAAAACCTATCGCGTGGCATAGTGCTGGCAAGAATTGGAGTACTTATTGCATATATTTTTGACCAATCGGCTTCTTCATTTGCGACATCAAGATGCATAATGCAATATAAGCTTTCATTTCATCAGAACTTACAGGAAACCACCTTTGGTTTTTTTTTGTTACACAACCTTCTTTTTCTATCACTTGTCTGGCACATCTATTCGTCTCTTCTACTATAGTGTCCCAAAAATCTTCATTCAAGACTTCTTTCGCAACATCTAAAGGCGTAGGATTACCACCTAGTCTACGCAGGCTCAAAGGATTAATTCCGGATATTTCAGAAAAACTTTTTATAGCGGCTACATTTTCTTCTTCTTTCCAAATCCATTCCTCTGATACTCGTTCACGAGAAGATTCACTATCGCTGCTCGATAGGCGTTTTGTGCGTCTTCGAAACCTCGGTTTTATATTACAATTGTCATCATTTTCTATTTCAATACCGTCTTCATCGCCTTCGCCTTGTATTTCATTGTAATTGTCAATTTCAGAATCACTACACAATTCTTCTTCGGATTTCTCAAAGTCACTTTCGCTATCACTATCATAAAATATATTCCTTGTTTTTGACATAATGGGGCAGTGTATCGCAAATAATGTTCACCGAATGCCTCTTCTATTATGACCGATACAAGCTACAATGAAATGAACAGAATTGTGCCTAACCTCAAATAACGTTTTAGACACGTCATCCGCTCCTAGGGAAAACAAGTGAATGACGTCTCTCAGACGTCAAATGTACCCAAGGGGTTAACAAGCGCAAGTCTTCGTTAGCCTTAAATAACAGATATAACGATGAAGTGCTAGGGGGAAGATGAGAGTGACGAGCCACATTATGTTCAAAATGCGTAAAAGCATTTACGGATTAAAACAAGCTGCAAGAGTATGGAATATTACGCTTGATCGACATCTCAAAAGAATGGGATTTGAAAGAGGTAAAGCATACGTGTGTTTATATAGAAAATATGAAGATTATATTATTTATTTACTAATTTACGTAGATGATATAATAATTGCTCGGCAAAAGTGAAGATTTAGTAGAGCAAATTGGTGAGAAACTAAACAATATTTTTTAGAATTACGTATTTAGGAGATTTAAGTTATTATTTAGGAATACAAATTATAAAGGATAAAGAAGGGGTTTTTCTGCTAAATCAACAAAACTATTTTAGTAAAATAATTAAAACTTTTAATTTAAAAGACGTAAAATCATCATACAGGTTATTATAAAAGGAACGAACAAATTTTATTGAAGAATCCATTGTATTATCAAAAGGCAATTGGGTCGATATGCGGACGCCGATCGGGACGGAGATGCCGCAGATAGGAAAATCAAATTCTGGTTATTTATTTAAATACAAAAATAGTTTAATTAGCTGGAGAAGTAAGAAACAAAATCGCGCGTCTCTTTCTTCGGCTGAAGCACAATTGATTGCAATTTCTGAAGCACGCCGAGTAAAGTTATGTGGCTTAAAAACTTATTAAATGATTTTGAAGAAGACTCGGAAGAAATTGTAATTTACGGAGATAATCGAAGTCGCTTAAAATTATTAGAAATTGGATAAAATAAATGATCGGACAAAACATATCGAAACGAAGTACTACTATGCGAAAGAATTAAAGAAAAACAATATTATTAAAGGACCTTACGGGTTTTTATAAGGAGCTGGGCCCAACTGAAGATAGCAATGAACCATATACCGTTTGAAAGCTCTCAACGAGTACTACAACGTAGGTCCAAGCGTAAGTCACGAAAACTGACTACAATATTTTTACGAGCATTCAAATGTTTTATATCGGTTTTTTAACTAAAGACATTTATCAATAGAATTCATGAACAAAGTACTCGTGTGTTATATATTATCGGAAAGTGCGCTTCGAGATCTTTACGATGGTGTCAATTTCAACGTTCTAACTGGTGATACAAAGGCACTTTCAAGGCTTTAAATGACTTTTTATGCGAGCCCAGCAACTTGTAACCAGTCTAGGACACGCATACGTCGACGGACCCTCACGAGCCACATACCATTGGAAAGTGCGCTTCGAGATCTTTACGTCGGTGTCAAATTCAACGTTCTAACTGGTGGTACAAAGGCACTTTCAAGGTTTTAAATGAATGTTTATGCGTGCCCAGAAACTTGTAACCAGTCTAGGACACGCACACCTCGACGGACGCTCACGAGCCATATACCATCGGAAAGTGCGCTTCGAGATCTACACGATAGTGTCAAATCCAACGTCCTAACTAGTGGTACAAAGGTACTTTTAATGCTTTAAATGAATTTTTATGCGGGCCCAGCAACTTGTAACCAGTTTAAAACACACATACGTCAACGGACCCTCACGAGCCATATACCATTGGAAAGTGCGCTTCGAGATCTTTGCAATGGTGTCAAATTCAATGTTCTAAATGGTGGTAAAAAGGCACTTTCAAGGTTTTAAATGAATGTTTATGCGTGCCCAGCAACTTGTAACCAGTCTAGGACACGCATACCTCGACGGACCCTCACGAGCCATATACCATTGGAAAGTGCGCTTCGAGATCTTTGCAATGGTGTCAAATTCAACGTCCTAACTAGTGGTACAAAGGCACTTTTAATGCTTTAAATGAATTTTTATGCGGGCCCAGCAACTTGTAACCAGTTTAAAACACACATACGTCAACGGACCCTCACGAGCCATATACCATTGGAAAGTGCGCTTCGAGATCTTTACGATGGTGTCAAATTCAACGTTCTAAATGGTGGTACAAAGGTACTTTCAAGGCTTTAAATGAATGTTTATGCGTGCCCAGCAACTTGTAACCAGTCTAGGACACGCATACCTCGACGGACCCTCACGAGCCATATACCATTGGAAAGTGCGCTTCGAGATCTTTGCAATGGTGTCAAATTCAACGTCCTAACTAGTGGTACAAAGGCACTTTTAATGCTTTAAATGAATTTTTATGCGGGCCCAGCAACTTGTAACCAGTTTAAAACACACATACGTCAACGGACCCTCACGAGCCATATACCATTGGAAAGTGCGCTTCGAGATCTTTACGATGGTGTCAAATTCAACGTTCTAAATGGTGATACAAAGGCACTTTCAAGGTTTTAAATGAATGTTTATGCGTGCCCAGCAACTTGTAACCAGTCTAGGACACGCATACCTCGACGAACCCTCACGAGCCATATACCATTGGAAAGTGCGCTTCGAGATCTTTACGATGCTGTCAAATTCAACGTCCTAACTAGCGGTACAAAGGCACTTTTAATGGTTTAAATGAATTTTTATGCGGGCCCAGCAACTTGTAACCAGTTTAAGACACGCATACGTCGACGGACCCTCACGAGCCATATACCATTGGAAAATGCGCTTCGAGATCTTTACGACGGTGTGAAATTGAACGACCTAGCTGCTGGTACAAGCACACTTTCAATGGATTTTTGTTTTGTGTTGTGGTTGCTTTCGCATGCTTTACCGAACAATTCGTATGCATCACCAGCAATAAACATCACTAATCAGTTAATTTAAGTTAATGTTATGTTAACTTAAGCGTGTAATATCTATCATATCAAGTACTTTTTTCGTTTACAATTATTTCTTTCGTCTAGACTTATGCAATATGTAATAATTCTATAATATAAATAATCCATTTAAAGCACTTAAAGTGTACTTGTACCAATCGTTAGGTCGTTGAATTTATCACCATCGTAAAGATTTCGATGTGCGCTTTCCAGTGTTCTATGGATCGTGAGGGTCCGTCGACGTATGCGTGTCTTTGACAGAATATACGTTGCTGGGCACGGACAAAAATCCATTTAAAGCATTAAAAGTGTGCTTGTACCAGCAGCTAGGTCGTTGAATTTGACAACATTGTAAAGATCTCGAAGCGCGCTTTCCAATGGTGTATGGCTGGTGAGGGTCCGTCGACGTATGCGCGTCCTAGACTGGTTACAAGTTGCTGGGTCCGCATAAAAATTCATTTAAAGCCTTGAAAGTGCCTTTGTACCACCAGTTAGGACGTTGAATTTGGTACCATCGTAAAGCTTTCGAAGTGCACTTTCCAATGGTATATGACTCGTAAGGGTCCGTCGACGTATGCGTGTCCTGGACTGGTTACAAGTTGCTGGGCCCGCATAAAAATCAATTTAAAGCATTGAAAGTGCCCTTGTACCACCAGTTAGAATGTTGAATTTGACACCATCGTAAAGATCTCGAAGCGCACTTTCCAATGGTATATGGCTCGTGAGGGTCCGTCGACATATGCGTGTCCTAGACTGGTTACAATTTGCTGGGCACGCATAAACATTCATTTAAAGCCTTGAAAGTGCCTTTGTACCACCAGTTAGGACGTTGAATTTGATACCATCGTAAAGATCTCGAAGTGCACTTTCCAATGGTATATGACTCGTAAGGGTCCGTCGACGTATGCGTGTCCTAGACTGGTTACAAGTTGCTGGGCCCGCATAAAAATTCATTTAAAGCCTTGAAAGTGCCTTTGTACCACCAGTTAGGACGTTGAATTTGATACCATCGTAAAGCTATCGAAGTGCACTTTCCAATGGTATATGACTCGTAAGGGTCCGTCGACGTATGCGTGTCCTAGACTGGTTACAAGTTGCTGGGCCCGCATAAAAATTCATTTAAAGCCTTGAAAGTGCCCTTGTACCACCAGTTAGAACGTTGAAATTGACACCATCTCGAAGCGCACTTTCCGATGGTATATAACACATGAGTACTTGTTCATGAATTCTATCGATAAATGTCTTTAGTTACAAAACCGATATAAAATATTTGAATGCTCATAAAAATGTTCTAGTCAGTTTTCGTGACTTATGCTTGGACCTACGTTGTAGTACTCGTTGGGAGGTTTCAAACGGTATATGGTTCATTGCTATTTTCATTTGGGCCCAGCTCCTTATAAAAATCCGTAAGGTCCTTTGTTACAATACAACTTTCTCTTGACTGGGCGATAGCTGGCGCTTGTCATATCGGACGTTGTGTGGCTTGTTACGTTCTTTAGCAAAAAAATTCTGAATTTTAGATTTATTAAAGAAGAAAATTACGCGATTACATCGTCATCTATTAATAAATCGCTTCGATACTTTTACGGTAGCTTTTTAACTTCGTCAACGCCGATTTCTATTGAAAACCGAATTTTGACCAAAATACGGCTTGTCACTATCTTCCGTCGAGCCCTCCAATTGCACGGCGATGGGTCTCTCGCCGTTCCGATCGCGAAATCGATATAGTCGAAGACATCGAACTCGAAATAACCAAGCGGAACACGCCGCGACCGGGTAATTTTTAAGCAAAAGATCAAAACTCCGTCGTCGACCTAAATTTAGACCAATCTTGCCGATCTGTGTGTCGTATTTGAAAAAAAAAACAATTAAATTAATAATTAAAAAACAATTGAAACGGTACGACGCCGACGCCAACGTGCCTAAATTGCAAAGGTGCTGCATCGGCAGTTGGGGCGGACGGCAAACGAGAGGCCGTAGGAACTGCGCGACGTCAACTGCACAAATAATTATTAATAATTCCGTGCGTTAGAAAATTTTAAACATCCCCGGCGCTCTTCGACGAAAACGATTCTTCGATTTTTTTTTCGTTCGTTAACAACGACACTTTCGAATTAGTTCCATCGAATCTTATCGAACGTTTTAAAAGCGGCCGATTTATTCGTTGCACCCACTTGCGAATATTGTTTATCGAAGAACAAGGCCTTATCGTATCTCGAAAAGTCGAGAACCGATCCATATCGAGCCCTTTAGACTCCAATATTTATTCGCTATTGTATCTAACCGCGCCGATAACGCGATTATATGTACCTATAACATTTTCGACGGGCGCCCAATAACTACGCCAGATTTCGATTGTAAAATCATTAGTAATAAAAAAACTGGCGACACGTATGGCGAGATGCAGTTCGCGATCGAATTAATTTTGTTCGCGGTGACGTTCCGTGCAGTTTTTGGTAAACCGTTCGATGCGGCAAACGACAATTTAAGATGCGGTTATCAGGTGCGTAAATTTTTTTTCGTACGGTTCATCCGAAAATTCGGTTTAATCATTTTCAGTCGTGCCATGCGGTCGATCCGAACAAGCTCAACGTCCACTTGGTGCCGCATTCCCACGACGACGTCGGATGGCTGAAAACGGTCGACCAATACTTTTACGGAAGTAAGCGCGGGGTTCGTTTCCTCGTCAGGTAATTTTAAACGTCGTCATTTTCCGCAGGTAAAATACGCTATCACCCCGGCGTCCGGGGGGTACAATACATCATAGATTCGGTCGTGCAGGCGCTACAAGAAAATCCCGACAGAAGGTAATTATTCCTTATCTTTTCGATGGTCGTGTGAAAAAACAAAATACTCGAACGGCGTATTTTTACGTGAGCGAGATAACGGCCAATTGTTCGATACCTACCGATAAGCAACGGCATTTCTGACGATTGGGTTATGTCACATGATATTAGTCCAATTTTCCAAATTCCACGATTGAAATTTCTGTAGCAGCTATAGTTAAAAAAATATGACGCGGGTGTTTTTTTATAATAAAACACTATAAATTTAGAGATAATTCTAATTTATTTAGGGGGATACCGGCGGTCGTTTAAACTACAAATCTCGTGGGTCCGTCAAGTTGGCCCGGTCATAAAGAATTGTTAAAATTTCATTATAATACGATTAAAATGCTCTGAGATGCTGTAATTAATTTAAATTATGCTCTGTTAATTAATGAGTAATTTAATAACGAATTGTGCGGGCCAGCTAATACGGTGGCCCGGCCATTTTGGCATATCATAAATTTTTAAATCACAATAGAAAATGCTCGCAAAATGCTATAAGATGCTGTATTGATTTTTAAAAATGCTCTGCTAATTAGTCCGCAATCGAATTAATAAATGTCCGGACCAAGTTGGCGGTGGCCCGGCCATACCGGCATCTTTAAAACATTTTTATTTAAAAAGTAACTATTTTCGAAATGCTATAAGATGCTGTATTGATTTTTAAAAATGCTCTGCTAATTAGTCCGCAATCGAATTAATAAATGTCCGGGCCAAATTGACGGTGGCCCGGCCATACCGGCATCTTTAAAACATTTTTATTTAAAAAGTAACTATTTTCGAAATGCTATAAGATGCTGTATTGATTTTTAAAAATGCTCTGCTAATTAGTCCGCAATCGAATTAATAAATGTCCGGGCCAAATTGACGGTGGCCCGGCCATACCGGCATCTTTAAAACATTTTTATTTAAAAAGTAACTATTTTCGAAATGCTATAAGATGCTGTATTGATTTTTAAAAATGCTCTGCTAATTAGTCCGCAATCGAATTAATAAATGTCCGGGCCAAATTGACGGTGGCCCGGCCATACCGGCATCTTTAAAACATTTTTATTTAAAAAGTAACTATTTTCGAAATGCTATAAGATGCTGTATTGATTTTTAAAAATGCTCTGCTAATTAGTCCGCAATCGAATTAATAAATGTCCGGGCCAAATTGACGGTGGCCCGGCCATACCGGCATCTTTAAAACATTTTTATTTAAAAAGTAACTATTTTCGAAATGCTATAAGATGCTGTATTGATTTTTAAAAATGCTCTGCTAATTAGTCCGCAATCGAATTAATAAATGTCCGGGCCAAATTGACGGTGGCCCGGCCATACCGGCATCTTTAAAACATTTTTATTTAAAAAGTAACTATTTTCGAAATGCTATAAGATGCTGTATTGATTTTTAAAAATGCTCTGCTAATTAGTCCGCAATCGAATTAATAAATGTCCGGGCCAAGTTGACGGTGGCCCGGCCATACCGGCATCTTTAAAACATTTTTATTTAAAAAGTAACTATTTTCGAAATGCTATAAGATGCTGTATTGATTTTTAAAAATGCTCTGCTAATTAGTCCGCAATCGAATTAATAAATGTCCGGGCCAAATTGACGGTGGCCCGGCCATACCGGCATCTTTAAAACATTTTTATTTAAAAAGTAACTATTTTCGAAATGCTATAAGATGTCCTATTGATTTTAAAAAATGCTCTACTAATTAGTCCGCAATTTAATTAACTAGTTTTCGTCATCGTCATTCTAGTCAATAATAGGTAAAGTATAAATAAGTATAAATAGTTTAGCGTAATAGATACATACGTGTATTGTTTATAGTACGAGATAGCATCTCCTGCAAACAGCACATCTCCCGTAAAATGCGTATTTTACAGCTTATAAGATATTATACTTTGATAAAAACGCACGGATAAGATTATCTATTTGGATTTAATTTTTCAATAACTCTCTATATTATGGATCGAGAGTGATCGAGTCATGATCTTCAAAAGCATTGTTATTTTGTAAATTAATTATATATATATATATATATATATATATATATATATATATATATATATAAATTTTATGCTACAACATAAACTTAAAATGTAATTTAAGCTAGAATATGTTTCAAAAATTACAAGTTTTTAATTTATTGTTAGATACTTTTTAATTATTGTATGATGATTAAAAATTATACAAATGTTTTACGTATGAAATAATTAAATAATTAGATACAAGGAATGATATCAATTTTAAAGTTTTAAATAAGGTTTAATCAAAGAAATTTTAAAAGGTGTTAAGCTATCTAGTTACTATTTTTTAAACATATACATAGCTAATTATTGACATAAACTCATTATGTAAGAGGACGTTTATTAAAAAATTCTTAATCCTTTTACTTATGATATATGTAAATACCTACTAAATACATATGTACACTTGCAAACTTGCAAGTCTACTATACGTTTTTAAAAAAAATGGTTACTTGCATGGTTTTGCTTCAACTATACAACAACTATACATATTTAAAAAAAATGCATATGTAAAGTTTAATAACTCTATATTTTAAAGCATAAAATTTTTACGTCCACATACCTATCAAAATTTCAAAAATCTATAATTTGACCAATTGAAAAATGTTTGGTGTTACAAAACAACTTTTTGAGAAAAATGCATTTAAAATTGTATCGTGGTTTTACTATGATTCGATACTTGTTTATAGCAAATCACAAATTTTTGAAATTGTGACATAAAACCCAGCAATACCAAGCATAGCTGTTGTTAATGTTAATACTTAACGAGTAACCTTTCAATTTTGAGCGAGTAAAAAAATCATTTTATCTCGTCTTTAACCCGTTTTCGACCGTATCCGACTTTCTATAAGTATTTTACAGAATGGTGTACTAAACACATACAAATTTTTAGGTCAGCAAGATTTTTTTATTACACGACTTTTTGAGCTATTTTCACTGTGCTATCATCTATTATTATCTATTAAAAGTAAAAATGTCTACTTAAGTAACTACTGTTTATGATTTACTTACCTTTATTAAATTTGTAGATAATAAACACAAATTACAAATTAACACTTCGGCAAGAGTGACAATTTTGTCGAAACTACAATGACGTTCAAACTTAAACTGATTTTAAAATTGCAAGTTCGGCATATTTATTTAAATATTTTGTCATAAAAGACATTAGAGTTAACCCCTAAATGTTACAGTTTTAAAATGCAGACACTGCCGATAACCTTATGGTAGGTATTAAAGCAATTAACTCATAAACTTTGCAAATATGTCAGGCTCCAAAATAAAGGATAATAACAAGAAGTAGATATACAAAATAAGCTATAAAAGGATTATTTAAATGCATAGGTACTTACCAAAGACTTTTCGGTTACTAAAAATCACGTTTTTGGGTGCCTTCAAAAGAACAAATTTTACCAGTTGCTTAACAATTTTAAATACATAATAGTATGCAATAAATCCCCCCCAAAAATAAGTGTTAAAAACAAGTTTTTAGACATCTGCGTTTCAGGTGTAAATGAATTTTAGTGATGGCTATAATTGACGGCGTCTGTATACGAAATGAATTTCTAAATTTTGCAAATATTTCACGTTTCAATATGAGTAATAAAAATATTTATGAAATAAGCTTTAAAGGGCTTTCCAATGTTTATAACATTTTTCCTATTTACAGCGACTTTATACAGACAAATTACCAATGCCCATATCTCTTTAGAATTCGAATGTAAATACCCTGAATGGGTATGATTAACGTGACGATGACGAAAACTAGTTAATTAAATTGCGGACTAATTAGTAGAGCATTTTTTAAAATCAATAGGGCATCTTATAGCATTTCGAAAATAGTTATTTTTACAATAAAAAATATTTAAAGATGCCAACATGGCCGGGCCACCGTCAACCTGGCCCGGACATTAATTAATTAAATTACGGACGAATTAGCGGAGCATTTTTTAAAATCAATACAGCATCTTATAGCATTTCGAAAATAGTTACTTTTTAAATAAAAATGTTTTAAAGATGCCGGTATGGCCGGGCCACCGTCAACTTGGCCCGGACATTTATTAATTCGATTGCGGACTAATTAGCAGAGCATTTTTAAAAATCAATACTGCATCTTATAACATTTTGCGAGCATTTTCTATTGTGATTTAAAAATTTATAATATGCCAAAATGGCCGGGCCACCGTATTAGCTGGCCCGGACAATTCATTATTAAATTACTCATTAATTAACAGAGCATAATTTAAATTAATTACAGCATCTCGGAGCATTTTACTAGCATTTTAATCGTATTATAATGAAATTTTAACAATTCTTTATGACCGGGCCAACTTGACGGACCTAAATCTCGTTATAGAAATATTGAAAATAGGCAACAAATATTACAAGAAGGCCGTGCAAATAATTAGTTAGTTTTTTCATCGTCACCCCCTTCTTGTGCAGCGAACCAATAGAATATTATTTATCCCATATTAGGATAATATTTAAAAATACTTGTGCGATTTCGACGCGCCGAGAATGATAGATCTTTTTACAGATATTTTCTTATAACGAAACGGTAACGTTCAGATACTACCGCAGCTTACTTAGCGAATTTCCTTTGTATTCTATTTATTTATATCTATGAATACATTGCGTTTAAAAAAGTTCTTTCCGTACGAGAAGCTCTATTTATTATTATTTATAGCGTTTTGGTTTATAGTTGATGTGATAAATACTTCTTTGTCGTCGCATTTTATTTTACGTTGTCATTGAAACTCTTTATTTAAAAGTTTTTATTGTTTAACGCATTTAATTTACGTTATTTTCTAACCCCGTTCGTATTATTTAATACGAGTCAATTGTTCGATATAATAGTCTATTAAACATAAGAACAAAAATGAAATAAACCTGCAAGTATTTTAGTAACTTTAACAATATTGAACGTGACTAATACCTATTAACAAAAATTATGTACCTATTTCTACTAAAATATTTAAAAAGGTGCCTATGTACAGTTATTTCTTACAGATGAATGTACGAAATAAAAACAATGTTTAAATTACTTACATATTATAGCTTATCCAAACCTATACGATGTTCACGTCATCGATACAAGGTTACTAGACGATGACGTTTCACACAGTGCTGTCACTTCGTACCTCGTATTTTTACAGTTCTAATAAATTGTAGTCTTTCTTTATACCATTTAATATGTGCACAGGTAAATCATTAATAGAATATGTCACTTTTCAAACTTTAAACCGAATTACAAATAAACAATCTAGTAATTTTTTGTTGATGACGTAAGTTGCATGTAGGTTTGGATAGGCCATACTTATAATGCAGCTATAGTATTATTTTAAATAAACATTTCTTAATGGAAGATTGCGACTTCTTCTAGAATCAATTATTTCTGGCAATAACGCGTTCATATAAAAATTTTCTAGACGCGTCAACATTTTTTGACAAAATTCGTCATTTTTGGGCATGACTTCCACGCTCATTCCCAAAGGAGTCCATACCACAAAATAACATTTATCTAATCCTGTTATCATCAGGATACATATGGGTAAAATCATCCAGGATTTACACCCAAAATTTATTTTCGTGTCTAATATTTTTTTTATCATTTTTGGGCATAAAATATTCGACACGTGTTTTTTTATTTCGCGATTTGACCTCAATTTTTTGAGAAATTTTTTTTTGAAATTTCACATCTCCAAAGGTGGAGTATTTTTCAATAGTTTATTGAATGAAGGATAATGCATATAAAAATTTGAAAACATCATGATGGGTAGAGTCTTCCAATGTCTTTCGAATGACATTTTCAAAAAAAGGGTCAAAGGTTCTTTTCATAGAATAAAATGCAATTTAAGGAAAAAATCATTATATTTCAAAAAACACATTTTTTTTTTCAGAAATCTTCTTCTTGAACAGGAGAACACTCTGTAAAATTTTTGGAGTGGAAAACTCAAAACTCAAGTTGTACCGCGTGTTGTAACATAGCCTGGTGGCTCCGGCGCTCAGGGAGCGAGCGCGCGCGAGATTCGAGCGTTGACAATATTAAACATCATTATATTATATTATTATAATATATATAAATTAAACATTCCATACATTATTTATTTATCAATCAGTCTTTCGACAAGTTTTTAATTGCAGCGATGTTGCTCTATCACAGTTTTCTACGCCAAGGTCATTTCAGGTTCTATTATTATCGCTACTATACAAGTTTAACAACATTGTATCGCTACAGCGCGCGAGATTCGAACATTAACAATAGTAAACATCGTTATATTATTTTCATATATATTAATCTTACATGTTTCATATTATTTATTTATCAACTATTTCATATGAGATGAACGCGCAGCAGATTTCAAAAGATTTACTAATTCAAAGCTCTGTGAAAAAGAATATGATTTTACTCTCAATCTAAAATTTGTATCCGGTTTTATACAATGCAAAGAGAGAGTGCCAGGGATCGCTTTGCATTTATCAAAACGTGGCTTTAGCAATTTCTCTGCATCTTCGTAGTCCTTCAAATTTCTGTAAATGACCGAAATGTTTGGTAATACAGAATCCTTCGAAGCCCACTCGTACAGTTCAAGAGGTGTTGTTATCTGATCATCATTACTCATCCGCAAGCTGGCTTGACGAGCCATCCTCTTAATAGTTCCACCTGCTCCATCGCAAGGACCTTTACCATGGGATGTAGCGTGGAAGTGCCCTTCACTAACAATATTCCCACGATTCTTTAGCTATACAATGTTGTTAAACTTGTATAGTAGCGATAATAATAGAACCTGAAATGACCTTGGCGTAGAAAACTGTGATAGAGCAACATCGCTGCAATTAAAAACTTGTCGAAAGACTGATTGATAAATAAATAATGTATGGAATGTTTAATTTATATATATTATAATAATATAATATAATGATGTTTAATATTGTCAACGCTCGAATCTCGCGCGCGCTCGCTCCCTGAGCGCCGGAGCCACCAGGCTATGTTACAACACGCGGTACAACTTGAGTTTTGAGTTTTCCACTCCAAAAATTTTACAGAGTATTCTCCTGTTCAAGAAGAAGATTTCTGAAAAAAAAAATGTGTTTTTTGAAATATAATGATTTTTTCCTTAAATTGCATTTTATTCTATGAAAAGAACCTTTGACCCTTTTTTTGAAAATGTCATTCGAAAGACATTGGAAGACTCTACCCATCATGATGTTTTCAAATTTTTATATGCATTATCCTTCATTCAATAAACTATTGAAAAATACTCCACCTTTGGAGATGTGAAATTTCAAAAAAAAAATTCTCAAAAAATTGAGGTCAAATCGCGAAATAAAAAAACACGTGTCGAATATTTTATGCCCAAAAATGATAAAAAAAATATTAGACACGAAAATAAATTTTGGGTGTAAATCCTGGATGATTTTACCCATATATATAAATTAGAACATTTTAATGACAGCTGTCCATTCTGAATAGTACAAAATGTAATTTTTCTCCGTCGAACTGCGTCTTCTGGTGTTAAATTTCTTGCAGTCGACGGACATTTAATTTCTACAAGAGAAGATTCCGACAGTACAATTCCATCTGGTGCAGCTGCAAGAAACGGTCTATTTGGATAAATACATAATCCAGACAATCTCGTTTTAATCCCTAAGTGCGTCTCGAAATCATTTACCGCCTTTTCCTCGTTTTCTAATCCGTAACGTGTATGTTTATTACCCAAAAAGTGTTTATATAAAAATTGGTCGACAATTTTGATCGTCGACGTGGTCGGTCGTAGAGAGCAAATTCTCCCGAAATTAGACGCCGTAAGGAGTAATTTCCTTTCTTTCGCCCATAAAGGTGAAAGAGATTGCTCTCTACTGTTTTCTTCCACTGTCCGAAAATCAATTGAACTTAGATCTTTTAAAAATGATTCTTTCTTTGTTTGAATGTCGTCGTTGTTTAAATCAGGATAATCATCTAGATTTAGTCCATAATCGAAGTCGGCAGCGGCAGGTGCTGTCGATCGCACAGATTTTGGTTCTACAAACATTGAAGTAAAATGTAAGTAATGGTTAATGCCATTGTCACTTACTTGGTTTAGATCGGAGTCTTCTCTTTGCTACCTTTGAACAATAGTTTTAATAGAACAGTAGTAATAGTAGAATAGAACAAAACGTAACGAACCCCGGAGAGAGTCCTCCGGAACACCGGAGGTAGCAACACAGTCGCTGGAGTCGTTGGAGTAATAATCATCAATTTTAACTATTAAAATTCTATTATTAAGATCCAAGCCACGCAAGAAAATATCCATATGAAACTCCAGAAGTTCGCGTTTCATTACTGAAAATTTACTTGTCAAACGTTTTACTTAGATCGGCATAAATGGCATCAACTTGAAGATTGTCACCTTCAAGATTATTAGAAATGTCATTCTTATCAATTAAAAGATTTATATTACCGAAGGCCTTCTCATAAAACCATTCTGCGCTTGAGAGATCGGCGGTTCGATGAAGTATATCGATTTTGACAACACGATTTTTTCAAAAATCTTAGGTAAAATAGATAATTTTGATATAGGTCTATCATTTTCAACATTCTTTCTATCTCCAGATTTAAATAATAGAATAAAATAAGATTTTTTCAAAAATTAGGAAACACCAGTATTTAACGATGAGTTAAAAATATAAGAAACAGGTTCGGCAATAATTGCCGACCCGGTGGTCGAGTGGTTAGGAGACTAACCTCTCGCCTGATGGGTCCTGGGTTCGAATCCCGGTACGGGAGGTGAAATATCCCCCTGGTAGACATGGATGTCCTGGGGGGCACTAGAAGTAATGCCTAACGGCGGTTCCTGGTGTCCTTTGGGGTGTGCTACTAACAAAAAAAAAAAAAAGGTTCAGCAATAATATGCGCTAAAGACGTACCGCGAAAGTATCGCTGGTTATCCATTCATAGTCCTGTACCTTTAGAAACATCAAGACTGCATAATGCATTGTAAACGACATCAACTTCGATCGTGCAAGAAGAAAATCAATGAAATGATTAAATTGCAATTAAAAAAGGTCTAATTACACACTATCAAACAACGCAAAAAAATGCCTAAAAATAAAATTCACAACTCAGCTCCAAATTTGACAAATTCATCACGTAGACAACGCACATCAGGATATTTATTAGCGCTTCCAAGGGAATGTACATAATTCCAAAATACCTTCAAATGATAAGGAATTGAACACTGCATTAATTAATATAATTAGAAAAATCCAACGTGAATTTCATTTTACATTATTTACGCGGGCTTTTAAATTTTAATAATTGTCTAAAAACACGAGTAAAAACATAGTATCAACGCAATCAGCAGAATTTATTATGCATTTATTAATTTATAATTTATTCAAATTATTTATTTGATTTATTTATTTATTTATAATAGGTATACATAAATGTAGGTAGTATAAGTATTCGTATCGATTATCCTGTTTAAATAGTTTTTAAATAAATTTTCGCTGTCAATTACTTCGCTACACGATAGAGATAGTTTACAGATCTTGATCTAAATTTAGAATTTACCACTTCTCTTTCAATTTTACGCCTTCTGAAAAGATGTAAGATGCCTTCTGTCTTGTAAGACTGCCATCTTTTCGAATAGTACTGAACTAAACACCGATAAATACGCAAAATAACGATATTTCTACATCGAAAAAAACGCAGTTAGCACCAAATTAGGTACATTATTTTTTTACTATCTATTAATCTAAGCATTGCCTATCGTATACAGCAATATTGGAGTTGTAAATAATTTTTATTTGTGAAATAATGAACGTTTTCTTTAAACAGTAGTTACCAAAAAATTAATGAATTATACAGGGTGCGCCAGAGAAACTTACTTATTTGAAAGGTCAATAAAAACAAAAGTACTTCAGTTATTGTTTTAATTCTTTTTTTATTTGAGAATACAATATCCCAAGTTTTTTTTCATACAGTTTTGAAAATTACATTGGTTAAATAGCGACCCCCATTGTGCATGCACT
Source organism: Rhagophthalmus giganteus (assembly GCA_036326145.1). Classification (NCBI taxonomy): domain Eukaryota; kingdom Metazoa; phylum Arthropoda; class Insecta; order Coleoptera; family Rhagophthalmidae; genus Rhagophthalmus; species Rhagophthalmus giganteus. The sequence continues at coordinate 38,268 of JARFJA010000071.1, read as the reverse complement.
GATTAAGTCGATTTTTGAAGTTCATCTCCACCTTTCGCAGCATATCAATCGGTATGTTGGCAATGGCGTCGCGAATGTTGTTTTTGAGGTGAGCTATGGTCCGTGGTCGATCGACATAAACTAGGGATTTCAAATAACCCCATAAATAAAAATCGCATGGAGTCAAATCTGGAGAGCGTGCCGGCCATGGGAGATCGCCTCTGAGAGAGATGAGGCGGTCGGGGAAATGTTGTCGCAACAAGTCCATTGAGCCTCGTGCTGTGTGTGCTGTGGCACCATCTTGCTGAAACCACACGTCTCTAACGTTCATTTCTTCGAGGCTTGGAAGAAAAAATTCCTCGATCATGTTCCTGTAACGAGCCGCATTCACGGTAACTGCGCGTTCGTTTTCTTCAAAAAAAATAAGGACCAATTATTCCCATTACCGATATCGCACACCAGACAGTAACTCGTTCACAATGAAGTGGCTTCTGGTGAAGTTCACGCGGATTTTCACCACTCCAGTAACGCATGTTTTGCTTGTTGACGGAGCCGGAAATGTGAAAGTGAGCCTCGTCACTGAAAAAAACGACCGCGTCTTGAGGCAGGTTGTCAAGCAGCAATTCACATGCATTTTGACGGGCAACAAAATCGCGTTCAGTTAATTCTTGGACAACAACCAATTTATAGGGATGAAGTTGAAGGTCTTCATGGAGAATTCGTCGAACAGTGGTGTCAGAAATTCCCAGAGCAGCTGAATGTTTGCGAGCCGAACGCCGGGGAGAACGCAGAATTGACTGCCTCGCTCTTTCGACATTTTCCGGAGTTCTGGTGGTCCGTTGATGTCCATTTCTGGGTTTAGCGACACTTCCACACTCCTGAAATGAGTGAACCCACGACAGAACCGAATTACGGCCAGGAACGAGTCTGTGAGGAGGAATTTCAAAGCGAGCGCGGAAGGCACGTTGCGTACCAACAAGTGAGCGACCGTTAGAAAAGAAGCTCTCGACGGCGAACGCCCGCTGCTCTCTAGACCAGAGCATGATGCCAACTGACTAGAGGGGGAAACAAACTTGGGATATTGTATTCTCAAATAAAAGAAGTATTAAAACAATAACTGAAGTACTTTTGTTTTTATTGACCTTTCAAATAAGTAGTTTCCTTAAATAAGTAGTACCTTTCAAAGTTTCTCTGGCGCACCCTGTACAAAAAACTAATCATTCGGCACCCTCCATCTTACTTTTTTTTATAACTGTATAAAGTTTTATAATTATCGGACATCATTTAACTAGCAAAAATTGAAAAATAATTTCCATATTACTAGTTTTTCTATGGACAAACTTTTATTTATAGTTTAACGCTATTATAAACCGATCAGCACCCCGGCTCATGTAAATACGAACAATTTGATATATAATTTGACTTAGTTTAGTTACAGGAATTAAGAATTATTGCAAAAATATGATTATTGTGTGCGCTGGTATTCCCTTAAGTCTTATAATGAAAAAAACTTTCTCTTATATGATTTTCTTGCTAAAGTTGAAGGCAGGGAACTATTCTGAATGCTCCAACAATAGTCAGCCATCATGTGTGCGTTCCTCCATGGTACGGAGGTCCTGGTGGAATCGCTCGCCCCGTTCTTCGCTTAGGTCCCCAAGATTGGCGGGAAAATGGTCCAGGTGGTTGTGAAGAAAGTGTAACTTGATGCTCGTGTTACATCCGAGCCTTTGAAACAGCCTCGAACAGTTGTTCGACGTGTCGAGAAAATTCAGAACTTTTCTTATTTCCCAAAAAATTTTTAACAAGCCAAACAAACTCATTCCATGCCGTTTTCTCAATCTCTGTCGTGGTACCCGTAAAATTTGAGTCTTTAATTAATGATTTTATTTGTGGCCCGTCAAAAATTCCCGCTTTTATCTTTTCTGCACTCAGTTTTGGAAACTTTTTTGATAGGAAAAGGCAACAATTTCCATTTTTGTCAAGACCTTTTACCAATTGTTTTATAAGACCTAGTTTTATATGTAACGGAGGCATAATTATACGATCCCTCGATACTAAAGGGGGGTTTATCACATTCTGTTGTCCTGCAACTAGCGCTTCCCGAGGAGGCCAATCTTTTTTAATCCAATGTCGATAATTATCTCTACTGTCCCACAAGCGAAGAAAACAGGGATATTTTGTATAACCACCTTGTTGGCCTAAACGTAAGTTGACCATTTTTAAATCAACACATACGAGCCAATTGCGTTCCACATATTTAATTTTGTCTAAAACCAGAGCAATAGTTGTATATTCTTCTTTTACTTTTGTGGAACGGGCAATAGGCAACGACCCTAATTTATTTCCATTGTGTAAGAACACATTTTAGACTACGTTTTGATGAGTCTATGATAAGACGCCAGTCACTAGAAACGTAATTTTGAAGTCCCATTGCAGCCATTAAACCAGGTACATCTTTACAAAATACGAAATCATTTTCTTCGACAAAATATTTGAGGAGAATTTGTTCTCTTTTTCGTTTCCTCCGTTACCAAGTTTCCTTGTTTTAGCCTAGAAGCCAAAATTTCCGAAGCAGCCTTCGACAGACCCAGATCTCTGACGAGGTCGTTTAAATCATCTTGGTCGAATAGTTTTGGCGTTTTCAGGTCACATTCAAAGTCACTATCGCTACTGTCAGTTTTCGCCTCAAAATGCATAGGCTCGTCCTGTGAAGCATCAGCTTCTTGAGGTTCAAGTGATATTTTGAGACTCAAAATACGTCTATGTATGGAAGGATATTCCCATTTAGCTCGATTTTTTTCGAAAAATAACAGTCGTCGTGGTGGTTCAAGGGTTCAGTCCGGATCATGGCGGTTTCGTATCTAAAGCTGTTCCTTTTCTTATTTGTCCGCAAACGTAGAAACTCGACGCACGTTTTGCACACCTTTTGCGGAATCCGAGGCTTGCCTTTCATTTCCAGCGTGTGACCAAAGTAACTTTTGTAAGCCTCAATTACGAACGCTGTCACATTCAAACGGTACTCTTTAAATATATACAATGAAATGAAACAAAAATGATTTGGATCATTGACGCAGACTCTTCTTGACGATGCCACATCAAATTATATTAAGAAAACTTAATATTTTCTTAATTAAAAGCAAATTATATAACTATATCTCAACTATAGCAACTATATCTCATAAACAAGAGCTGTTACAAAAAAAACTGAGGATATATTTGAAATCGGCGACGTCAAATTAGCAAAAACATCACGCGATAAAAGTCAATCATCAGACAAAAGTGGACATATTGTTGTGCAGTGTAATTGTTTGGCGTAACAAATAAAATTACGTTCCGTAGATTCATACAGGTCGAGACCGCATTTTTTGCGCGATGGTGGGACCAGCAGAGCAACGAGACCAGGACCGTCGTTAAAGAGCTCGTGAATTCCGGCCGACTGGAAATGGTCAGCGGCGGATGGAGCATGAACGACGAAGCGACGACAAACTATCAGTCCGTCATCGATCAATTTACTCTCGGATTGAGGTAGAAAGGGGAACGATTGTCGAGATTGAAAGAAGCGCGTCGAATACGTGTATTGATTTTCAGGACGCTCGAAGACTTGCTGGGCGAATGCGGGAGACCTCGGGTCGCGTGGCAAATCGATCCGTTCGGCCACACGAACGAGATGGCCAACATTTTCGCCCAACTGGGATTCGACGGGCTCGTGTTTTGGCGATTGGATTATAGGGATCTGGCGGAGAGGCAGAAAACGAAGAAGACCGAATTCGTTTGGCGAGGGAGCTCCTCCATAGGTACGCGCGAATTCCGGGCGATTGGTTTGCTCGTTATAAAACGCAACTCGTTTTCGCAGGCGAAAAATCCGACATCTTCACGAGTCTCATCCATAGATTCTACAATGCGCCGGACAATTTCTGCTGGGACGTCCAGTGCACCCACGAACCGATCGTCGACAATAAAAAGAGCGTCGAATATAACGTCGAAAAAAGAGTAAGTGAAAACTAAGTGGAAAACTTCTTTTCCCAACGTTCCCCGATTCTCCTTCCCCCCGAACTAATAGTGGAGGAGATTGATCAGTTTTTCTTTTGTCTCAATTTCTGCCTCCGGACGAATAATTTCGGGTCCATTTCCATGGAGTGCGACTTTTGCAAAACAAAACAAAAATTATGCCATCATTTTGTACAAGTTTTGTACAACCTTTAGTTTTTTTGTACCCTTCCAAATAGTCAGCTATCGCAGATTGAAATTTCGCACTCCGGGGAAATGCTGGAGTGCAAAAGTTGAAAATGTCGTTTTGTTTTCTTGTAATAGTAACAACTCATTTTGTACAGTTTTGTACAACCTTTAAAACATTTTGTACCCTCCCGGAAATGCGTGAAAATGACCGCCAAAGCTCGCACTCTCGATGTATTTTAGAATGCTCAAAATCTATAGCCTTAAAAAACATTTTAAAAAGATAAATGTCCTTGTTTTTATATAAAAAATGACTTACATTTTGTATTTGTTTAAATAATGTTAAACAAATATTATTCCTTCCAGATTTGTGGTTTCTTGAATTGTTGATAAAATTAACAGATGAAATTTATATGTAATAAATAAATTGAAATTCAAATAACATATATTTATTAGAATTTCAAAAAACAAGTATTATAAAAATATATTTTTTAAATATGATATATAAAAATATTGGGTAGTGTACTAATTCACAATTTTAGAACAGTATATATAAAAATGCCGTAGCTAAAACGCCGTGAACAAAAATACTGTCAGCTTCAAAAGTCAAATTAAATTGAACCTATTATTATAAGCATTACTATATAGCAGTAATAGGTATCTACTTACCTGTATTTGTATATAAATCGAAATCAGTGAATTCCAGAATTTCGACAAACAGTGAGATGCGAAAATTTATTCTTAACAGATACCTGCTTACTTTTAAAGTACATAAGTATAAGCATAGTATAAATTCAGATTACTTATTATTATATTTGGCTCATGCTAGATATAATATAATATGCATATGCTACATTTACGTGATACATGGTTGGGATAAAATAATGTTAAAAGTACTTTTTGTCTTTATACAAACTTTGTTAGTGGAAAACGTTCTTATGATGAGAGAAAATGAAGAATTGAAAATAACGAGCATAGAAAGAAGTTGTCTGGTTTTATACAACGATTTAAATGATTAAAATATTATTCATAACGCACATTGTATATTTATAATTATATAGCATATGCCAAATATAACAATAATTAATCTGAATTTATACCAGGCTTACTTTAAAAGTAAGCAGGTATCTGTTAAGAATAAAATTTCGAATCTCACTGTTTATTGAAATTCTGGAATTGACTGATTTCGATTTATATACAAATATAGTTAAATAGCTATTACTGCTAATGTTTATAATAATAGGTTCAATTTAATTTGTCGGCCTTTTGACGTGATTCCACAATATTTATGTGTATATATATATATATATATATATATATATATATATATATATATATATATATATACAGGATTAGTTAAAAGTATGAAGACGGCGATTTATTGTCGTTAATATTCATTTTAGGAAATTATGTTCAATACAAAAGTTTGTTATGAAATTATTATCTACATTTGTGAATACTTGAATTTTTTTTTTCCTCAATTCTTTTTAAGTTACGACGTCATCGATATTTTTTGAAATGACAACCTATATTTCTGATTATTGATTTCGATAGTACATTCTATTCTCTTTTCAACGGTATACAATTTTCAATTATGTTACATTTGAAAAAAATTGAGAAAAAGTGCCTTAAAGTTCAAATATTAAAGATCCATCTTTATCTTATCAACTTATCAGTCACAATCTTATCATTAAAAACAAATTAATAACTAACTACATTAAAGTAAGTGTTCAAATTGTTGTCCATTTCTAATTTGACAATGACCCAATCGATTTACAAAACCGTGAATAGAATTTTGTAAAAATTCTCGGGGAATTTCTTCTATCGTTCTGGTAATTCGGATTTTTAAATCTTCGACATTGTTGGGCTTATCTTTGTAAACCTTGTTTTTTACGTATCCCCAAAGAAAAAAATCTAAAGGGCTTAAATCAGGCGAACGAGCTGGCCATTCAATAGTTCCTCGTCTCCCAATCCATCTGTTTGGAAAGACGTTCTCCAAATATTGACGAACATTTACACCATAATGTGGTGGGGCGCCATCTTGCTGGAACCAGATACTGTTATTGTGTAGGTGCTCATCGTTTTCATCTGGATACGGCATAGCACAAGCAGGTATAATTTCATTTTGCAATAACTGCAAATACAGAGCCGAAGTTAAATTGCCATTGATGAGAAAGGGACCGATAATATGACCCCCTAGAATGCCAACCCAAACATTAACCTTTTGGGGGTACTGCGTATGGTGCTCCAAAAACCAAAAAGGATTTTCCGATGACCAATATCTGCAATTATGTCTGTTTACTTCACCGGTAAGACAAAAGGTAGCTTCGTCAGAGAAAAGAATATTGTTGACGAAATTTGCATTATTATTGCAAATATTTGACATTTCTTCACAAAATTGTAGTCTCCTATCAAAATCATCTTCCCTCAACTCGTGTAGAAGTTGTACTTTATAAGGTTTATACTTTTCACTTTTTAAAATTGAAACGACCGATGACCGTGAAATATTGTGATTGGCCGCTAATTGATTGGTCGATAAATGGGAATCTTCAGATACGGCCAATAGAACATTCAGTTTTTTATCATCGCTTGTCGCCGTTCTAGGTCTACCACTCCTTGGCAAATCTTTAACACTACCGGTTTGTTCAAAGCGTTTTAAGGTTTTACCAACGACGGATTTAGAAATTGGATTTCTGTTTGGATGCATGTCATCAAATAAATTACAAACGTCTTGTAAACTTCTGCGTCTATTTCCATAACCCAGCATCATAAGCATTTCAATTCTTTCACGTTCACTTAAACTCGCCATTGCTAATATTAACAGCAACAAATTACACAATTGAAATATGTCAACTATTGGACATAAACAATAACCTTTTTAGGCACTTTTTCTCAATTTTTTTCAAATGTAACATATTGAAAATTGTATACCGTTGAAAAGAGAATAGAATGTACTATCGAAATCAATAATCAGAAATATAGGTTGTCATTTCAAAAAAATATCGATGACGTCGTAACTTAAAAACAATTGAGGAAAAAAAAATTCAAGTATTCTCAAATGTAGATAATAATTTCATAACAAACTTTTGTATTGAACATAATTTCCTAAAATGAATATTAACGACAATAAATCGCCGTCTCCATACTTTTAACTAACCCTGTATATATAATATATACTCACTCAAAAAATTATTGTACATAATATCAATGAACATCAGTTATTGACTTTTTGATCATTGATACAATAAAAAGTTCATTAATACTACTAATAGATGTTCATTTTTTAATTTATATGTTCGTAGTCCCAATGTTATTATGTTCATTATAAACTGATGAACATATTTAATAATTTAATGGATATCTTGATTGCTTTAACGACTCTTTTTCATCAATCCAATCATTACTTGATTGTATCTACGAATTTCTACATTAACATCATAACTTAAAGTTTATAAATTTAAAACATCACATTAATGTAAGGTCGGTTTGAAATAATAACTACATTTATCGTATCTATGACTAAGTTCACTAATATACAGTATAAATACAGTTGATTATTATTTTTTTAATTCTATATATAGAATAATCTAGGAATATTAACGGCTTCGCAGAAACAGGATAAATTCAAGACAGTCCAGTTTGAAAACTGAAACTAAATAATTGAAAAAAAAATTATCACGACGTTTACATTAATATTTATATTAGAACTGTTATAGAAAAATATTTCTAAAAACGGTTTGTGTGTGTTATTACATATCAAATTCCAAAGAAACGTGTACAAATCGATTTATATCACCGGAAAAATCGATTTGTATTTCCTACAATCGACAACATTAAACAATAAAGAACTAATAATCAAATTTTTTATGTAGGTATATTCGAGCGATAATTAATTGAAACATTATAAAAAATAAATTTGCTATAGAAACAATATATATATAAACATTGTCCTATTTACAATGTGAAATAGTAACTGTACTCTTTTAATATGAATAGAAGTGTACATTGTAACAATGCAAGAATATTCTTTTATTTAATGAACACATTCATCGATACAATAAACAAACTTTGCATTTCAGTGGAATAATTTATTGAATTTATGTAAGAATATCGATAAAACTAATAAACACAGTTATTATCGCTATAAATCAAAATTCATATGATCTATATACTAATTTATTAAAAAAAAGATAGCTTGTTCATTGGAGCAGTCAAATTGTTCATTAACGTAATGAACTGCATTAGATGTAGCGATGTATAAGGTCATTACACTAATAAACGTTCATTGGGTAACGACTTCGAACATCAAGTAATCTTTGGACATACGTTGTAATGATGAAATCGTACTTCGGACGATCATTAATCAACGCCAGTTCTTAATAAAATGATTTTTTATTGTATTTACGTACTTTTTTGGTTAAGTGCTGTTATAAAATTGTGAATTAGTACACTACGCAATACTTTTATATATCATATTTAAAAAATGTATTTTTATACCTGTTTTTGAAATTCTAATAAATATTATATATGTTATTTGAATTTCAATTTATTTATTATGTATAAATTTCAGCTGTTAATTTTATCAACAGTTCAAGAAACCACAAATCTGGAAGGAATAATATTTGTCTAACATTATTTAAACAAATACAAAATATGTCATTTTTTATATAAAAACAAAGACATTTATCTTCTTATAACGTTTTTTTAAGGCTATACATTTTGAGCATTCTAAAATACATCGAGAGTGCGAACTTTGGAGGTCATTTTCACGCATTTCCGGGAGAGTACAAAATTTTTTAAAGGTTGTACAAAACTGTACAAAATGAGTTCTTACTGTTACAAGAAAAAAAAACGACATTTTTAACTTTTGCACTCCAGCATTTCCCTGGAGTTGGAAGGGTACAAAAAAATCTAAAGGTTGTACAAAACTGTACAAAATGAGTTCTTACTGTTATAAGAAAAAAAAACGACATTTTTAACTTTTGCACTCCAGCATTTCCCTGGAGTTGGAAGGGTACAAAAAAATCTAAAGGTTGTACAAAACTGTACAAAATGAGTTCTTACTGTTACAAGAAAAAAAAACGACATTTTTAACTTTTGCACTCCAGCATTTCCCTGGAGTTGGAAGGGTACAAAAATCTAAAGGTTGTACAAAACTGTACAAAATGAGTTCTTACTGTTACAAGAAAAAAACGACATTTTTAACTTTTGCACTCCAGCATTTCCCTGGAGTTGGAAGGGTACAAAAATCTAAAGGTTGTACAAAACTGTACAAAATGAGTTCTTACTGTTACAAGAAAAAAAAACGACATTTTTAACTTTTGCACTCCAGCATTTCCCTGGAGTTGGAAGGGTACAAAAAAATCTAAAGGTTGTACAAAACTGTACAAAATGAGTTCTTACTGTTACAAGAAAAAACGACATTTTTAACTTTTGCACTCCAGCATTTCCCTGGAGTTGGAAGGGTACAAAAATCTAAAGGTTGTACAAAACTGTACAAAATGAGTTCTTACTGTTACAAGAAAAAAACGACATTTTTAACTTTTGCACTCCAGCATTTCCTGGAGTTGGAAGGGTACAAAAAAATCTAAAGGTTGTACAAAACTGTACAAAATGAGTTCTTACTGTTACAAGAAAAAAAAACGACATTTTTAACTTTTGCACTCCAGCATTTCCCTGGAGTTGGAAGGGTACAAAAAAATCTAAAGGTTGTACAAAACTTGTACAAAATGATGGCATAATTTTTGTTTTGTTTTGCAAAAGTCGCACTCCAGGGAAATGGACCTAATAATTTCGACGGTGTCGCCTCGCGATGCGGCGGTTTTGGTGACGTAATCGAGATGGCCGTCGCTCAAAATCTCGAAAATCGGCCACATCTCGGTTATTCACAGACCGATTGCGATTGTTAAAAGCTCGTCATTTAGCTTACTCTTGGCCCCATAGAAAAGGTCACGTGCGTTTTTATGACTAAAAGACGCCCCGTCGAGCTATCGCGCCGAAATTTAAAAATTAACACGAAAATCTTTCCGTTTTTAATTTTCATTGTGCATTTTCTTGTTAATCTTGTTCCGTTCTGTTGCCGGCAAGAAAATTTACCTAAAATAGCGAAGGTTTATCAGTATTAAAACATAAACACTCGCGTGATATAGACTTTACGTACACAGAGTGTCCCGCGAAGCGTGGACAAAACGAAAGTGAAAGATAAAAGAGACGATTTCCAACAGAAAAGTCCCATAAGTCAATTATCCGACTCCTATCGGTCGCGGAGATAAAGCCGTTAACGTGTAATTTTGGAAAATCGCAATTTTCATTTGTTTTTCGTTTTTTTTTTTTTAATTCTTTATTTAACCAGTTCAACAAATAAATGTTATTCATAGTTGTTATGTTTTTTTTGTTTTTTTTGTCTGTTAGTCTATTTGATCGTCCGTGTTTTGCAACAGGTCTTGAGGTAGTCTTCTTTTCAATCTTGCATGTAGATTAGTTCGTCCCAGGTTGTAATACATCGCGCTTTCACTATTAATTAGATTCACAAAGAATTTTTTGGCCACTTTGGTGATATGTTGTTTTATTGTTGGCATGTTGAGTTCGTGATGTAGCTGCTCATTTCTAACAAACCAAGGTGCCTTCACTATGATTCGTAATGTTTTATTTTGCATGGTTTGTGTTTTGTTGATGTTGGTTTTAGACGTTCCCGGCCATATGGGACAACCATAAGTTATTAGTGGTCTTATAAGCGATTTATATGTAAGTAGCGAGCATTCTTCGCGTAGGGCTGATTTTCTGTTTAAAATTGGGTAAAGTTGTGTAATTCGGCTGTAGTGTTGGTTTAGTTTTTTGTCGATGTGGTAGCTCCACGTGAGACGAGCGTCCATGTACACCCCCAGGTATTTAACTGCTGCTCCGCGTGGGTTCCATTCAATATCTTGTCCATTTACGTTTATATTGTAGACGTTTATGTTATGTTTTAATGTGAATATTTTCGCTTCCGTTTTATTGGCGTTAACTGTTATACACCATTTATTGTGCCAGTTGTGCATGACGTCGAATGCAGTTTGTAGGTTATCTATCGCTCTTTCTAAATTGTGTTCTTGCGTCAGTATGACCGTGTCGTCTGCGTACATTGCAATCTCTGCATTGGTAATGTTGGGAATGTCTGCTGTAAATACGTTGTATAATAGTGGGCCTAGGATACTACCCTGTGGAACTCCTGCATTAATAATTTTTGTCAGTGAAACGGTGTTGTTTATTCGCACCGAAAAAGTTCCGTTGCCGAGAAAGGAAAAAATTGTACTAGATAAGTATTGTGGCAGCCTTAAGTGCATTATTTTATATTTCAGTCCATTTATCCAAATTTTATCGAACGCTTGTGCTACGTCGAGAAACGACGCAGTGGTGCATCTTTTATTTTCAAATCCGCGTTCAATTATTTCGCTCAGTCTTTGTAGTTGATGCGCTGTAGAGTGTCCTTTCCTGAAACCGCATTGTAGTGGTGGTACGCTGGATTGTTCGTTAATCACTTCGTTCATTCTTGTTTGTATTGTTTTCTCAAATAGTTTTCCAATTGTTGGTCTGTAATTTTCAACCTTTCTCTTGTCTTTTCCCGGTTTACTAAATAATATAATGTGTGCGTGTTTCTAAATTCTTGGAAAGTATCCTTGTCTTAGGCATGCATTAAATAGACTTACGGTTTTTTGTTAAGATTCTTTATAATCTGATTTGTTATTAGATCGTGCCCAGGGGCCTTTCTATTTTTCAATGTTTCGTTAAGGGTTTTTAATTCTGCAATTGTGACTGGTTTGTCGAATCCTTCTATTGTTGGTAAATGCGTTTCGATGCATCTCTCCGTGTCTATGGGCAAATTTTCTGTTCGAATCAGTTATAATTGGTGTGAATACGTTTTCTGGGTGGTTTGCAAATATTTGGCATTTTTCTTCATCGGTGCAACATGTACTATCTTCTTTGGCGATGTTTCCGATGATTTCGTGTTGTTTAAGAACCTTTTTTGTGGTTCTCCACATTCCTGGATCGTTTGGTTCCAGTTGTTCGATCATTTTTGAGTACGATCGGTAATAATAGTTATCCATTTCCAATTTAATTTGATGTGTTAATCCGTTTAATATGGTTTTCGTGTGTCGATTTCTAGTGCGCTGCCATTCTCTGCGAATAATTGTTTTTTCTTTTATCAAGGCAATCATGTATTTAGGTGGGATTTGAAAATTGGGTAATTTGCGTTTAGAGTTGCGTGTTCGATACTGTTTTTAAGTGTATTATTGAAATCAATTATGGCCGTTTCTATTTCGTTATGTGTTGTCATTTGTTTGTTGTTCGCCCAATTTTTATCGAGTGCGTCTTTAAATAGTTCCCAATCTATTTTTCCCTTGATCAGTGTTGGTGGTGGTGGTTCAGGTGCGATTGTAGTTATAAATGATATTGACACTGGTAAATGGTCTGAATCTAGTTCGGTGATTACCGTTTGGTTTATCTGAATGTTAAAATTCTTTATTATCGTTATGTCGAGAATGTCGGATTGGTGGTCATATCTGTAGGGCTGATAAGTGTGTTCTGGTGGAGTTGGTATTTGATATAAGTATGTTGTGGATAGGTTAAATAGTTTAATGCCATTAGGATTGTTGGTACGACATCCCCATGACGTATGTTTGCAGTTGTAGTCCCCTATTGCTAATGTTGTTTCGTCGTTGTTAAATATGCTCGATACATCTTCTTCTATTAAAGCTTTATTTGGTTGTTTGTAAATGGAATAAATGTTTACGAACATGTTATTTTGAAATTCCGATTACTTCCAAATTGGTAAATAATTTCTCATGTATCTCGTGGTGAGCGAATGTGGATTTGATTAAGGTTGCAACTCCTCCGGAGGCGGTTGTCGCGTTTCTGTCTTTACGGTATATAAGGTATCCGGGAATTTTGAAGCGTTCGTTTTCTGTTAAGTGCGTTTCTGTTATGCGTGCTATGCCAATTTTGTATCTCGCTAAAAACGCAATAAGTGCGGATCTGTTTCTTTTAATACCGTTTGCATTCCAGTTCAGGATTGTTGTTTTATTGTAGTGTTTGATTGCGATCCATCAAAGAGATTCGGTAAAATGTTATTGACGATAAAAGTTTTGATTGTGGGAAGATATTGTAGAATTATATCTTTGACGAACTTAATTACGTTATCTATTACTGTATTGTTTGTTTCGTCGTTTGAGTTTGTGATATTGCTGGCTATGTTTGCGTACGTATGTTGGGATCTATGTTTTTGGAGCTGACAAATCTTCGTTGTTTGTTAGTACTATTATGATTTTTTTCTTGTTGCATTTCTTTATAATATTTGCATTTGGGATGGTGTTCTTTGCAGTTTACGCAAGTAGGTTGCTCTTCGCTTTTCTTGTTGCAATTGCCATACCAATGTGTTCCTAAACATTTCACACGTCGAGGTTGCATATTACAGTGATTTTTGGTGTGTCCATATCGTTGATATCTGTGACATTGCGGAAAGTCTCTTGATTTTCTTCGCGCTTCCACTGTTACGATAGTGTTCGAATTTTGTAGTTTTAATTTTTCGATTTTGAAGATTTTTTCCAAAGTTACTGCACATAAAGGCATAGGTTGTTTATTTCTATTAAACAAACGGGTGATAGTGATTATAGGTAGTTTTTCTTGTGATAGATCCTCTTGGATTTCATTAGTTGTTAGAGATAATGGAACATTTCTTATAATTACTTACAATGTCTTTTCTTTTGGATTTTGGTATGTACGATATTCGATGTTGTTATCTTTATAAAATTTAGTTAATGTACGATAGTTCGACATTGTTTAGGTTAATACGTAAATATTTATAATTTGTAAACGTAGTATAATTATTGGGATCGCTAACTATTTTGTTGATGTCGGTTATTACTTCTTTGTAATTGAGAGTGTTATGTATATACAGGGGATGGACAAAATAATGTGAACACCATGCTAAATATTACATATTTGTTTATGTTGGGCCCCTTGCCATGGTATGAACAGTGAGGCGTGTATATGTGGCGCACTTTAAGTAGTAACCGTTCTAGTTTATATATCAGTATACTACTCGCTTTGTTCTACGACGGTGTTAACAATCAGACGGTGAAATGGGCGACCTGTCAAACTTCGAAAGAGAACAAATCGTGGGCGCTCGGTTAGCAGGAGCATCTGTGACGAAAACGGCCGAACTGTTTAACGTTTCATGAGCGACAGTATCCACTGTGATGACAGCCTACACAAAACATGGCAAAACAACATCTGCGAAGAGAAGGAGTGGACGCAAAACAACGTTAACAGACAGGGACCGCCGAATATTAAAAAGGATTGTGGCCAAGCAACATAAAGTTACGGCAGCAAAGGTGACAGCAGAACTCAACAGTCACTTCAAAACCAACCACTTTCAAAACCTCTTATAACGGATGCCAATGCAAAGCTGCGAAAGAAGTGATGCTACGATCATAAAATTTGGACGATTGATAATTGGAAGAATGTAGTATGGTCTAATGAATCATCATTTGCTTTGTTCCCTACAAACGGCCGGGTGAACCACATGGAGAACCAGCAAAGAAGCCTACGATCCGGACTGCCTACTACCTACAGTCAAACACGGGGGCGGCTATATCATGGTATTCTGCTGGTCCAATTATTACCCTCAATGATCATATTACTGCGGATGAATATCTAAATATCCTCAATGATGAAGTTCTTACTATGACCAGTATATTGTTGCCAAACACTGCCATATTCCAAGATGATAATGCGCCCATGCACACGGCCAAAAAAGTTCAGTCTTGGTTCGAGGAACATCAGAATATTATCAAGCACAGCACAATCGCCAGATCTCAACATCATCGAGCCGCTATGGGGAGTTTTGGAGCAGATTTCCACCTCCATCATCATTGAGACAATTGGCGGAGATGATGGTGGAAGAATGGGACAACATTCCGTTGGATGCTATCCGTACACTCTACAAATCTATTCCGCGACGAATTACAGCTGTCTTAAAAGCAAACGGTGGCCCTTAATTAACAATATTGTACATTAGTCAGGTGTTCACATTATTTTGTCCACCCCCTGTATATATATATATATATATATATATATATATATATATATCGGTGGTATTTTGTTAGTTAGGGTTTGGGTTTGTTTAGGCGCGTTTGCGAGTTCTTTGTCACGTTGTGAAGAATTTGTTTTCAATATTTTCGGGTAGATAATACCTATTACTTTTTAAATTGTCCCCGAAGCACCATCGATATCTTTTCGGGTTTCACTGGTTTCTATACCGGGTGGAGACGGCATATCACTCTTTCGTTTGATTGCACCGTCAGTTTGTACATTTATTTTGATATTGTTCATTTTGTGAAAAGTTTATAAGATAAATAATCGCTTGCAAGAACCACATCAATGTGGCCTTGGCAAACGACACACAGTAAATTACTTACGATTGCAGAAGCACTTTAAGAAAACACAACCACCCTGTATGACTGTTCACGCTCCTTGTTTTTCGTGTGTCTACGTAAAAATTGACGTGCGATCTTTAATGTTTTTACTTTTACTTAATCTCTCGACTCGTATCTAGTAAGGCACACAAACAATTTGTGCTTATTAGGTCAAAAAACTATCAAAATTTGTATTGAGTGCAACTTCAACTCTATCGCATTAAAAAAAAGAAAAAAGAAAAAAGCACCGTCACTTATTGCAAAAACATCCTCATTTTACGCGGATTCTAACGAGATAAATTACTTTAATGCACATTTACCATAAAATATGCCAGTTAACAAAACGGACGAAAGTGCGAAAATACTAACAATCGAAATCGATCTATAAATAACCGAGATATTGCCAATTTTCTGATTTTGAGCGACGGCCATCTTGATTACATCACCAAAACCGCCACATCGCGAGGCGACACCGTCGAAATTATTCGTCTAGAGGTAGAAATTGACAAAAGAAAAATTCTCTCATAAAATCATCGCGAAAACCGCAACGGAGCCTTATTTTTTTGCAATTAGCTCCTCCACCATAAACCGCACCTTCATTTTCTTTTCCCGACATCTTTCTACGCGACCCTCGTCGGCCAATTCAAACGTCCCGCTCACGATATAATAAACGTTTTAAGGTGGAGGAATTTTACAAATACGTGGAGAAACAAGCTGCGAATTATCAAACCAACAACGTCCTGGTCACGATGGGCGGAGATTTCGTCTTCCAAGAGGCCCTGATGTACTACAAAAACATGGACAAGCTCATCAAGTAAGTCGGGAAAAAGAGAACGCTCACCGTATCGAAACGAACGTCTTCTTTCAGGGGCTTCAAAAACTTCAGGCCCGACGTCAACGTGATCTATTCGACGCCGTCCTGCTACATAAAAGCGGTGAACGAGGCGGCGCAACGGAAGAATCTTGCGTTCGCGCTGAAAACCGACGACTTCATGCCGTACGCCAGCGACAAGAACTCGTATTGGACGGGCTACTATACGTCGCGACCGAATTCGAAGCGATTCGAACGGCAGGGCAACAACCTCCTCCAAGTTGCCAAGCAGATGGTCGCCTTCGCGAAGGCCAAGCACGAAAACCACGAAGCGGACTTGGTCGATTTGAAGAAGACCATGGGCATCATGCAGCACCACGACGCCATCACCGGAACCGAAAAGCAGCACGTGGCCGACGATTACGTCAGGATGTTGTCGAGCAGCGTCGAAGCGGCCGAGAAGAACGTTCACCAAATCGTTCCGTTAGTACCCATTTTCCCGTCCATCGCTTTCGGATTTTTAACGTCGAATTGATTCCAGACACTTGTTGCGCGCCACCAACGGTTCAAACGCCAACGTCCAGATCCGTTCCTGCTTGTTGTCGAACGTTAGTTTGTGCGACGCGTCGACCAAGGCCCGTTTCGTCGTGACGGTCTACAACCCCAACAGTCGTAGAGTAACGGAATACGTCAGGGTTCCGGTCACGTCCGCTGGCTACAAAGTGGTCGGGCTGGACGGTGAGTTAAAAAACCGTCCGAAACTCGACGTGTGCAAAACTCGAACGTTTCATCGACAGGTACCGTCGTTGCCCATCAAGTGGCCCCGTCCATCGACAGTTTCGACAAGATTCCGGGCACCAAATCCTCGTACGACCTAACGTTCCAGGCCAAAGACTTGCCGCCCCTCGGCCTAAAATACTACTACGTCACGAAAGGGGACGCTTTCGTCAACGTGCCGAATTTGGTACCGACGACGGCGCAAACGTACAGTTTCGGAACCGAGGTTGGCACGTGACGGGGGGCCCCAATTCTCGAACCGCTCGCGCTGTCAATTTCAACAAATTTCTGTAGAAACCCATTGTCGCGTACGTTACGGTTCGAGAATTGGGCCCCCCGATTCGATTCCAAATGCATATACCGTATTTGACGGCATATAAGACGCGCTTTTTTTCCTAAATTAGGTCTCAAAAAAGTTACCCGCGCCTTATACGCGAAGGAGACACAGGTTAACTTTCAATGCTGAATGCCATTTTTGGCCCGGATAAGGGTCCAGACGCGCACGCATAACTTTTTCTACGTCTGCCATAATTATTTTATCGGGTTTAACTAAATTTTTGCCAACAAAAATATACAGTGGCGGCCATATACCGTAAAACCTCCAATTGACCGCCATGGCGCTCTATTTTTCAACTCCTCTACCAGGGTGGCGGTCTATTAGAGGTGGTGTTCAAATAGAGGGTGACGGTCTATTTTTCAAAAAAGTCCAAAATTTCGAGCGACTTGTCGCTGTCATCTCTGTCTTCATCATTATCGACGTCTTCCTCCTCATCAACTTCAAGTTGTTGAATGAGTTAAGCCATATTAGCTTTCGCTCGTGTTTGCTGGAGAAGATTGTGTCCAGTCGGAATTGGGCCATCTGATTTGAAGCAATGGATCTCGTCGTCCTCAGAACCATCCAGGGCATTCGTCAGTCTTAATGATCAGATCCTTCGGCAACTGGTCCCAAGTGTCGACTATCCACTGAAGGTAGACCTCCATCGATGGTGCTCGAATGTTGCCGGACTTAGTATAGCCCTTCTCACCATGTAACATCCAATCTTCATAGAACTGTCGAATTTTGGCCTTAAAGGGGGCGTTCCAGTAAACGTCGGGAGCCTGAATGAACTTGGTGCAGCCTCCTGGAACCACAACCGTGTCGATCTGGAGCTTTTTTAGTTGCTTTTTGACCGTTTCACTGATGTGACATCGGTAGGAATCCCAGGCGAGAAGACGTTTGCCGAACAACGAATAGCCGAAGATCTTTTGCAGATACTCAGAAGTCAGGTCGTCATTGAAGAAGGAGCGGCCGGCCCAGCAGAGTTGAAGCTTGTTCTTGAATTTGTCGACAATCTCCTTAATCGGTCGCTTGTTATTGAGCAGGACGTATGGCCGGCACTTGAATCCATCAAATCGAGCGGTCAGCACGACAGTGATGTGCAACTTTTCGTGGTCGGTAGTTTTAACAGGGACCTCTTTGACTCCCTTCTTTTCAATGGTTAAGCTGCTCGAGTAGTCTAAGTAAACGGCGGTCTCGTCAGCGGCGAAGATATGCTGATAGGTGGAGGTGCGACGGCTCTGCTCAACAAACAAAATATACTTGATGATCTTTTCAATGTACTCCTCCGGCTCCTTCTGACAAGTCGTCGTTGGGCGGCGTGAGACCAAGTTATGACGAACTAAAAACTTTTCTAGCCACCCATTGCTTGCCTTGAAGTCTTCACCGGTCGCGAAAGTGAGCGCCTGTTTCTAGATCATTGTGCGACTGACGCGAAGCTTCTTCTGGCGTTGCTGACGAATCCAGTTGATAAGCTTCTCATCGAACTCCTTGTCCTTTAAAGGGCGTCCGGCACCTCCAAGTCGCTTGCTTGAAACGCTGAAACTTGATGAATCCTTCAACTGAGCCTCGAGCTGTACTTTCTGCTTAGTCCAGTCCTTGACACATGAACGAGGTACCTTCTTGTCTTTTGCAGCCTTTGATTTATTGTGCTTTTCAGCATATGCAACAACCTACAGCTTAAAATTCAAGTCGTAATTCTTTCGCTTTGACGGAGTCGGATCTTCAGATTCGGAACCGCTCGACATGGTTTTTTCGCAACACAAAAACTCACGAAAACTTTACACACAACCGACTATTTTACCGTACAGAATACGCGTTGGTGAACCGTCACTTTTTGACAGCCAGACAAAACTAACACGTTAGCAGTCAGCACTGCTTTTACATCGCACAATACGGTCTATTAGAGGCGGCGTTCAATTAGAGAGTAGCGTTCTCCGCCAGAGTGGCGGTCTATTAGAGGTGGCGGTCAATTAGAGGTTTTACGGTAAATAAGCTCACTGCTCAAGATGTTTCTTTTCGACTGAGTTCTCATCGCAAGAATTTGCGTTTTGAAAGATCAGCCACGCATAAGACGTAGAATTTCCTGGAGAATAAGGTGGTACAGCTCATTTTTCGATTGTCACTAATTTTTTTCAATGAAAATCAAATATACTCATGGGTGGTCCAAATTGGCGCGGCCATATAAATAAGCTCATGGGGTAAAAAGCTTTATTAGTCCACAAACGCAGCTAGTTAACGACACGTTTCAAACGAAAAACCCATAACAATGCTAATACTTTGTGGCGTAGCCCTTACTCACAATAACGGCCTTGCAACGACGCTTCATCGAGTCGACCAGTGAGATGCATCGTTCAACAGAGATCTTCGACCAGCCTTTCGTGACGACTTGCTCCAATTCTGCCAGATTCTTCGGTTTGCGCTTCTCCCCACAAATGTTCAATGGTCGTTCAAGTCGGGACTTCGAGCTGGCCAGTCAAGAACCTTCACCTTATTCTTAGATATCCACTCCTTTGCCAAGCGGCATGTGTGTTTGGGGTCGTTATCCTGTTGCAAGATCCAATTTCTTCCCATATGGCGGCGCGTGTACGGTTTGACAACATCGTCGAGGATTCTTACAAACTTCTCGCCGTCAAGAGTTCCTTCAATACGACGAATGGGACCAACCCCCGAACGCCGGAATCCGGCCCAGACGAGAACGGACCCTCCACCACGCTTGACGGTCATCTTCGTGCATTAAGGATCGTATTCTTCACCTGGACGACGTCGAACATACGTTTTTCCGTCAGATTCGTCGGTGAACAAAACTTTCGCCCAATCTTCCGGATTCCAAGAAACGTACTTCTTCGCAAACGCTACTCCGGCCTTGCGATTCTTCTTTGAAACAAGCGGCTTCTTTCTGGCAACCCGACCCATCAAGCCGCGTTCATTCAGACGTCTTCTCGCAGTTCGAACACTCAGGTTAAACTCACGGTTCTTCTTCATCTCGTCAAAAATATCTACTGCAGTGAGCTTCCGGTCGGGTTCTGACAGACGAACAATGGCGCGGTCGACGTATTTGTTGCTTTTCCGAGGTCTTGCCTTGCGCACTGGATTCTCAACGCGTCATTCGTTGTTCTTGAGCACTTTCAGTGCGTTTCTCACTGCTCCATATAGATTGATCTAATACATCTAAAGCTTTCATGAAAAGCTTATCGATGCGCACAAAAACAACTATTGCACAGAGAATGCCAGCAGATTATGAAGAAAAAATACTAGCATTTCATAGGTTTGTTATAAATGCGCGCAAGAAAACTTCTTTTGAGCTCGGTCAAATAGAAAGTATGGACGAAATTCCTCTCACATTTGATGTACCGTCCAACAAGACTGTGAGCATTGAAGGGTCTAAATCAATAACCGTAAAAACCGCGGGTCATGAAAAAACCCGATATACGGTAGTTCTAACATGTTGTGCCGATGGCGCAAAACCACCGCCGTTTTTCATATTCAAAAGAAAAACTTCCAACGGGTGTAATTGTTCATGTTCATCCGAAAGACCGGACGGACGAAGCTGGAACGAGACTGTGGCTACGAAACGTAGCCGGGCGAGGCGACCTGGTGGACTCTTAAGAAAACCCCCTCTTTTGGTTTTGGATCAGTTTCTTCTTCTTCTTTGATCCCTAGCTGGCGGCTGGCGGGGTAAGCTGACCACGCAACCAGTACGCTGGATTCCGAATTTGCTCTGTTATGACCTTCCATTTTTTGCGGTCGACGGCAATAGTTTTGGCCATAATGAGGTCCAGTCGTTGGTTTTTTATATCCTCTTTTATCTGTTTGATCGAAGTTTTCTTAGGCGCAGTTCGCTGTACTCTCCACATTGCGGGTCTCCGCCTCCAGAGGAGGCTGTGCGGTATACGAGTTGTGCCCATTCTGCAGACATGGCCAAACCATCGAAGTCTGCGTTGTTGGATTAGCTCTTCAATAGATGGTTGTTGTTCACATTGCATACGGATGACTTCGTTGGTGATGCGATTGCAAATTGAGATTCTCAGAATTTGCCTCAGGCATCGCATTTGGAATACTTCAAGTCTGTTTATGTCCAGTTTAAGTACAGTACATGTCTCTGCCCCATGGCAGGATTAGTGTTCGGTAGAGGCGTATTTTTGTTTTGGTGGTTATGTTGTTCTTTTGCCACGGGCACCATTTTAAAGAAGCAAATGCCACGGCCGCCTGCCCGATTCTGCTGTGGATCTCTGTTGTCGATGCCACTTTCTTTTCCCGTACCAACGATCCGAGGTATTTAAATTCCTGAACTTGTTCAATCTGAGCACCTTCGAGGTAAACAGTTGCCCGTGACCCATCTGATGCCAGTACTTTTGTCTTATCCACATTGATTTTCAAACCAAAAGAATGGGCAGTCTCAGCAGTATTGTAAAGGGTATTGGTGGCCTCAGCATCATTATCCCCAAAAATAGCACTGTCATCTGCAAACATGAGATCAGTCACAAAGTGGTTTTCAGCATATTGTACTCCCACTTTGTCTTTGAGAGCTTTCCTCATGATGGCATCCACTGCGATGTTGAAAAGCAGCGGAGAGGCCACATCTCCTTGACGGACTCCAGCGCGAATTGCAAACTCCTCAGATTGTTCATTCTGAATCCGTATCTGACTTGTTGAATCGTTATATGCTGTTTTTAGGAGTGTAATAATTTTTTTGGGAATGTGTTCCATTTCCAGTGTTTTCCACAGGGCAGGCCAGTGAACGCGGTCAAAGGCAGACTTGAAATCAATAAATATTATTATAGTTCGTTGCCCACATTGTATTCTTTCTTCCATTAGTTGGCGAATGGAGAATATTTGGCCACAGCATCCTCGCCCAGGTCTAAAACCTGCTCGTTCTTCTCGACTGGTCTGTTCTCGGTGTTTTTGCAGCCTTGTCTGGATAATCTTCATGAATACCTTGCCAACAATGGAAAGGAGGCTGATGCCGCGGTAATTTTTGCACTCCCGATTGTCACCTTTCTTGTGAATGGGCACAACGATTGCTTTCTTCCGAGCATGTGGCACTTGTTCTACACGCCACATGATTAGGATTAATGAGTAGAGGCGGCGAAGTAGGACATCTCCCCCTGCTTTAATTGCTTCTGCAGTGACCTGATCCACTCCTGATGCCTCGTTATTCTTCGGCGATTTGATAGCTGCCTTTACTTCTCCAACCGTGGGCACAATATCATCCATTGGATCTTTTGGAGGATGGATTGGCGGAGGGGCTGCTAGCGGTGCATGTGGGGAATCGTGATTGTACAGTTCTTCGAAAAATTCCCTCCACCGTTTCAGACATTCTGTAGAAGATTTCGCAAACGTCCCATCAGCTTTTTTGATATTGTCATTCACTAATTTGGTTTTTCCACTCAGTCGTCGCAGGGTACGGTAGAGAATACGATATTTATGCTTGGATGCTGCTTCTTCTAGTTCAGCTGCTACCTGGTTCCAGAATGCTTCTCTCTCCGTTTTCATCCTGAGGCGGACTTTTCTGTTGAGCTCCCTGTAGAGTTTATAGTCAGTAAGTTTTGTCTGTTTTCGTTTGTCCACCAAATCAAGGCACTCATCTGATATCCATTGCTGTGTTCGGTGACGAACAGGTAGGCACAGAGGCTGTGCACAATCTAAAATAGCACGTGATATTTGCTTTTCTTCCTCATTTACATCCTCTAGTTGAGTCAATGCTGCAAAACGGTTAGATAAAGCAGTCTGAAACTTATGTTTACTGGCAGTCTCTAGTAGCTGTTTCCAATCTAATCTGGTTGGTAATGGTGACTTCTTCTTTGCACAATCCAGCCTGAGTTGAACCTTGGCCCTAACCAGGTAGTGATCAGATCCGCAGTCAGGCCCTCTCATGGCACGGACGTCCTTTAGTGATGAGCGAAAACGGGAGTTGATTATAATGTAGTCCAGTACGGCTGAGTCATGGCCTGATGGATTTCGCCGTGTAAGCTGGTGTTTTTCGGGATGCCGAAATTGACTATTCCCAATGATCAAATTGTTAGATGTAGCAAAGGACAGGAGACGCAGTCCATTGTCATTTATCTTCCAATGGCTAAACTTGCCCATTGTTGTTTCCCAACCAGATCTGTCTGTTCCAATGTGGGCATTGAAGTCTCCAGCCAGAATGATCACCTCAGTTTGTGGAATTAAATCCAGTATATGTTGAAGCTGATTGTAGAAGTCATATTTGGCTGAGTCTGGACTGGTTTCTGTTGGTGCATAGGCATTTGAATTTACAACGTGAATTTACAAAGAAGAGATGCCAAATCGAAGCAATTGACTAACGAACAACGTCATGGTATCTTGCAACAGCCATTACGGTATATGAAAAGATCTTGGGAGGATGTAAAGGTTGAAGTAATTGTTAAGTCCTTTAAGAAGTGCGGAATCGGTAGTGCTCTTGACGGAACAGAAGACGACGCATTATTCGAAGAAGGTGATAGAAGCGATAACGGAAACAATGGCGATGACGATATTCTCGTTTTCGAAGATGATGATAGTGAAAGGGATTTTTGTGGTTTTGAAAGTGATTAAAGTCTAATTTCGTGATAGGCAACGTTTTCCTTGAATCTGTGCTTTTTTGTTGTTTCCGCTTTATATTGTATTATGTTCGATTGCTTGCCATTCGTTCATTTATTCATCATTGAAAAATAGCTTGGCGTTTGTTAATTTTCCTTAATATGTTTGGTAATTGCATTAAATTATTGTTTATTTGGCCTTTACGAAACGTGAGAATTAAAAGAGACCACATTTTAAGTTAGAGTGGTACCGCGCTATCGCGCGGTACTTTTTTCCTTGTGTGTGGCCTAAATAAGGGTGCGTCTTATATGCCAGTGCGTCTTATATGCCGTCAAATACGGTAACCTATACGTTTTTTTTTTAGCAAATCGGTTTCGAAATCGACGAGTCCACCGGCTTTTTAAAATCCGTCAGGGTCGAAGGAACGTCTTACGGCGTAAAGCAGGAATTCTTGTACTACAGCTCGGCCAACGGCACCAATACGGCGCCGGACAAGCGAGCCTCCGGCGCTTACATATTCAGGCCGGCGCCGGGCACCGCAGCGGTACCCGTCAGTACCAAGGCGGACGTTAAAGCTTACACGGGAGCCCTCTTCGACGAGGTACACCAGAAGTTCAACGCGTGGGTTAAACAGATAATTCGGGTGTATAAAGAAGACCAATACGTCGAGTTCGATTGGGTCGTCGGACCCGTCGACTACATGTGAGTGCTTGACCAGAAACAAACCAAAACAAATGGTCGTCACCGTCGTGTTTGTTTTCAGAAATAAATTGGGAGTGGAGGTGATCGTTCGCTTCACGACCGATCTGAAATCCGAAGGCACGTTTTACACGGACTCGAACGGGCGCGGCCTGATAAAAAGGAAACGCGACCACCGGGAAACGTTCGCGTACACGAACGACGAGCCGATCAGCGGCAACTATTACCCGGTCACTTCGAGGATCGTCCTTAAGGACGCCGGCCGAAAGCTGGAGTTCGCCGTTTTAAACGATAGGGCGCAAGGGGGCTCCAGTCTGGGCGACGGCCAAGTCGAACTGATGGTCCATCGCAGGCTCATGAACGACGACGATTTCGGCGTGAACGAGGTCCTCGACGAGAACGAGTTCGGCAGGGCGTCGTGGTCAGGGACAGCACTACCTCGTCATGTCCAACGAAAAGGTTTGTCCTCGTTGTCGTTGGGTCCATTTCCCTGGAGTGCGGCTTTTGCAAAACAAAACAAAAATTATGCCATCATTTTGTACAAGTTTTGTACAGTTTTGTACAATGTTTCTATTAGTCCCTAAAGGATTATTTGATCCTGTTTGGTGCAGGAATAAAAGGTGGATAATAGCAAAGGCTACTAATAGGAATGGCATTATAAAATGAAGGGCAAAGAATCGGGTAAGAGTAGCATTTCTAACTGCGAATCCTCCTCAAATTCATTGGACAATTGTAGTTCCTAAATATGGGATAGTTGAAATTAAATTAGTGATTACAGTTGCTCCCCAAAATGATATTTGTCCTCATGGTAGAACATAACCTAGAAATGCGGTTCCTATAGTTATTAGAAGAATAATTACTCCAATTGTTCAGGTTTCTTTAAATATATAGGAAGAATAGTATAATCCTCGTCCTACATGAATAAACATACAAAGAAAAAATATAGATGCTCCATTAGCATGAATTGTTCGTATTAATCATCCATAGTTGACATCACGGCAAATGTGGATAATTCTTTTAAATGCTAGTGAAACATCTGGGCAGTAGTGTATTGCTAGGAATAGACCTGTTACAATTTGTATCATTAAACATATTCCTAGAATTGATCCGAAATTTCATATTGATGTAATATTGGAGGGGGATGGTAAGTCAATAAGAGTTATATTGAGGATTTTTAAAAGTGGATTTTTTTTTATTATTTTCATTAATTTTTTTGTCGTAATGGTCCTTGCTTGGTATTTGTGATTTTAACAATTGCGATTAATGTTATTAATAACATATATTGCACATAATAACATATAACATATTAATAACATATAACCATATATTGGTTTTTTTTGTACCCTTCCAAATAGTCGGCTATCGCAGTTTGAAATTTCGCACTCCAGGGAAATGCTGGAGTGCAAAAGTTAAAAATGTCGTTTTTTTTTCTTGTAATAGCAAGAACTCATTTTGTACAGTTTTGTACAACCTTTAAAAAATTTTGTACCCTTCCGGAAATGCGTGAAAATCACCGCCAAAGCTCGTACTCTCGAGGTATTTTAGAATGCTCAAAATGTATAGCCTTAAAAAACATTTTAAGAAGATAAATGTCCTTGTTTTTATATAAAAAATGACTTATATTGTGTATTTGTTTAAATAATGTTAAACAAATAGTATTCCTTCCAGATTTGTGGTTTCTTGAATTGTTGATAAAATTAACAGATGAAATTTATACGTAATAAATAAATTGAAATTCAAATAACATATATTTATTAGAATTTCAAAAAACAGGTATAAAAATATATTTTTTAAATATGATATATAAAAATATTGCGTAGTGTACTAATTCACAATTTTATAACAGTATATATAAAAATGCCGTAGCTAAAACGCCGTGAACAAAAACGCCGTCAGTTTCAAAAGTCAAATTAAATTGAACCTATTATTATAAGCATTACTATATAGCAGTAATAGGTATCTACTTACCTGTATTTGTATATAAATCGAAATCAGTGAATTCCAGAATTTCGACAAACAGTGAGATGCGAAAATTTATTCTTAACAGATACCTGCTTACTTTTAAAGTACATAAGTATAAGCATAGTATAAATTCAGATTACTTATTATTATATTTGGCACATGCTAGATATAATATATTCTGTATATGTTACATTTACGTGATACACGGTTGGGATAAAATAATGTTAAAAGTACTTTTTGTCTTTACACAAACGTTCTTATGATGAGAGAAAATGAAGAATTGAAAATAACGAGCATAGAAAGAAGTTGTCTGGTTTTATACAGCGATTTAAATGAATAAAATATTATTCATAACACACATTGTATATTTATAATTATATAGCATGTGCCAAATATAACAATAATTAATCTGAATTTATACCAGGCTTACTTTAAAAGTAAGCAGATATTTGTTAAGAATAAATTTTCGAATCTCACTGTTTGTTGAAATTCTGGAATTGACTGATTTCGATTCATATACAAATATAGTTAAATAGATACCTATTACTGCTATATACTAATGTTTATAATAATAGGTTCAATTTAATTTGACTTTTAAAACTGACGGTATTTTTGTTCACGGCGTTTTTGTCGACGGCCTTTTGACGTGATTCCACATTACTTATATATATATATATATATATATATATATATATATATTATATATATATTATATATATATATATATATATATATATATATATATATATATACAGGGTTAGTTAAAAGTATGGAGACGGCGATTTATTGTCGTTAATATTCATTTTAGGAAATTATGTTCAATACAAAAGTTTGTTATGAAATTATTATCTACATTTGAGAATGCTTGAATTTTTTTTTTCCTCAATTGTTTTTAAGTTACGACGTCATCGATATTTTTTTGAAATGACAACCTATATTTCTGATTATTGATTTCGATAGTACATTCTATTCTCTTTTCAACGGTATACAATTTTCAATTATGTTACATTTGAAAAAAATTGAGAAAAAGTGCCTTAAAGTTCAAATATTAAAGATCCATTAAATTAGCAGAATTAATTAACACGGTAACTAGACTCATTTATTTGCAATCAACTTATCAGTCACAATCTTATCATTAAAAACAAATTAATAACCAACTACATTAAAGTAAGTGTTCAAATTGTCGTCCATTTCTAATTTGACAATGACCCAATCGATTTACAAAACCCTGAATAGAATTTTGTAAAAATTCTCGGGGAATTTCTTCTATCGTTCTGGTAATTCGGATTTTTAAATCTTCGACATTGTTGGGCTTATCTTTGTAAACCTTGTTTTTTACGTATCCCCAAAGAAAAAAATCTAAAGGGCTTAAATCAGGCGAACGAGCTGGCCATTCAATAGTTCCTCGTCTCCCAATCCATCTGTTTGGAAAGACGTTCTCCAAATATTGACGAACATTTACACCATAATGTGGTGGGGCGCCATCTTGCTGGAACCAGATGCTGTTATTGGGAAGGTGTTCATCGTTTTCATCTGGATACGGCATAGCACAAGCAGGTATAATTTCATTTTGCAATAACTGCAAATGCAGAGCCGAAGTTAAATTGGCATTGATGACAAAGGGACCGATAATATGACCCCCTAGAATGCCAACTCAAACATTAACCTTTTGGGGGTACTGCGTATGGTGCTCCAAAAACCAAAAAGGATTTTCCGATGACCAATATCTGCAATTATGTCTGTTTACTTCACCGGTAAGACAAAAGGTAGCTTCGTTAGAGAAAAGAATATTGTTGACGAAATTTGCATTATTATTGCAAATATTTGACATTTCTTCACAAAATTGTAGTCTCCTACCAAAATCATCTTCCCTCAACTCGTGTAGAAGTTGTACTTTATAAGGTTTATATTTTTCACTTTTTAAAATTGAAACGACCGATGACTGTGAAATATTGTGATTGGCAGCTAATTGATTGGTTGATAAATGGGAATCTTCAGATACGGCCAATAGAACATTCAGTTTTTTATCATCGCTTGTCGCTGTTCTAGGTCTACCACTCCTTGGCAAATCTTTAACACTACCGGTTTGTTCAAAGCGTTTTAAGGTTTTACCAACGACGGATTTAGAAATTGGATTTCTGTTTGGATGCATGTCATTAAATAAATTACAAACGTCTTGTAAACTTCTGCGTCTATTTCCATAACCCAGCAACATAAGTATTTCAATTCTTTCACGTACACTTAAACTCGCCATTGCTAATATTAACAGCAACAAATTACACAATTGAAATATGTCAACTATTTGACATAAACAATAACCTTTTTAGGCACTTTTTTTCAAATGTAACATATTGAAAATTGTATACCGTTGAAAAGAGAATTGAATGTACTATCGAAATCAATAATCAGAAATATAGGTTGTCATTTCAAAAAAATATCGATGATGTCGTAACTTAAAAACAATTGAGGAAAAAAAAATTCAAGTATTCTCAAAAGTAGATAATAATTTCATAACAAACTTTTGTATTGAACATAATTTCCTAAAATGAATATTAACGACAATAAATCGCCGTCTCCATACTTTTAACTAACCCTGTATATATAATATATACTCACTCCAAAAATTATTGTACATAATATCAATGAATATCAGTTATTGACTTTTTGATCATTGATACAATGAAAAGTTCATTAATACTACTAATAGATGTTCATTTTTTAATTTCCATGTTCGTAGTCCCAATATTATTATGTTTATTAGAAACTGATGAACATATTTAATAATTTAATGGATATCTCGATTGCTTTGACGACTCTTTTTCATCAATCCAATCATTACTTGATTGTATCTACGAATTTCTACATTAACATCATAACTTAAAGTTTATAAATTTAAAACATCACATTAATGTAAGGTCGGTTTGAAATAATAACTACATTTATCGTATCTATGACTAAGTTCACTAATATACAGTATAAATACAGTTGATTATGTATTTTTTTAATTCTATATATAGAATAATCTAGGAATATTAACGGCTTCGCAGAAACAGGATAAATTCAAGACAGTCCAGTTTAAAAAAATGAAACTAAATAATTACAAAAAAAATTATCACGACGTTTACATTAATATTTATATTAGAACTGTTATAGAAAAATATTTCTAAAAACGGTTTGTGTGTGTTATTACATATCAAATTCCAGAGAAACGTGAAATTCCTACAATCGACAACATTGAACAATAAAGAACTAATAATCGAATTTTCTATGTAGGTATATTCGAGCGATAATTAATTGAAACATTACAAAAAATAAATTTGCTATAGAAACAATATATATAAACATCATCCTATTTACAATGTGAAATAGTAACTGTACTCTTTTAATATGAATAGAAGTGTACATTGTAACAATGCAAGAATATTCTTTTATTTAATGAACACATTCATCGATACTATAAACAAACTTTGCATTTCAGTGGAATAATTTATTGAATTTAGGTAAGAATATCGATAAAACTAATAAACACAGTTATTATCGCTATAAATCAAAATTCATATTATCTATATACTAATTTATTAAAAAAAAAGAAAGCTTGTTCATTGGAGCAGTCAAATTGTTCATTAACGTAATGAACTGCATTCGATGTAGCGATGTCTAACGTCATTACACTAATAAACGTTCATTGGGTAATGATTTCGAACATCAAGTAATCTTTGGACATACGTTGTAATGATGGAATCGTACTTCGGACGAACATGAATCAACGCCAGTTCTTAATATAATGATTTTTTATTGTATTTACGTACTTTTTTGGTTAAGTGCTGTTATAAAATTGTGAATTTAGTACACAACGCAATACTTTTTTATATATCATATTTAAAAAATGTATTTTTATACCTGTTTTTGAAATTCTAATAAATATTATATATGTTATTTGAATTTCAATTTATTTATTACATACAAATTTCATCTGTTAATTTTATCAACAATTCAAGAAACCACAAATCTGGAAGGAATAATATTTGTTTAACATTATTTAAACAAATACAAAATAGAAGTCATTTTTTATAGAAAAACAAGGACATTTATCTATTTAAAATGTTTTTTAAGGCTATGCATTTTGAGCATTTTTAAATACCTCGAGACTACGAGCTTTGGCGGTCATTTTCACGCATTTTTGGAAGGGTACAACATTTTTTAAAGGTCGTCCAAAACTGTACAAAATGAGTTCTTGCTGTTACAAGAAAAAAAACTACATTTTTAACTTTTGCATTCCAGCATTTCCCCGGAGTGCGAACTTTGGCGGTCATTTTCACGCATTTCCGGGAGGGTACAAAATTTTTTAAAGGTTGTACAAAATGAGTTCTTACTATTACAAGAAAACAAAAACTACATTTTTAACTTTTGCATTCCAGCATTTCCCCGGAGTGCGAAATTTGGCGGTCATTTTCACGCATTTCCGGGAGGGTACGAAATTTTTTAAAGGTTGTACAAAACTGTACAAAACGAGTTCTTGCTGTTACAAGAAAACAAAAACCGACATTTTTAACTTTTGCACTCCAGCATTTCCCCGGAGTGCGAAATTTCAATCTGCGATAGCTGACTATTTGGAAGGGTACAAAAAAAACTAAAGGTTGTACAAAATGATGGCATAATTTTTGTTTTGTTTTGCAAAAGTGGACCTGTTATCGTTCACGTTCGATCGGTCCTTCACGATTTAATTTCAGGCAAATCGCCCGCGGCGAAACGGCGCGACGTGGCCCAAAGAAAACTCCTGAAGCCGTGGGCGTTCGTGGGTGACGCGTCCAAAGAAGAACACGCCCTGGAGATCCTGTCGAAAACGATCAAGTTCGAGTTTGCCGGGCTCACCAGGTCGTTGCCCGAAAACGTTCAGATGCTGACCGTCGAAGCTTTGGGCAACGACACGTTGCTGTTGCGTTTGGAGCACACGTTCGAGAAGGACGAGGACGGGGAACTGTCGAAACCGGTCACGGTCGACTTGAAAGTGAGCTTCTTCCGTTCCCGTCGTTCTTCACGTCTGAATTGTTAACGTCGCGTTTCAGGACATCTTTTACGTCTACATCATAAAATCCATCCGCGAGACGACGTTGGGCGGCAACCAGTTGAAGGCGGACAATCGAAAACTGTCGTGGAAAGTCGACGACGGATCGGCCCCGAAGAAAACCGAAGGCGCCGCGAATCGAGAGGTCGCGGACGCCGACCTCCGAGTGACGCTCGGCCCG
The DNA here is from genome assembly GCA_036326145.1 of Rhagophthalmus giganteus. Taxonomy (NCBI): domain Eukaryota; kingdom Metazoa; phylum Arthropoda; class Insecta; order Coleoptera; family Rhagophthalmidae; genus Rhagophthalmus; species Rhagophthalmus giganteus. The sequence continues at coordinate 6,309 of JARFJA010000071.1, read as the reverse complement.
ATGGAAATTCGGACGTTCGTCGTCGAAGTGGAATCCGTGGAGCGGCAAACCGGCGGCGGGGCCGTGGACGTTCGCGTGTCGCACGTCCTGATTGCGTCGATCGTGGCGCTCGTCTGTTTAGTGCGTTAGGGCTTATGTTAGAATCCAATGTTAGAGATCCGATGTATTTTCGAGGGGTCGATTAAAAAAAATATGTCTGGGACGAGGTTTGATCTTTGGTCCGAAAGTCCGAAAGTCGAAGACGACCAAACATTTTCGCGACGCACGTGACGTTGTCTCGGAAACTTCGCGGATCGATGCTTTCCATCGCGACGCGAAGCGTCAATTTTTGGCGAGAACTCGTTCGTGTTAGGTGCGACGTTCGCGGATCGATATAAGTTCTTGTTTCGCGAGGGAGGCTTATCTGCCGCATCTCGCGCGAGACGTATTTACGTTCATCACATTCGCGGTACAGCGGGAGTTTTTCTCGTTATCATCGTCTTCGCTCGCTCGGGGTAGTTTACGAGATGACGTCGCGCCCCGTTGTGACGTCGCGGGGGGTCGAAAGGACGCCTGCGTCGTGCCGGGAACATTCACGGCCGACTCGATCGACTCGACGCCAAGCTGGTGGGGCCCGGCGCATGCAATATTAGTCCCCGGCATTGCGTCGCGTCGTCGTCGTCGCGCGCGCTTACCACCGCAGTTTTATTCGTTTCGAATGTGCACGTATACATGGTGTTGTTGGAATCGTGCATTGGACCCCCGAGACACATCGTTTTAGGTTCGTATGCGAGTTTCTCTCTAATCTGTTACGGGGGCGAGTCGAATTTTTTTTTGGGGCAATCGGCGTTGCGCCATCGCTCGGGGGGGAGCCGGTTCGCTCCACATACTCCGATCCATACCGGGGGGGGAAACATTCAGAAACGTCGGTCTCGGATTTTCGCGGATCGCTGCGCGACAAAGCGTTCTTCGTTGAAAAATCGCTCGCGACCAGATCGTCCGAAGATCAATTTTCGTCAATTGACGTGGAGGGGAGAAAAAAAACCCTAGAAAAACGAGTTTGCATAAATATCTCGGAGGGACTTGTCTCCCGCTAACCGTCTTTTGTTCAATCGACGACGGAAAAGAAAGAAAACGTCGGCGTGCGCCTTCCTTTTGTTTCCTCGATCGTCGCCGGGGTTTTTCCCCTCGACGAAACGTCGACGTTTCGATTTATTCAAGATTATAATAAGATTCTTGTGTCGGTTTGAATCGAGCCGTCCGCAGACGAAATTGTCGGGGTAGGTCGATACGAGGGCCGTCCGGGTTATTTAATGGCGCAAAGTAATCGCAGCACCTACGGCTCGCGTTGGCATCACGAAGTCGTAAGCACGTCAATTACTCTCTTATAGTCCAAGAGCTGGTGAACATTTTCACATCCGAGTTTGTACCTCTCGAAATTTTGTAGGAGGGTAGTTTTTTTAAGTCTGGCTAGGGAATCGACAGTCTGGCTAAGCAACCCCGGTCTCCGAACTACCCCACGATCGTTTAAAATTGCAAAAAAGGAATGTGAAATTGAGGTCCGTCAAGTTGGCTCGGTCATAAAGAATTGTTAAAATTTCATTATAATACGATTAAAATGCTAGTAAAATGCTCTGAGATGCCGTAATTAATTTAAATTATGCTCTGTTAATTAATGAGTAATTTAATAATGAATTGTCCGGGCCAGTTAATACGGTGGCCCGGCCATTTTGGCATATCATAAATTTTTAAGTCACAATAGAAAATGCTCGCAAAATGCCATAAGATGCTGTATTGATTTTTAAAAATGCTCTGCTAATTAGTCCGCAATCGAATTAATAAATGTCCGGGCCAAGTTGACGGTGGCCCGGCCATACCGGCATCTTTAAAACATTTTTATTTAAAAAGTAACTATTTTCGAAATGCTACAAGATGCTGTATTGATTTTTAAAAATGCTCCGCTAATTCGTCCGTAATTTAATTAATTAATGTCCGGGCCAGGTTGACGGTGGCCCGGCCACGTTGGCATCTTTAAATATTTTTTATCGTAAAAATAACTATTTTCGAAATGCTATAAGATGCCCTATTGATTTTAAAAAATGCTCTACTAATTAGTCCGCAATTTAATTAACTAGTTTTCGTCATCGTCACGTTAATCATACCCATTCAGGGTATTTACATTCGAATTCTAAAGAGATATGCGCATCGGTAATTTGTCTGTATAAAGTCGCTGTAAATAGGAAAAATGTTATAAACATTGGAAAGCCCTTTAAAGCTTATTTCATAAATATTTTTATTACTCACATTGAAACGTGAAATATTTACAAAATTTAGAAATTCATTTCGTATACAGACGCCGTCAATTATAGCCATCACTAAAATTCATTTACACCTGAAACGCAGATGTCTAAAAACTTGTTTTTAACACTTATTTTTGGGGGAGATTTATTGCATACTATTATGTATTTAAAATTGTTAAGCAATTGGTAAAATTTGTTCTTTTGAAGGCACCCAAAAACGTGATTTTTAGTAACCGAAAAGTCTTTGGTAAGTACCTATGCATTTAAATGATCCTTTTATAGCTTATTTTGTATATCCACTTCTTGTTATTATCCTTTATTTTGGAGCCTGACATATTTGCAATGTTTATGAGTTAATTGCTTTAATACCTACCATAAGGTTATCGGCAGTGTCTGCATTTTAAAACTGTAATATTTAGGGGTTAACTCTAATGTCTTTTATGACAAAATATTTAAATAAATATGCCGAACTTGCAATTTTAAAATCAGTTTAAGTTTGAACGTCATTGTAGTTTCGACAAAATTGTCACTCTTGCTGAAGTGTTAATTTGTAATTTGTGTTTATTATCTACAAATTTAGTAAAGGTAAGTAAATCATAAACAGTAGTTACTTAAGTAGACATTTTTACTTTTAATAGATAATAATAGATGATAGCACAGTGAAAATAGCTCAAAAAGTCGTGTAATAAAAAAATCTTGCTGACCTAAAAATTTGCATGTGTATAGTACACCATTCTGTAAAATACTTATAGAAAGTCGGATACGGTCGAAAACGGGTTAAAGACGAGATAAAATGATTTTTTTACTCGCTCAAAATTGAAAGGTTACTCGTTAAGTATTAACATTAACAACAACTATGCTTGGTATTGCTGGGTTTTATGTCACAATTTCAAAAATTTGTGATTTGCTATAAACAAGTATCGAATCATAGTAAAACCACGATACAATTTTAAATGCATTTTTCTCAAAAGTTGTTTTTGTAACACCAAACATTTTTCAATTGGTCAAATTATAGATTTTTGAAATTTTGATAGGTATGTGGACGTAAAAATTTTATGCTTTAAAATATAGAGTTATTAAACTTTACATATGCATTTTTTTTAAATATGTATAGTTGTTGTATAGTTGAAGCAAAACCATGCAAGTAACCATTTTTTTTAAAAAACGTATAGTAGACTTGCAAGTTTGCAAGTGTATATATGTATTTAGTAGGTATTTACATATATCATAAGTAAAAGGATTAAGAATTTTTTAATAAACGTCCTCTTACATAATGAGTTTATGTCAATAATTAGCTATGTACATGTTTAAAAAATAGTAACTAGATAGCTTAACACATTTTAAAATTTCTTTGATTAAACCTTATTTAAAACTTTAAAATTGATATCATTCCTTGTATCTAATTATTTAATTATTTCATACGTAAAACATTTGTATAATTTTTAATCATCATACAATAATTAAAAAGTATCTAACAATAAATTAAAAACTTGTAATTTTTGAAACATATTCTAGCTTAAATTACATTTTAAGTTTATGTTGTAGCATAAAATTTAGCACAAAATAACAATGCTTTTGAAGATCATGACTCGATCACTCTCGATCCATAATATAGAGAGTTATTGAAAAATTAGATCCAAATAGATAATCTTATCCGTGCGTTTTTATCAAAGTATAATATCTTATAAGCTGTAAAATACGCATTTTACGGGAGATGTGCTGTTTGCAGGAGATGCTATCTCGTACTATAAACAATACACGTATGTATCTATTACGCTAAACATGAATTTTTTTTGGTAAAAAAACAATTAAATGTTTATCAGGTTTTCTATTCTATGTATATATACATACATACATAATAATACACAATACTATATAAAATAACAATTTCATATTCTGTTTGGGTGGCGCTAATTTCGATAAAAATAAAAACTAATTAGTCTAATTATAAGATAAGAAAAGCAGTATTAAAATTAAGTATATAGTATAGTAATTAAGTATACGTCAGTAAGTACACTACTTTATTAGAACGTATTACATATTTTTAATAAGAAAATATACGACAATTAATAGGTACTTATTTATACTTTACCTATTATTGACTAGAATGACGATGACGAAAACTAGTTAATTAAATTGCGGACTAATTAGTAGAGCATTTTTTAAAATCAATAAGGCATCTTATAGCATTTCGAAAATAGTTATTTTTACAATAAAAAATATTTAAAGATGCCAACATGGCCGGGCCACCGTCAACCTGGCCCGGACATTAATTAATTAAATTACGGACGAATTAGCGGAGCATTTTTAAAAATCAATACAGCATCTTATAGCATTTCGAAAATAGTTACTTTTTAAATAAAAATGTTTTAAAGATGCCGGTATGGCCGGGCCACCGCCAACTTGGCCCGGACATTTATTAATTCGATTGCGGACGAATTAGCAGAGCATTTTTAAAAATCAATACAGCAACTTATAGCATTTTGCGAGCATTTTCTATTGTGATTTAAAAATTTATGATATGCCAAAATGGCCGGGCCACCGTATTAGTTGGCCCGGACAATTCATTATTAAATTACTCATTAATTAACAGAGCATAATTTAAATTAATTACAGCATCTCAGAGCATTTTACTAGCATTTTAATCGTATTATAATAAAATTTTAACAATTCTTTATGACCGGGCCAACTTGACGGACCCTGTGAAATTGTAAGGAGAATTGTAGTGGGACTTCTATCTCATGAAATTTTATAAAAAAGTAGCCTTTTTTAAGTCTTCTTGAGGAATGGACCACCTGATTAGGTAAATACGTCCGCGAACTACCCCTAATCGTTTAAAATTAAACTATATTCGACATTTTCATTTGTACCTCTTGAAATTTTGTGGGAAGGTAGCTTTTGCAAGTCTGGCTAAGAAATGCACAGTCTGTTTAGGCAACTCCGGTCGCAAACTACCCCTTAGTCGTTTAAAGTTGAAAAAAATGGGTGTGAAATTCTAATTTCTATCTCTTGAAATTTCGTAGAAAGGTAGATTTTTTTAAGTCTGGAAAAGAAACAAACCACCCGATTAGGTAACTCCGTTCGCGAACTACCCCTAATCGTTTAAAATTAAAATATATTTGAAATAGCCATTTATACCTTTTGAAATTTAAATCATCTCCATTTCGCGCCTATTATGAAAATTTTTACAGGATGCATGGCGATGTCTATGACGGGTCGATATGCCTTCCGATATAAGGCTCTCTCGCACTCGCGCTCGTCTACGTAATGCTCTCTCCGTCGCGCTAATGTAAAAATACTATTTTCCGATTTTTTTTTTGACGCTAAGCCGCCAGATTTGTCTGGTTTACGTCACTTTTTTCTTTTAAATATTATTAACAAGCTGCTGTAAAACGACAAAAGGTAGAATGTAATTAATGCATTATTTCAAAATGCAACTGTAACACTGTCTGTAACTAGGTTAAAACCGGCCTGGACGTATGGCAATTATTTTTTCATATTTCAATATATTAGATTGTTCAGCGCCCCGAAAAACGCTTAGAAATGACTTTCGCGGGGAGGTCGGGGTTTCAAGATGAAACCGCGACAGATCGAAAGAGCGTATTTTTTTACTTAAAAATCCAAAAGCCATCGAAAATCGTCCAGTGCAAAAGGGCGCTATCTTCACCGCAAGAGTTATTCGGCGTACGTATAGAAGGGAACGTGAACTTTCTTTTGCCGTAAAATTCGTAATTGGTTTTGTGGAATTGATCGTTTGAAAAATTTTGGAAAAACGCAAAATACACGGGCCCTTAAGGAGAAAAATAACTTTCGGGGCCGATATCTCGGTTCGAACGGCTAAAAAGTTCACTTCGATTTCGCGTTTTTTACCGTTCGTACCGTCATAACTACAAAACGGTACGACGTATCGAAAAATTTTATTCTTTAAAAAAGTTTGGCTCGTCCTTGTAGCATCCGACGATAGAAGAATTATATTTTTGTGGGGCTTCATAATTATGATAAATAATTAAAAGTGAAAACATGCGAAAAT
>JARFJA010000070.1:0-181094 GCA_036326145.1 Rhagophthalmus giganteus | reverse complement strand
ATTAGAGGGCGCTGTTTATAACTTTTTTCGGCTTGGAGGTGCGCCGTCTATTAGAGGGCGCTGTCTATAACTTTTTCCATTTAATTTTCAAAAAAAAAAGTTAACATCCAACGTCGCCATTCTTGAATTTTAGATTTCCTCTAATGGTACGCGCACAGCACGGAACTTTAGACTAATTGTAAGCATGACATTCCTCTAATAAACGGCGCGCTTACTGTTAGAGGGCGCTGTTTGTAACTTTTTTCGGCTTGGAGGTGCGCTGTCCATTAGAATAAATACGGTAAATGCGTTGTTGGATCTGATTGTTGTTTATTTTTTTCAAACAGGTACCGAGCCAAAAACAGAAAGATCGTCATAAGGAGCAGCGGGAGCGCGAAGGAGCAGCACGGGGACAACGCGTCGCCGACCGAAAAGTCGCCGAGCCAATCGGACGATTTCTATACGATCGCCAATTCGACGGCCGCAAGTCCCGCCTCGATGCCGACGGCGGTGCCCCTGTCTCGTGTGAACTACGACGTGCCCTACAGTCCGAATTTCTCGAACAGCGCGCCGCACTATCCGGCGCAGCAATTGTACGGCTCCGGCACGGGCGCCTACCACCCGGAGATATACGGCAACGCGCCGCCGCACAACGTCATGCTGGCGAACGGGGGACCGTTCTACTCGGCCCAGCCGGACTTCGGCTCCGCCGCTCCCGTGAATCGTCAGCAGGTCGAGTTCACGAGACGGCCCAACTGGGAACAGATGGTAAATCCGTCCTTTTCGTTTTAATTATTTAACATTTCGACTAATGAATCTGCGAATTCTCTATTCGAACGAGACGCTTCCATCTTGTTCCACTGGAGGTTCGTGGAAATTGAAATGGAACTTGACAGTGCCTTAGTTTAATTGCTTAAGCACTCAAAATCTCACGTCCTTTACGCCTGCTCGGTATTTATTTGTGTGCGGGGGGGGTGCACGTTTAAATTCTTTAACCCATTACCCGCCAAAACTTTTTGGTGGTGATTTTTAATTGAAAATTAAGTTATTATAAATAAGTGTGACTATACTAAAGTGAAAAAATTAATTTTATTGTATTTCAATCCTTGGTGTCCTTAAAAACGGCCGTCCCCTTTTGGGGACGTTGGCACATTGCATTATCAAAATTTACTTAGTACGAAACGGAGCGAAACATTTGTCGTGTAATGGAACATCGCATCTTAAACAAATTCTGTATGTTTTTTTTTTCTTTGTGTAGGAATTGGCTGAATGAGGTGGTTTCCTGCGTCACATCTTATTTCCATACTCGCCCTTCCACCCAGAAATTTGCTACTTTGAGGACCTCTTCATTTAGGTGCGAACCTACCTTTTTTTGTTGAGATATAGTAGACATATCTTTCTGCGAAAGTCCAAAAGAGAAATATTTTCATCGCGATTTATTTCCTGATAAGTTCGCCAAGCATCGACGACCATAATATCTATCATTTGTGTAAAAAGAGGCCACCGCCATTTTTTTTGAGCGGATCCGAATCCGGTACAAGGATATCTGTTTATCGAAAAGGTCAACTCCGCCCATATGGAGATTATATTCGTGTATCGCTTTTGGGATTTGTATTTGTATATGTTTCTTCTCTTCTCGGGGGTATCTACGGACTTTTGCAAAGGGTCTCACGGTGCTAAAATTGCTACCAACTGTGACGATCTTATTGTCTTTCCATTTCATAATCAGTATCTCATTTACTTTATCGAACCTAAAGTCACAAAAACCTCTTTCTTTTTTCTTCTCGATATCCTTATTAGAGGTAACTGGGCACTTCTTGATACGATTTTCCCTCGTTGTCCCAGTAGCTTTGATGTTTCCTTTTATTTTAGGACCGCAAGCGCCTCCACGCTGGTAAAGAGGCTATCAAAATATAGCTGGACCTGCTGTGCCTTGTCCGCTGGTATGACATTAGTAAGCTGAGAAATTACTCTCACACCTAGAGGTCCTGGGTGAGGTGATGTTTTTCCACAATATGGTATAAAATTATACAGATAACCATTGGAACTGCACAAGCACCAGATTTTATAGCCAAATTTAATCGGTTCACCTTTCATTAACAATTTTCGCTGGGTGGTTGCCATAATATCTGACCGTCATTTCATTAATATGTATCTTAATTTGCAAAGAAGCTGTAACTACCCACAATCGTTTAAAAATGCAAAAACAATGCGAAATTGTAAGGAGAATTGTAGTGGGATTTCTATCTCATGAAGTTTTATGGTAGTCTTTTTTAAGTCTTCTTGAGGAATGAACCACCTGACTAGGTAAATACGTCCGAACTACTAATCGTTTAAAATTAAAATATATTCGAAGTTTTTATTGGTACCTCTTGAAATTTATATGATCTCATACCTATTGAAATATGAAAAAATAATTGCCAAACGTCCAGCCCGGTTTTAACCTAATTACAGACAGTGTTAAAGTTGCATTTTGAAATAATGCATCTTTTAACTTTAAACGATTAGGGGTAGTTCGCGGACGGAGTTACCTAATCAGGTGGTTTATTTCTTTTCCAGACTTAAAAAAATCTACCTTTCTACGAAATTTCAAGAGATAGAAATTAGAATTTCACACCCATTTTTTGCAACTTTAAACGTCTAAGGGGTAGTTCGCGACCGGAGTTGCTTAACCAGACTGTGCATTCCTTAGCCAGACTTGCAAAAGCTATCTTTCCACAAAATTTCAAGAGGTACAAATGAAAACTTCGAATATATTTTAATTTTAAACGATTAGGGGTAGTTCGCGGACGTATTTACCTACTCAGGTGGTTCATTCCTTCGAAGACTTAAAAAACTACTTTTCTATAAAACTTCATGAGATAGAAATTACAATTCTCCTACAATTTCCATTGCTTTTGCATTTTTAAACGATTGTGGGGTAGTTCGGGCTCGGGTTGCTTAAAATGGTGGTCCATTCCTAGCCAGACTTAAAAACTACCTTCCACAAAATTTCAAGAGGTACAAATGAAAACTTCGAATATATTTTAATTTTAAACGATTAGGGGTAGTTCGCGGACGTATTTACCTACTCAGGTGGTTCATTCCTCAAGAAGACTTAAAAAAAAGACTACTTTTCTATAAAACTTCATGAGATAGAAATCCCACTACAATTCTCCTTACAATTTCACATTGCTTTTTTGCATTTTTAAACGATTGTGGGGTAGTTCGGGCGGGGTTGCTTAGCCAGACTGTCAATTCCTTAGCCAGACTTAAAAACTACCTTCCTGCAAAATTTCAAGAGGTACAAAGACAATGTTTACCCATTTTTTGCATTTTAAACGATTGGGGGTAGTTCGGGCGTTTTAAAATGGTGGTCCATTCCCTAGCCAGACTTAAAAAAACTACCTTCCTACAAAATTTCAAGAGGTACAAATGAAAACTTCGAATATATTTTAATTTTAAACGATTAGGGGTAGTTCGCGGACGTATTTACCTAGTCAGGTGGTTCATTCCTCAAGAAGACTTAAAAAAAAGACTACTTTTCTATAAAACTTCATGAGATAGAAATCCCACTACAATTCTCCTTACAATTTCACATTGCTTTTTGCATTTTAAACGATTGTGGGGTAGTTCGGGACGGTTTTACCAGACTGTCAATTCCTTAGCCAGACTTAAAAAACTACCTTCCTGCAAAATTTCAAGAGGTACAAACGACAATGTTTCACCCTTTTGCATTTTTAAACGATTTGGGGTAGTTCGGGCTCGGGGTTGCTTAAAATGGTGGTCCATTCCCTAGCCAGACTTAAAAAAACTACCTTCCTACAAAATTTCAAGAGGTACAAATGAAAACTTCGAATATATTTTAATTTTAAACGATTAGGGGTAGTTCGCGGACGTATTTACCTAGTCAGGTGGTTCATTCCTCAAGAAGACTTAAAAAAAAGACTACTTTTCTATAAAACTTCATGAGATAGAAATCCCACTACAATTCTCCTTACAATTTCACATTGCTTTTTTGCATTTTTAAACGATTGTGGGGTAGTTCGGGCGCGGGGTTGCTTAAAATGGTGGTCCATTCCCTAGCCAGACTTAAAAAAACTACCTTCCTACAAAATTTCAAGAGGTACAAATGAAAACTTCGAATATATTTTAATTTTAAACGATTAGGGGTAGTTCGCGGACGTATTTACCTAGTCAGGTGGTTCATTCCTCAAGAAGACTTAAAAAAAAGACTACTTTTCTATAAAACTTCATGAGATAGAAATCCCTACAATTCTCCTTACAATTTCACATTGCTTTTTGCATTTTAAACGATTGTGGGGTAGTTCGGGCCGGGGTTGCTTAAAATGGTGGTCCATTCCTAGCCAGACTTAAAAACTACCTTCCTACAAAATTTCAAGAGGTACAAATGAAAACTTCGAATATATTTTAATTTTAAACGATTAGGGGTAGTTCGCGGACGTATTTACCTAGTCAGGTGATTCATTCCTCAAGAAGACTTAAAAAAAAGACTACTTTTCTATAAAACTTCATGAGATAGAAATCCCACTACAATTCTCCTTACAATTTCACATTGCTTTTTTGCATTTTTAAACGATTGTGGGGTAGTTCGGGCGCGGAGTTGCTTAAAATGGTGGTCCATTCCCTAGCCAGACTTAAAAAAACTACCTTCCTACAAAATTTCAAGAGGTACAAATGAAAACTTCGAATATATTTTAATTTTAAACGATTAGGGGTAGTTCGCGGACGTATTTACCTAGTCAGGTGGTTCATTCCTCAAGAAGACTTAAAAAAAAGACTACTTTTCTATAAAACTTCATGAGATAGAAATCCCACTACAATTCTCCTTACAATTTCACATTGCTTTTTTGCATTTTTAAACGATTGTGGGGTAGTTCGGGCGCGGGGTTGCTTAGCCAGACTGTCAATTCCTTAGCCAGACTTAAAAAAACTACCTTCCTGCAAAATTTCAAGAGGTACAAACGACAATGTTTTACCCCTTTTTTTTGCATTTTTAAACGATTGTGGGGTAGTTCGGGCTCGGGGTTGCTTAAAATGGTGGTCCATTCCCTAGCCAGACTTAAAAAAACTACCTTCCTACAAAATTTCAAGAGGTACAAATGAAAACTTCGAATATATTTTAATTTTAAACGATTAGGGGTAGTTCGCGGACGTATTTACCTAGTCAGGTGGTTCATTCCTCAAGAAGACTTAAAAAAAAGACTACTTTTCTATAAAACTTCATGAGATAGAAATCCCACTACAATTCTCCTTACAATTTCACATTGCTTTTTTGCATTTTTAAACGATTGTGGGGTAGTTCGGGCGCGGGGTTGCTTAGCCAGACTGTCAATTCCTTAGCCAGACTTAAAAAAACTACCTTCCTGCAACATTTCAAGAGGTACAAACGACAATGTTTCACCCCTTTTTTTTGCATTTTTAAACGATTGTGGGGTAGTTCGGGCGCGGGGTTGCTTAAAATGGTGGTCCATTCCCTAGCCAGACTTAAAAAAACTACCTTCCTACAAAATTTCAAGAGGTACAAACTCGGATGTGAAAATGTTCACCAGCTCTTGGACTATAAAGAAAGTTCCCGATGGAAAATTCCAAACTTAAAAAATTTCTCCCGCACATTATCGAAAAAAAATCTCAGTTTGAACATTTTGTCTGTCTTTTCAATTTTGGAATTATCGTTCAAATGTAAGAACTTTTTGATTTCTCTGAAACGATTTTTGGACATTGTTTCGCATACTGCCGGAACGCCCACATCTGGAGCTCGTTCTCAGTACATAATAAACAAAATATAACAATGTATGTACATTATGCCAATGTCCCTAAAAGGGGACGTTGCAGAAAACTACAAATAAGACTTACCAAGGGAACAAAAATGAGTTAACTGTTGTAATATGCACTTTTTTAAAACTACAAGTAATAATTATAATACAATTTCTAATGCAAAAAAAGCTGCAGTAAAAAAGAATCATAAACTTCAACATAAAAAAGCAAAATCGAGGACAACCCGCGTTTTCAATTCGCTGTCGCAGCACGCGACGACGTAAATTAGTCCAAATGGACGATTTTTCTGTTTCGCGGAATCAAGCGCCATCAATCGAACCGCAGAAAATATTCTCGTTGCTTTTTCGACTTGGATGGAAAAAATAAAATGTAAGCGTCCCTAAAAAGGGCCAACGGTAAGGTGATGGGTTAAATTTACTGCTTTATCAATTGTAGACGATGTGCAGCGAGTTTTATTGAATTGTCGAATGTGCTGGAGCTAAATTTGTCGATTTCTAAAGGTCACCTTCTTCTTCTTCCTAGGCCCTTTAAATCCATTTTTGGATATAGGCCTTCCCTAACTCCTTCCATCTATCCCGATTTTGTGCGATTTTAATCCAGTTCAATCCGGCTGTTCGTTTAAAGTCGACATACCAACGCATAGGTGGTCGCCCTCTTCCTCGTTTGTGCTCGTACGGTCTCCATTCAATTATTTTTCGATTCCATTTGTTTATGTCACTTCTTGCCACGTTTTAGTTGGGCAATTTTAATGCCAATGTCTTTCACTTTTTGTAATTGCTCTAATTCTGTCATTCCTAACTTTATCCCTTCTCGTTATGTGTAACATCGCTCTCTCCATTCCTCTTTACGCCACCCTCATTGTTTCTATGTTACCTTTTGTTGTTGCCCAATTCTCCACTCCATACGTCGTGACAGGTAAAACACATTGTTCAAATACCTTCGTTTTGAGACGCCGATTAATTTTTTTGTTTCTTAGAATGAAGGATAGCTTTCCGAACCCAATCCAACCACTTCTTTTTATTTCCTTCCTTTCGCTGTTTCTTCCCAATTCTATTCTTTGGCCTAGGTATATATATATTCTACTACTCTTTCAAAACCTTGAAAGGTCACCTTAGTTTCTCGATAACAATTATTAAACTTTTCACAATTACAGGTCAGCAAAAACCAACAATTGTCGAAGAACAGGAGCTCGACGAGCCTGGCCGAACTTCACCATCGCAAACAGGAGGTGATATCGCAACTGGAAAAGGTGGTGGGTAAGAACGCGGCCATGTCCATATCCAACACCGCCACCACTCTGGCCCGTCAGGACTCTTACGACCTGGACTCGCCGTACACGTTCTGGACAGGGCAGATCAATTCGGGCCCCACGTTCGTCAGGTCGGACTCGATACTCAAGGACGACGAGTACGTGCCCTACGACGCGCCGTGCGTCAGCAAATTCGGACCGATCTCTAGGATGCAGAAGGAGAACGCGTCGACGAACCAAGTTTCGTCGCAGTACCGCGACTCGACCATATCCGCCTCGATGGTGCGCCGGCCCGTCTCCGCGCCCAGCCCGGTCGCCTCGTGGCTGTACAACGCCGCCCAGGCGTACCATCAGACCGCCATGACGGCCGGCCATCCGTACGTGGCCCCTCCCGGTTCCGGCCTCGGCGACGGCTACTTCGCCCTGGGATCGCCCCAGGTTATCATACAAAGGATGCAGGACCCGTCGAAGGAACTGCTGGCCGAATCGCAACGCGTCAAGATGCAACTGCGCAACCTGGAGAAGCAGCTGAACGACTTGAAGTTGGCGACGCAGGGCGTGACCAGCCTGAGCGAGGGCGACCGGCTGACCCAGGAACTGCAGCTGATCGAGCAGGGAATCCAGGAGAAACAGAAGGAGGCGTGCTTGGTGAGTTTGCGCGAGTCCATTGTCCGAAATTAGTGCGAAATGAGTCTTGAGCCGACGCGAACGTCAAAATTGCCCTTTAAGGTTGGGATACGCGCAATGCTAAAACTGCTCGGAATTTATGTAAACTTTGTTAGCGACCGACGTTCTTATTGTACGAGAGAAGACTTATTGAAAATAACGAACATCATCATCGTCGCCCGGCCAGTATTGTCCGCTGTCGGACATAGGCCTCCTCCAGATTTTTCCAAAATCCCCTATCCTGTGCAGTTGCAACCCAGTTTGTTGAAATTCTTTTCAAATCGTCCGTCCGCCGAGTGGGCGGTCTCCCTTGACTTCGCTCGTCGGCCCTCGGCCTCCACTCGATAATCTTCTTTGTCCATCTTCCATCCGTCTGTCTCGCCACATGGCCGGCCCATCGCCATTTCGATTTGGCCATCCTTTCTATTACGTCCTCTACTCCCGTTCTTCTACGTATCTCTTCATTTTTTATTTTATCTTTCAGCGTTACTCCCAACATCGATCTTTCCATCTTTCGTTGTGCAATGCTCAGTTTTCTTGTTGATGTTTTGGTCGGGGTTAGAGTCTCTGCCCCGTGGGTAAGCACGGGCAAAACACGCGTGTTGAAAGTTTTCCTCTTTAAACTCATGAGGATGCCATCTTTAAAGATGCACCTGAGTTTGCCGTGTGCCGCCCAGCCTAAATTAATTCGTCTCGGGAGGTTCGCAGGTTTGGTTATCCCTGCCGATTTTAACCGCGTGCCCCAAATATATATACCTTTCGACTAGCTCTATTTCCTGTCCTCTGATGTGTATATTTCCATTGGGGGCTAGATTTGTGATCATCTTTGTCTTGGTATAGTTTATATTTAGCCCCACCATCCGTGTTGCGTTTTCGCCTAGATTGTTTGTAATCAACACTATGTCATCTGCGAATCGCAAGTTGTTTAACTTTTCGCCGTCTATATCTGTGCCTTTGTTCTCCCAGTTTAAAGTTTTAAAGGCGCGTTCCAAAATTGCTGTGAATAATTTGGGTGACATGGTGTCGCCTTGTCTGACTCCCGGCGTGACGTTAATTTTTTGCTTGCCATCATGGAGTTTTATGGTGGTAGTTGCATGTTTGTAGATGTCATAGATGACATTGGTATATCGATAATCTAACCTACTCCCTTTCGAAGCTTTTAGGATTGCGTGCATTTCTACTGTGTCGAACGCTTTTTGGAAGTCTACGAATATTAGTACTAAAGGTCTATTGTACTCGATGGTTTTTTCGATTAGTACGAGGCGCGTTTTTTAAGTAAGTACCGTTTTGGAATTAAAAAAAGACGTGCAAAGATATCGCAATAATTTTATTTTTACATGAAAGCCTGTACCTTAATCTACTTTTCTACATAATTTCCGTGAATATTGAGGCACTTGTCATAACGTGGCACCAGTTTTTGAATACCCTCCTCATAAAATTCTGCCGCCTGACTTGTTGACCACTGTATCACAAATGTTTTGACTTCGTTATCGTCTTGAAGATGCTGACCACCCAGGTGTTTCTTCAAGTGCAGGAACAAATGGTAGTCGCTGGGCGCCAGATCAGGGCTGTATGGAGGATGATCTAGAGTTTCCCATTTAAAAGATTTGATGAGATCTTTGGTCCGATTAGCCACATGTGGACGGGCATTGTCATGCAGCAAAACGATACCCTTACTCAACTTGCCACGTCTTTTGTTCTGGATTGCACGACGCAGATTGTTCAATGTCTCACAATAAGACGCTGCATTGATTGTCTCATTACGAGGCAGAAACTCCACTAGCAATACTCCTTTTCTGTCCCAAAAAACTGTGCACATGATTTTCCGGGCAGAAATTGTTTGCTTAAACTTCACTTTTTTGGGTGATGATGAATGTCGCCATTCCATGGATTGTTGTTTCGATTCTGGTGTGACGTAGGCCACCCATGTTTCGTCACCAGTAACAAATTGCTCTAAAAAATCTTCACCTTCATTGTGGTACCGCTCAAGTAAAGTCAATGCACTGCCTAAACGTTGGGTTTTGTGCAAATCCGTCAACATTTTTGGAACCCAACGTGAACACAATTTCCGGTAATTCAAGTTCTCGGTCACAATGCGATACAAAACACTACGAGAATATTGAGGAAAGCAGTCGCACAATGATGAAATTGTAAAGCGTCTGTTTTCTCTCACCTTTTCGTCCACTTTCTGCAGCAAATCTTCATTAACGACCGAAGGACGCCCACTCCGTTCTTCATCATGCACATTTGTGCGGCCATCTTTAAATGCTCTCACTCATAATGTTTTGTCCGTAAACTTCACAGATCTCACGATGAATATCGATCGGTTTTACGCCTTTAGCACTAAGAAATCGTATAACAGCCCGTACTTCACAATCGGCGGAACTCACTATTGTCGGGGGCATCTTAAACACTCAGTAAACAACGTATACAATGAAGAATCAGACTGTAATGGCGTCAGTGCGTAGACAAGAGATGTAGGTAACCAGCGCGCATGCGCGGAACGCCGACCGTAGCGCTGCGGCGGCGGAATCGCAAAACGGTACTTACTTAAAAAACGCGCCTCGTATTTTTATGCATCGAAGATGGTCGTTTGTTCCGTATCCGGAGCGAAAACTAGCCCGTTCTCGTGGCTGATAGAAATCAAGTTTTGCTTCCAATCTAGATGTTAATATGCTTATAGAGGTGACTGAGCAAGCTAATAGGTCTGCAGTTGTCGAGCTGCGTTATATCTCCTTTTTTGTGCAGGAGGATGGTTATCGCATTGTTCCATCCTGAGGGGATCTCCTGGTTGAGTGGTTTTTCCTATTTTTTCCATTGGCACTGGTCCTCCGAGTTTTATCGCTTCAGTTACGGTGCCATCTTCGCCAGGTGCTCTGTTGCTTTTCATTTTCCTTAGGGCGTAATAGATTTCTGATTTCGCGATATCAGGAATGTCTTCTGGTCCTTGGTTTTGTATTTTCTCTAGGTTGCGTGCGTTTAGATCTGGGTGGGGATGGTTGTTTGTATATAATTGTTTGTAGAATTCTTCTGCAATCTGTATTATGTTTTCCCTATTTTTCCCTTATCCTTGAGTTGAAAGATTTCCTTTTCGCCGTTTGTTACTTGTTTCCTTAGAACTTTCACACTCTTATTCTGTTCGATAGTTTGGCTGATTTTATCATATTTGTATTTTCTGTTGTCCCTTTTTATTTTCCTGGACATTTCTCTGTTGATTTCTCTTAGCGTTTGCTGGTCTACATTTGGTTTTCCTTTGAGAGCTCTCCGTTCTTCCAATTTAGTTTGGGTTTCTTGGCTGATTTTTTCCAATTTTGAGCTTTTGGGGCGGTACTTTTGTTGTGCTTCTTTTATTGTTTCTATTATGGTTTCGTTTAGGATATTAATGTTTTCGTTGTTGTCTTCCGTAGATGTTTTATTTCGTATTGCATTTGTAATATACGTCCATGTCCGACAGTTTCTTTTTTTGATCAGCCTGCTTCTTGCGTTCTTTAAATATATTTTGAGGGCGGCCCTTACCATGCGGTGGTCGCTTCCGGTTGAGAATCGGTTTAATGCCGTGACGTCCTCGAAGATCTGTTTTTTGTCTGTTACAAAATAGTCAGTTTCATTGTGCGTTTCGCCGTCGGGGCTTTCCCATGTCCATCGTCTTTGGGGTTTTTTGTTGTAGTAGCTGTTCATTTGAAATAAATTCTTTTCCAGTAAAAAGCTGATCGTGGCTTCTCCTCGATCGTTTCTGCCCGGGCCTCCAAAGTTTCCGAGTGCGACTTCTGATCGTTCCGATTTTTGCATTAAAATCTCCGCATATGACTGTATAATGTGTATTATTTTCCTTCATTGCTGCGAGAATGTCTTCATAAAATGTATCTATTTTGTCGTCATCGTGTTCCGTGGTCGGTGCATGTGCTTGAATGATTTTTATGGCGCATCTGGTATTAGGCGTAGTATCACGCAAGCTACTCTGGGTAGATATTGCTTGGACAGATACAATTTTGTCGAGTGTTTTTATGGATGAAAATCCGACTCCTCCTATTGGCGCGTTGTCGTGGCCTTTGTGGTAGAATTTGTGTCCGGATTTCGGTGTCGCCGGGTTTTCGAGAGTATGGCCAAAACCCCCTTCAAAGATGAAAATGTCGATTTCCAAAAAGAATGGGTCGAGCTAGCTCAGAATCCCACACTGACAAGAAACTGTCAGTCTGCTCCAAGGAATATGAGGGGGGGGGGGGAGTAAGAAGTCGATAATACCATTAAAAGTTGCGACCTATAATGTGAGGACTTTGTTGTCAGAGGAAAAATTCACAGAGATGGAGACAGAGCTGAACAACGTCTCCTACAAATTTCGTATTATAGTAATACGGACAAACTGATCAAATTTTTAAAAAACATACAAATTGAAAAATCCTTTCTTAGCGAATGTCTACATGTTTTTAGGACCAGAGGTTGACCTGTCAAATTATTAAAAAACACACTTTCCCCGTTTCGTCCCCTTATCAGAACTTGTCGACAACTGCGTCAGAACTTTATTCAACTTAAATATTTAACATTGTTGTTATTAATCAATTCAAGAGCTTCCCTTTTTAAGTAACAACGAAAGGAGACGTTTTAGGGAAAAAACCTTATCCGTATAAAAGCCCCCCCCCCCCCGACCCCTTAATTTTTGATAAGAAATCGTCATTTTTCGTCATTATTTACGAATGACCCTGAATATCATTATCGGACATGTTTTTAGCCGTTAATGGCACCAAGGAGTGGTGTCCGTATCGGAAAAACGCAAATCAAATCGAGTTGAAAATTTCGGAAGGTCCGAATAACTAAAAAAATCGCCAACTTCTTTTATAAAAGCCGCGCAAAAAATCTACTAACCATACGAGATCGTATAATTTTCTAAATAACATTTTTTTTGATAAAACCTTTAGATTTTCTGCAATTTTAATCCGCAGCAAAATTTACTCCGACTTTATAAATATCGGCCACCACACGTAAATTAAGCAATTACGTTTCGCCGACTCAGAATAATTTGTCGATGTATTTGTTAACTTGTGCGAGTGCTAGTTTTTTTTTTTTTTTTTTTTGGAAGAATTTCCGCCCCGCCCGCGATCTTTGGCGCCTCTACCATTCCGGCGCCCGTGGCCTAGGTTATTCTATTCGGTACCGGATATAAGTAGCGTGCTTAATTTTTTTTTTATTACACATTGCACTGGTAGAGCGCTCGAGGCTCTGAGAAATGACTGTCGCGGGGCTGTCGGGGTTACAAGCGTATTTTTTTTATTTCCAAACGTTTCTTTTGCCGCAAAAAATTCGTAATTGGTTTTGTGGAAAAAATCGTTTAAAAAATTTTCGAAAAAAACGCGAAATACACGGGCTCTTGTGGGGAAAAATGACTTTCGGGGGCCGATATCTCGGTTCGAACCGGTAATGAGTTCGCTTAAATTTCGCGCTTTTTTTTTTTTTTTTCGTTTACACCGTCACAACTACAAAACGGTGCGACGTATCGAAAAGTTTTATTCTCCAAAAAAGTTTGGTTCGTCTATGTAGCATTCGACGGTACGAGAATTGTATTTTTGCAGGGCTTTATAATTAAGATGGACAATTAAAAGTGAAAACGTGTGAAAATTGCATTTTTCGAGTCTCATTTTTTGCCGTAGCTTTCTCTCCTTCTATACGTAATTCTAAAATACATATGCCAATATAATAACGTAATTGTTTTAGATACACCTTATCTGAACTTTTTCTTTTTCTAACGGTTAGGGTTGAACAATGAGATGTCGACACTGCAAGTAAATCAAGTACAAATACAATGTTTTTGAATGATAATTTATGATTTGAATGTTGTAAAACTAGTTATGAAACGCAATAGATTAATATGACACTTTATAGTTAACGAAATTCGAACTATTTTTACTATTCGATTATAAGTGAATCGTTACAAAAATATTGTCCTTTTTTTTCAATTTAAATGAGATTATGAGAAATGCCTTATATACAGGGTGTCCCCTTTTTTTGTAGCAGGACTTTCACAGCTTGTAGTAAAATTCATTTTGAAAACAAAAGTTCATATAAACGTATATTGTGTGGAGGCCTCGCTTTCGATTTACGGGGTGTCGAAATTTAAAAAAAAGTTGGATGTTTTATTTGTAAAACAAAATTCCCTTTTTTGATTTTGTCGAAACTTGGGCAGTTTCGTTTGTAATAATAATCATACACATTTTTTTCACGTCGTTGAATTTGCCCCACTTCTTCCGGTGCCGCCGCAACGGGGGACCGGCCTGATAAAAATAGAAAAAAATACGGCACGCCCCTGTTTTTTTGTATGTTTGAAATTTTTTTCAGATTCGGCAATCGAAAATAAAACTTTTTCTGTTACGCAACTTTTTTCCTATCTCGCTTCGTTTAGAGAGAAATAAAACTTATTTTTTTTGCAGAATTTATTGTTTGATAATAATTTGTATGTCGAAAATCAACCGCACGGTATGAATCCTGCCCAATAGATTAAACGGTCAATTATTTTTGGAATTTTTAAATGCAGAGTATCACAACATGACGGAGGATGTTCCAATCCAACAAAGAATAGACTCGTTTTTTCAGTTAGATGGATGGTTTTGGTGGTGCGGAACTGGCCGAATGCGGCATATCCGCAAAGATGGGTGGGTACCGTGGAGGACCAGTAGGGTGGCCTGCTCGATCGCCCGATCTAACACCCTTGGATTTTTTCGTTTGGGGATTTATTAAGGAAGCAGTTTGGAACTCTACGCCTGTCAATTCACAAGGGGAACTTGAACGACGAATCCGAAATGCCGCTCTTAGAATAACTCCAGACCATTTGGAAAACGTTCGGCAGTCGTTGTAATTTATGTGTCGAACAAAATGGCAGCTCCTTTGATTTTATGTCTCTGTTTATTGAATAAGTTTCCTTTCATACCGTGCGGTTGATTTTCAAGATACAAATTATTATCAAACAATGAATTCTGCAAAAAAAAAATAAGTTTTATTTCTCTCTAAACGAAGCGAGATATAGGAAAAAAGTTGCGTAAAAGAAGAAGTTTTGTTTTCGATTGCCGAATCTGAAAAAAAATTCAAAATTTACAAAAAAGCGGGGGCGTACCATATTTTTTTCCTATTTTTATCAAGCCCTGTTGCGGCGGCACCGGAAGAAGTGGGGCAAATTCAATGATGTGAAAAAATGTGTATGATTATTACAAACAAAACTGCCCAAGTTTCGACGAAATCAAAAAGGGGAATTTTGTTTTACGAATGAAACGTCCGATTTTTTTTTAATTTCGACACCCCGTAAATCGAAAACGAAGTCTCCACACATATATGTTTATATGAACTTTTGTTTTCAAAATGAATTTTACTATAGTTAAACCAACTTTACGTGTCACCTTAGGCAGCATCATCGCTTTATTATGTACACTCCGAGAAACTAATTTAGCGCGCCAAATTCAAATTAATCGAAAATCCCAAAAAGTAAATTTTGAACTTGGATTAGTTTAACCTACGATAAACTTATATTCTGAAAGAGTATATCTGTTTAAATATTCAAATGCTGAAAACAAATCGAAAATCTCGGATCGGACAAACGACAAACACAAGAACGAGACTGTACGCAACTGTCGAACTTGCGAAGTGTGGGCCGACGGGGGTGCGAGGCAAGACGTTTGGGGAAATTAGTTCGCATATTTCTCGTGGGCCAAATTCATTTGGTTGCGCTATACAAGTTGTGAAAGTCCTGCTACAAAAAACGGGGACACCCTGTATATTGATGCTTTTTTGTCAAATTTGTAATTGCCGTAACGTGCGAATGTCGAACATTTTCTGCTGCCGCGGAACCGGAAACAATACGTGTATTGGGCTAAACAAAAATCACGTTCTACGGTGGAACAATTGTAATTTTTTGCCAAGCGCATTGTGCCACTAAGACGCACCAAAAATAGGACAACTCGTCTTCGACAACATTTCGGCCTGCGACAGATTGGAGAAACGGCATCGATCGATTATCGTTTTAACTTGCCGCCTACTGATTTTTGCGGGCCGTTAATAAAAATTCCGAATTACTTTTAAAAAAGTTTTTGTCCTCTTTCCAACCACTATTATTTTGTATTTTTTTTTGCTATGGGTAAATGTAAATTGTAAACAATTATTTACATGACGATCGATTGAATTTTCATTGATTGGTGGCGATTTTGAATTTCGGAGATGATCGGCATGGGGATCTTGAAATCGGTAGAAGATACAGGATGGCTTAAATTAGAAAAAAGTTGCGCTATTTAGAGTACGTTCACGTGCCGGTCGCAAAAGTTCATTGTTGTTTATCGTTTTCAAAATTCTCGAAAAAATGTGATTTTTTGGATTTTCGTTTCTTTTCATTTTTTTTATTTATTTTAAATGATATTAAAAAACTACCGGCACTTTCTCGTTGTCACTTTTTAAGCTCTACGAAATGGCGCGTTCAAATTTTTAATCCGACGTTTCGTATCCGAGAACCCATCGTCGACTTTATTTTTTTATATGGCCACAAACAAAGAGACACCCTGTATTCGGTTGCATTATTCGTTACAAATTCAACGATGTATCGCACATTATGGTTTTGAAGCCAAAAAAGGGGAAAAACGTGAGTTATAAGGTTTTTTATTTTTTAAATTAGTAGGCGCTGGTACAATAACAGAAACAAAATGTCAAAAAATTATAATAATTGCTCAAATAGGTCGCCATTATTTTCTAGACACAAGCATGCTCTGTCTACAGAAGAATTCAAAACACGCTGTAACATTTCCGGTGTGATTGTATTAACTGCTGCTAAAACCAATGCCGATAACTGTTCTTCAGTTTCAAAAGTGGCGTCGTACACTTGGTGTTTTAAATAACCCCGCGGGAAAAAATCCAACGGAGTTAAGTCGGGCGATCGGGCTGGCCGGGCTACTTCGCTGCGAGTTCCGATGCATTTTTCAGGAAACCTCTGGGACAAATGTTCCCGCACAGTTCTTGAATTATGCGCCGGGGCGCCATCTTGCCGAAACCGGCAGTTGTTAACTATAAGTAATGGTAATTCGTCCGAGGCATTCTCCAAATCGGTCTGCAGTAGGTCGAGATTAAATTGTTGTAGTAAATAAAAGGTCCTATTATTCTGCCACCCAAAATGCCTACCCACAGATTAAATCCAAATCGATGTCGATGCCTTGTTTCTTTTATTAAATGAAGATTGTCTGTTGCCCAATAATGTTTGTTACGCCGGTCGAAAATGCCATTGTTGGTTATCAATTGTTTTTCCCCTTTTTTGGCTTCAAAACCATAATGTGTGATGCATCGTTGAATTTGTAATGAATAATGCTACCGAATACAGGGTGTCTCTTTGTTTGTGGCCGTATAAAGAAATAAAGTCGACGATGCGTTCTCGAATACGAAACGTCGGATTAAAAATTCGAACGCGCCATTTTGTAGAGCTTAAAAAGTGGCAACGAGAAAGTGCCGGTAGTTTTTTAATATCATTTAACCCTTAACGAACGAGCGCA
Source organism: Rhagophthalmus giganteus (assembly GCA_036326145.1). Lineage (NCBI taxonomy): Eukaryota > Metazoa > Arthropoda > Insecta > Coleoptera > Rhagophthalmidae > Rhagophthalmus > Rhagophthalmus giganteus. The sequence goes on along the minus strand of JARFJA010000070.1, from coordinate 163,916 downwards.
TTTACCTAAAACCATGATCAGTAGGTCGAAGGATATTTAAGAAATTAGGTGCTTTAATTCCAGAGTGAGAAAAGGCACTTTATTGGATTTTATGGGAACTTTCAGTAATAATAGGTAGTATATGAACAGATATGTTCATACAAAAGGATACTGAAGTGAAAATTTAAGAAAAATAATGGTAGTTTAAATAAATGAGTAGATGCGTGTATATAATGTATTTATTTATTCATTTTTTATAGAATAACAATGTATTTATACAAAATCACTTATATTTATTTTGAGTACGGTACTTCTCCCAACAGTCCCCTATGTGAAGACCAGGTTTTTTAGTGCAAGTATCGCAATAATTCCTCCCGGCGTTTTTCTATCGGAACAAACGGCACAATATTTTTTTGTACCTGAACGTACGACATGAAATTTTCCGTCCAGCCTGCCTTCTGCTTGTAAGTTCGACGCCCGACGTTGGGGTTGCGCTGGTGTTCTAAATTCACCCCTTAATTGTTCAACCAATATTTTTCTAAATTTCAAATGCGAAACTGGGTTCAAATTCATCCGTTGTCTTTGTTGTCGGTTGTATATTATATATGAATTGACGCGGCAAATTTCCAATCCCCAGAAGAACATCTTTCTCCACCATTTTAAAGATTTCCTTAGGAAACAATATGACACTGCATAATGCTCTGCGCGGTCAACTCCTCCCATAGATTTGGTGTAGTTTGTTGCAATATCTGGCTTGTCAATCTCTTTGCACTTATTTTGGTATTTGCATAATTATTAGTTTCTTTTATTATATTATCAACTACTTCATCTGTAAAGTACAACCTGAATATATCAATAGGCTCAACAATATTAGGAGAAATCTGTGGCCCTGTAACTTTTGGAGATACTGTAAATTTTATTTGTTGAAAAATATCATCTCATTTTCAACATTTTCCCATTCGCTTGACTCGTCGCTATCACCGTTTGTATTTTCATTCTCGCCGAGTTCATCATCAATATCACTATCCGTAATAGGCATAACACGTTTTTTTTTTCGGAAGTAAGACACTATCAGAACTATCGTAATAATCACTTTCATCTTCATCTACTATATTTTTCCAATTTTCTTTTTCAAGTACATAAAATTCATCTTCGCTACTTGAAAATTCCAGGTTTCTACTGGTACTTGGTGGTTCTGCGGCACTCCTTTTCTTAGCCATATTTTATAAGGGTAAAATTGTGGATAGAAAAAATCAAAATATCACGGATGCACGCTCGACTCCGTCTCTCAAAACGATGTATCTTCATTGAATGCTCGGACAAGACTGCTCCTGAGCGCATTGTATGTTTGAAAAATGCGTAACCTAGCGGAATTCCTGAAACATGACGACATTCTGCATGTGTGGCAGCATTCGATGCTTCAGAGCGCGTTGCATGCCTTACAAAGGCCGAACCTACAAGGTGTCCTGAAATATAACGTCATGCCGCTCGTATGGCGGCATTCGATTATTTTAGAATATTTGCAATGTCGCGAGTATGGCGGCATTCGTTCGCTAAGGGTTAAAATAAATTTAAAAAAATGAAAAGAAACGAAAATCCAAAAAATCGCATTTTTTTGACAATTTTGAAAACGATAAACGATAATGAACTTTTGCGACCAGCACGTGAACGTACTCTAAATAGCGCAACTTTTTTCTAATTTAAGCCACCCTGTATCTTCTACCGTTTTCAAGATCCCCATGCTGTGCATTCTTATCTTGGACACGGTGTATAAACTGTTTTATCAATATTTAGCGACAATTTATTATCATTAAGATAATTAATAATTTTAATTAATTGTTGATTCAAAATTTGTTCTAACAAGTCCCATGCTGATGATTGGCACAATACCACCGTATCATCAGCATACGATACTATATCACGGTTCATAGAACATTCCAAAAAAATATCATTAATATATATATATAATAAACAGGAGTGGACCTAATATGGTACCTTGTGGAACCCCCATTTCAACAGGTTCAAAACTACTTTTGATTTTATTATTGATTTTAACACATTGTTTAAATAACTTTTAATTAATTCCAATGCAATTCCACGTATACCATACTTATTTAGCTTGTGTAGTAATATTTTGTGATTAGCCCGTATCGAATGCTTTGGCAAGGTCCAGAAAAACAGCAGCATTTGGCCGGCCCTTATCCGGACAATCGTAAATTTTATTGGTAACAAAAGCTAATGAATCTTTAGTACCCGTTCCTCTTTTGAAACCAAACCGATTTTGTGATGAAATATTTTGCTCATTGAAAAAACTTAACGTCCTCGAATGCAAGATTTTCTCAAAAATTTTTGCAAAATTTGAAATCAAAGAAATTGGCGAAACGTCGGATTAAAAATTTGAACACGCCATTTTGTAGAGCTTAATAAGTGGCAACGAGAAAGTGCCGGTAGTTTTTTAATATCGTTTAAAATAAATTAAAAAAAAATGAAAAGAAACGAAAATCCAAAAAATCACATTTTTTTGACAATTTTGAAAACGATAAACAATAATGAACTTTTGCGACCAGCACGTGAACATACTCTAAATAGCGCAACTTTTTTCTAATTTAAGCCACCCCGTATCTTTTACCGTTTTCAAGATCCCCATGCTGTGCATTCTTATCTTGGACACGGTGTATAAACTGTTTTATCAATATTTAGCGACAATTTATTATCATTAAGATAATTAATAATTTTAATTAATTGTTGATTCAAAATTTGTTCTAACAAGTCCCATGCTGATGATTGGCACAATACCACCGTATCATCAGCATACGATACTATATCACGGTTCATAGAACATTCCAAAAAAATATCATTAATATATATATATAATAAACAGGAGTGGACCTAATATGGTACCTTGTGGAACCCCCATTTCAACAGGTTCAAAACTACTTTTGATTTTATTATTGATTTTAACACATTGTTTAAATAACTTTTAATTAATTCCAATGCAATTCCACGTATACCATACTTATTTAGCTTGTGTAGTAATATTTTGTGATTAGCCCGTATCGAATGCTTTGGCAAGGTCCAGAAAAACAGCAGCATTTGGCCGGCCCTTATCCGGACAATCGTAAATTTTATTGGTAACAAAAGCTAATGAATCTTTAGTACCCGTTCCTCTTTTGAAACCAAACCGATTTTGTGATGAAATATTTTGCTCATTGAAAAAACTTAACGTCCTCGAATGCAAGATTTTCTCAAAAATTTTTGCAAAATTTGAAATCAAAGAAATTGGCGAAACGTCGGATTAAAAATTTGAACACGCCATTTTGTAGAGCTTAATAAGTGGCAACGAGAAAGTGCCGGTAGTTTTTTAATATCGTTTAAAATAAATTAAAAAAAAATGAAAAGAAACGAAAATCCAAAAAATCACATTTTTTGACAATTTTGAAAACGATAAACAATAATGAACTTTTGCGACCAGCACGTGAACATACTCTAAATAGCGCAACTTTTTTCTAATTTAAGCCACCCCGTATCTTTTACCGTTTTCAAGATCCCCATGCTGTGCATTCTTATCTTGGACACGGTGTATAAACTGTTTTATCAATATTTAGCGACAATTTATTATCATTAAGATAATTAATAATTTTAATTAATTGTTGATTCAAAATTTGCTCTAACAAGTCCCATGCTGATGATTGGCACAATACCACCGTATCATCAGCATACGATACTATATCACGGTTCATAGAACATTCCAAAAAAATATCATTAATATATATATATAATAAACAGGAGTGGACCTAATATGGTACCTTGTGGAATCCCCATTTCAACAGGTTCAAAACTACTTTTGATTTTATTATTGATTTTAACACATTGTTTAAATAACTTTTAATTAATTCCAATGCAATTCCACGTATACCATACTTATTTAGCTTGTGTAGTAATATTTTGTGATTAACCCGTATCGAATGCTTTGGCAAGGTCCAGAAAAACAGCAGCATTTGGCCGGCCCTTATCCGGACAATCGTAAATTTTATTGGTAACAAAAGCTAATGAATCTTTAGTGCCGGTTCCTCTTTTGAAACCAAACTGATTTTGTGATGAAACGTTTTGCTCGTTTGAAAAAACTTAACGTCCTCGAATGCAAGATTTTCTCAAAAATTTTTGCAAAATTTGAAATCAACGAAATTGGCGAAACGTCGGATTAAAAATTCGAACACGCCATTTTGTAGAGCTCAATAAGTGGCGACGAGAAAGTGCCGGTAGTTTTTTAATGTCGTTTAAAATAAATTAAAAAAAATGAAAAGAAACGAAAATCCAAAAAATCACATTTTTTTTGACAATTTCGAAAACGATAAACAATAATGAACTTTTGCGACCGGCACGTGAACGTACTCTAAATAGCGCAACTTTTTTCTAATTTAAGCCACCCTGTATCTTCTACCGTTTTCAAGATCCCCATGCTGTGCATTCTTATCTTGGACACGGTGTATAAACTGTTTTATCAATATTTAGCGACAATTTATTATCATTAAGATAATTAATAATTTTAATTAATTGTTGATTCAAAATTTGTTCTAACAAGTCCCATGCTGATGATTGGCACAATACCACCGTATCATCAGCATACGATACTATATCACGGTTCATAGAACATTCCAAAAAATATCATTAATATATATACAGGGTGTTTGGTTCACCGACGTATATCCGAAAGGAGGTGGTAGGTGAGTCGGTTTGGAACTTATTTAACTAAAAATACCTTTATACAAAGTGTCACGGTTTCTGAGATAAAGCCAACTTTGTGATTTTATTAAATTACTGCAGTTTTAGTATGATTAATTTTAATTAGACACAACTGCAAACTTTTAATTTCTTATAACTTTTATTTTAGTAGTCTTTGATATCTGTTCTATCAAATAAAATCACTTGATACACTCTACATGTGATAAAACAAAATATTTAATAAAATCACAAAGTTGGCTTTATCTCAGAAACCGTAACACTTTGTATAAAGGTATTTTTGGTTAAATAAGTTCCAAACCGACTCACCTACCACCTCCTTTCGGATATACGTCGGTGAACCAAACACCCTGTATAATAAACAGGAGTGGACCTAATATGGTACCTTGTGGAACCCCCATTTCAACAGGTTCAAAACTACTTTTGATTTTATTATTGATTTTAACACATTGTTTAAATAACTTTTAATTAATTCCAATGCAATTCCACGTATACCATACTTATTTAGCTTGTGTAGTAATATTTTGTGATTAACCCGTATCGAATGCTTTAGCAAGGTCCAGAAAAACAGCAGCATTTGGCCGGCCCTTATCCGGACAATCGTAAATTTTATTGGTAACAAAAGCTAATGAATCTTTAGTGCCAGTTCCTCTTTTGAAACCAAACTGATTTTGTGATGAAATGTTTTGCTCGTTGAAAAAACTTAACGTCCTCGAATGCAAGATTTTCTCAAAAATTTTTGCAAAATTTGAAATCAAAGAAATTGGCGAAACGTCGGATTAAAAATTCGAACGCGCCATTTTGTAGAGCTTAAAAAGTGGCGACGAGAAAGTGCCGGTAGTTTTTTAATGTCGTTTAAAATAAATTAAAAAAAATGAAAAGAAACGAAAATCCAAAAAATCACATTTTTTCGACAATTTCGAAAACGATAAACAATAATTAACTTTTGAGACCGGCACGTGAACGTACTCTAAATAGCGCAACTTTTTTCTAATTTAAGCCACCCTGTATCTTCTACCGTTTTCAAGATCCCCATGCTGTGCATTCTTATCTTGGACACGGTGTATAAACTGTTTTATCAATATTTAGCGACAATTTATTATCATTAAGATAATTAATAATTTTAATTAATTGTTGATTCAAAATTTGTTCTAACAAGTCCCATGCTGATGATTGGCACAATACCACCGTATCATCAGCATACGATACTATATCACGGTTCATAGAACATTCCAAAAAAATATCATTAATATATATATAATAAACAGGAGTGGACCTAATATGGTACCTTGTGGAACCCCCATTTCAACAGGTTCAAAACTACTTTTGATTTTATTATTGATTTTAACACATTGTTTAAATAACTTAATTAATTCCAATGCAATTCCACGTATACCATACTTATTTAGCTTGTGTAGTAATATTTTGTGATTAGCCCGTATCGAATGCTTTGGCAAGGTCCAGAAAAACAGCAGCATTTGGCCGGCCCTTATCCGGACAATCGTAAATTTTATTGGTAACAAAAGCTAATGAATCTTTAGTGCCGGTTCCTCTTTTGAAACCAAACCGATTTTGTGATGAAATGTTTTGCTCATTGAAAAAACTTAACGTCCTCGAATGCAAGATTTTCTCAAAAATTTTTGCAAAATTTGAAATCAACGAAATTGGCGAAACGTCGGATTAAAAATTTGAACGCGCCATTTTGTAGAGCTCAAAAAGTGGCGACGAGAAAGTGCCGGTAGTTTTTTAATGTCGTTTAAAATAAATTTAAAAAAATGAAAAGAAACGAAAATCCAAAAAATCGCATTTTTTCGACAATTTCGAAAACGATAAACGATAACGAACTTTTGCGACCAGCACGTGAACATACTCTAAATAGCGCAACTTTTTTCTAATTTAAGCCACCCTGTATCTTCTACCGTTTTCAAGATCCCCATGCTGTGCATTCTTATCTTGGACACGGTGTATAAACTGTTTTATCAATATTTAGCGACAATTTATTATCATTAAGATAATTAATAATTTTAATTAATTGTTGATTCAAAATTTGTTCTAACAAGTCCCATGCCGATGATTGGCACAATACCACCGTATCATCAGCATACGATACTATATCACGGTTCATAGAACATTCCAAAAAAATATCATTAATATATATATAATAAACAGGAGTGGACCTAATATGGTACCTTGTGGAACCCCCATTTCAACAGGTTCAAAACTACTTTTGATTTTATTATTGATTTTAACACATTGTTTAAATAACTTTTAATTAATTCCAATGCAATTCCACGTATACCATACTTATTTAGCTTGTGTAGTAATATTTTGTGATTAACCCGTATCGAATGCTTTGGCAAGGTCCAGAAAAACAGCAGCATTTGACCAGCCGTTATCCGGACAATCGTAAATTTTATTGGTAACAAAAGCTAATGAATCTTTAGTGCCGGTTCCTCTTTTGAAACCAAACCGATTTTGTGATGAAATGGTTTGCTCGTTGAAAAAACTTAACGTCCTCTCGAATGCAAGATTTTCTCAAAAATTTTTGCAAAATTTGAAATCAAAGAAATTGGCGAAACGTCGGATTAAAAATTTGAACGCGCCATTTTGTAGAGCTCAAAAGTGGCAACGAGAAAGTGCCGGTAGTTTTTAACCCTTTCGACGGGTCTATTTCACAATGTCGACCGCGCTGGACACAAAAATTACGATATCTGAAATAAAAATTTTGATGTTTTAGTTTCTCAGGAAGTAAAAATGCATGTTCATACTCAAAAATCTTTATAAATGGTCATAAAATGGAAACTTTTATAAAAATCAATAATGTCAATATCAATTATAATATTGTAAAATTACATATAAATATCAACAAAAACACTAATTAAATTAAAAATAAATTTAAAAGTAAAGTAAATTTCAAAAGTAAATAAAATAAAATAAAGTAAATAAAAAGTAAATTTCATGAAAAAAATCAAGAAAAATAAATAAAATGAAAAAATATGGTAATATCAATTCGAAAATTATTTGAATATAAATAAATAAGTGTAGTCATAAATCGCTAAATTTAATTTTTAGATAAACGAAATATATATGTATATACACATATAAACAAATCAGAAGTTTTTCCTGGAGCGGTACTTCTTATAACACTCTATACAAAGAGGCACTTTGCACTCTGGACACCAAGTTGTCACAGATGTGCGTTTTGTTCCCGAAGTTGGGTGTTTGCGCAGACATGACAATTCCTTTGGCCTCTCTGTCGTTTACCAGTTGATGGCAAATACGAAGGAGAATGTCTTTCCATAAAATTAACTGCACTCAATCGATCAAAATTACCACTGCTTTGCCTTCCAGGTCGCCCTGCAGTGAGTACTCCATACCGACGAATCAGTTGCCGAATAATATTTCGCGAGAAGTTTTTCAGCACCAATTTATTGTTCCCAGTTTTAACTAAATATAAATTATAACCATTGAGTAGACTTAGATCCGTCAAATGGAAAAATAGTTTCTTATACCACTTGATGGATTTCCTAACACGCTCCACAGTTGCAATTTGCATGTCCACTTTATCTACCATCCTCATATTTTGAGTGTAGTCGATAACGCAGTCTGGTTTCACTATATTCTGTCCTTGGTTATTTTCAGTTGTTTTCAATTTCACCATAAAAACATCACGTTTATCTCTCCACCGAATCGCTAAGATATTGTTGTTGGATTTCAAATCGCAAGTTCCACGCGGTACTTTTAGTGGAAACTTAGGAAAATTTTTCCGGTTCCGTTTTACTGTACCGCAAAATCCAGTGTTTTTGTTGTGAAGACACATGGCCAAATTAGGGCTTGTATACCAATTGTCTGTATATAAAATATGCCCCTCTATTTTCGTATTTAGCCATCAGATGTTTTATAACACTACCACTAAAACCTAATAAATTATCACGCACTATGTCTGTTGCAGCTCCTGTGTACACTAGTAAGTCTAAAACCATTCCGTTTCGCAATCACATAATACAAAAGTTTTTATTCCAAATCGGTGTCTTTTGAGGATGTATTGCTTGAAGTGAAGTCTGCCTTTGAACAACAATAATGACTCGTCGATAACCAATTTTTGGAAAGGGTAGAAGAAATTTGAAAACTTTGTTGTAAGATTATCAAATATAAATCTAATCTTCCATAATTTGTCATTATCGACAAAGTGCAAATTTCGAAGCAGCTGAACGAACCGATCTCTACTCATAAATTTAGTAAAAAAATCGGTTTGTATCATCTCGTCTTTGGACCAGTAGTCCTTTATTGAGTGTTTATTTACATGTGGCATTAGCATCACTAATGCGAAGAATGTATATAATTCGCCTACGGTCGTGTTAATCCATTTCTTCGATTTTTTACCACCAGTAGACTCACAATAATTGTAATATTTATTAGTCTCGTCTGCAATATGTTGCATTAGTTCTTCGTCAAAAAATTTCAAAAAATAGTCGCATTCTTCACTATCATCTCTAACATCAAAGAAGGGTGATATGCCTGATCTTGTATTGTCGAATTCGAATGTTGATGGTGCAAAATTGTCCATATTTCGCCAAGCGAAATCACCCACAACTGTTTCAACATCACTATCACTGGCAGTATCACTCACAATTTCACTCAACTGTTCTTCTTCATCACTGTCGGAATCGTCAATTCGTGGGCGTTTTGACGCAGGAAAATCCCGAGAAGTTGATGGTGTATCCATAGTAAAATAAAAAATTTATAATATATATATATATATATATAAAGGGTGGGCAAATTTGAGGTTAGGAAGTAAATTGGATTAAAAACACACATTTTTTTGACAAATTCAGTTTTATTGATACAAATGTAAAGTAGAAATATGGGAATTAATAATGGAATATGATGTCGGGCAAATGTCCACCTCTAGCACGTCGGTAGACGTCCGCTCTTTTCACAAAATTTTGAACCACATTTTGCAACAAAGCTTCGCTTATCTCGTCAATGCAGCGCCAAATTTCATCTTTCAGAGCGTCAGTTGTTTGTGGCTTGTTCACGTAAACCCGGTCTTTCAAATGGCCCCAGAGAAAATAATCCAGCGGCGTTAAATCACAAGAACGAGTCGGCCAATTGACATCGCCAAATCGAGAAATTACGCGACCGGGAAATTTCTCATGCAATAACTGAATTGTTTGGCCGGCTGTGTGGCTTGTGGCGCCGTCTTGCTGAAACCAAAGGTCACTGATGTCAACATTAGCCAATTGTGGCCACAAAAAATCGGTTATCATGGTTTGGTAGCGCAGAGAATTCACGGTGACGGCGTTTCCTTGCTCATTTTCGAAAAAGTACGGGCCGATGATGCCGCCTGACCACAAACCGCACCATACGGTCACTTTCTTTGGATGTAATGGTTTTTCGAGGACTGTTTGTGGATTTTGTGAGCCCCATATGCGACAATTTTGTTTGTTTACATAACCGCCTAATTGAAAATGGGCCTCATCACTAAAGATGATTTTGTTGAAAAATGCGTTGTTTTCGTTCAGTTTTTCAAACAGCCAATTCGCAAACGTTCGACGCAAACAATGGTCGGCCGGCTGTAATTCTTGAACGAGTTGAACTTTATAAGCGTGAAGATGAAGATCTTTATGCAAAATGTTGCGCAAAGTGCCTCTGGTGATCCCCAATTGTTGCGAACGTCGACGAGTTGATGTTCCAGGCTCATTCTCAACACTTTGCTGTACAGCGGCTATGTTTGCATCACTACGGCCACTACGAGCGTATTGTTTTGGTCTATTGTCAGCAACAGTACCGTGAGCCTCGAATTTAGCGATTAAATTACGCACAGCGGTCTCAGACGGAGCCTGATTACGAGGAAAAGCTGCTCGAATTTTACGAAGTGATACAGTAAAATTTTCACCATTTTGATAGTAAATTTTCACAATTAACATTCTTTGTTCAAGAGTGTAGCGTTCCATGGTTAAAATTTCCCAACTTTTTACTAAATAAATTTCACAGGATGACAGCTCAATTCTTGACATTTCATCATTTGACAGCCAATTTACTTCCAAACCTCAAATTTGCCCACCCTTTATATGAACTATTGACCGACTTCGAACAAGACAGAAATCAGAATGAAACGAAAAGGCCTAGAAATTTTGTCGATAATTAGTTACCGTATTTTTCGGAATAAGCACCCACCCAAATAACGGCCCATGGGCGGTTATTTGGTGTGCACGTAGTTTAGATTGGAACTGGGCGCTTACATGGTCTGCACCTGTTGTAAAATTTGCGTGTTGCATGTACGATGGACAAAAGCGTGCAGTTTTGTCAGAATAATTATATAACTGGTTATCATGTCCGATAACGCCGATGGGCGCTTTTTCCGAAAAATACGGTGTGGTGTAAAAGGGAAGGGAGGTATTTTCTTCTGTTACACGAGATCTAAGCGCCCCTGTCAAATTAAGAATTATGATTTGTTATGTCTATATGTGCTCGCAACGGAAAACGCCCCCCATAAAATAGAATTTATGAATTGCAATGTCTTTGAGTGCCCGCAATGGAAAACCCCGTTGATTTGACACCATAATGTCATGTTATAAAATGCAAGAACTTTGTAAATATAAAGACTGCGATTTAAAAATATCGTATTATAATTTATAGGCAAAAGGCTAGAATATATGAAAAATACATGGGGGAGTGAAGTAGATTCCTCCGACATTTACGACACCTTGAATAAATAAAAACATATGCAAAACTATAATTAACGTCACCCGTACTTAAAGTAAATAAACAATAAATAAACAGCGCATATTGGTGTATTTATAACGTCAACGAGCGCTATTCGGATATCAATACAAGTAAAATGAGTCAGAACGCTTATTGACGTTACCCGGCCATCGCGGTAGTCATGCGAAAACGCTTATTGACGTGACCCGTCCCGAAAGGGTTAATATCGTTTAAAATAAATTAAAAAAAAATGAAAAGAAACGAAAATCCAAAAAATCGCATTTTTTCGACAATTTTGAAAACGATAAACGATAATGAACTTTTGCGACCGGCACGTGAACGTACTCTAAATAGCGCAACTTTTTTCTAATTTAAGCCACCCTGTATCTTCTACCGTTTTCAAGATCCCCATGCTGTGCATTCTTATCTTGGACACGGTGTATAAACTGTTTTATCAATATTTAGCGATAATTTATTATCATTAAGATAATTAATAATTTTAATTAATTGTTGATTCAAAATTTGTTCTAACAAGTCCCATGCTGATGATTGGCACAATACCACCGTATCATCACCATACGATACTATATCACGGTTCATAGAACATTCCAAAAAAATATCATTAATATATATATAATAAACAGGAGTGGACCTAATATGGTACCTTGTGGAACCCCCATTTCAACAGGTTCAAAACTACTTTTGATTTTATTATTGATTTTAACACATTGTTTAAATAACTTTTAATTAATTCCAATGCAATTCCACGTATACCATACTTATTTAGCTTGTGTAGTAATATTTTGTGATTAACCCGTATCGAATGCTTTGGCAAGGTCCAGAAAAACAGCAGCATTTGGCCGGCCCTTATCCGGACAATCGTAAATTTTATTGGTAACAAAAGCTAATGAATCTTTAGTACCGGTTCCTCTTTTGAAACCAAACCGATTTTGTGATGAAATGTTTTGCTCATTGAAAAAACTTAACGTCCTCGAATGCAAGATTTTCTCAAAAATTTTTGCAAAATTTGAAATCAACGAAATTGGCGAAACGTCGGATTAAAATTGAACGCGCCATTTTGTAGAGCTTAAAAGTGGCGACGAGAAAGTGCCGGTAGTTTTTAATGTCGTTTAAAATAAATTAAAAAATGAAAAGAAACGAAAATCCAAAAATCCATTTTTTGAGAATTTTGAAAACGATAAACAATAATGAACTTTTGCGACCGGCACGTGAACGTACTCTAAATAGCGCAACTTTTTTCTAATTTAAGCCACCCTGTATCTTCTACCGTTTTCAAGATCCCCATGCTGTGCATTCTTATCTTGGACACGGTGTATAAACTGTTTTATCAATATTTAGCGACAATTTATTATCATTAAGATAATTAATAATTTTAATTAATTGTTGATTCAAAATTTGTTCTAACAAGTCCCATGCTGATGATTGGCACAATACCACCGTATCATCAGCATACGATACTATATCACGGTTCATAGAACATTCCAAAAAAATATCATTAATATATATATATAATAAACAGGAGTGGACCTAATATGGTACCTTGTGGAACCCCCATTTCAACAGGTTCAAAACTACTTTTGATTTTATTATTGATTTTAACACATTGTTTAAATAACTTTTAATTAATTCCAATGCAATTCCACGTATACCATACTTATTTAGCTTGTGTAGTAATATTTTGTGATTAACCCGTATCGAATGCTTTGGCAAGGTCCAGAAAAACAGCAGCATTTGGCCGGCCGTTATCCGGACAATCGTAAATTTTATTGGTAACAAAAGCTAATGAATCTTTAGTGCCAGTTCCTCTTTTGAAACCAAACTGATTTTGTGATGAAATGTTTTGCTCATTGAAAAACTTAACGTCCTCGAATGCAAGATTTTCTCAAAATTTTTGCAAAATTTGAAATCAAAGAAATTGGCGAAACGTCGGATTAAAAATTCGAACGCGCCATTTTGTAGAGCTTAAAAAGTGGCGACGAGAAAGTGCCGGTAGTTTTTTAATGTCGTTTAAAATAAATTAAAAAAAATGAAAAGAAACGAAAATCCAAAAAATCGCATTTTTTCGACAATTTTGAAAACGATAAACGATAATGAACTTTTGCGACCGGCACGTGAACGTACTCTAAATAGCGCAACTTTTTTCTAATTTAAGCCACCCTGTATCTTCTACCGTTTTCAAGATCCCCATGCTGTGCATTCTTATCTTGGACACGGTGTATAAACTGTTTTATCAATATTTAGCGATAATTTATTATCATTAAGATAATTAATAATTTTAATTAATTGTTGATTCAAAATTTGTTCTAACAAGTCCCATGCTGATGATTGGCACAATACCACCGTATCATCACCATACGATACTATATCACGGTTCATAGAACATTCCAAAAAAATATCATTAATATATATATAATAAACAGGAGTGGACCTAATATGGTACCTTGTGGAACCCCCATTTCAACAGGTTCAAAACTACTTTTGATTTTATTATTGATTTTAACACATTGTTTAAATAACTTTTAATTAATTCCAATGCAATTCCACGTATACCATACTTATTTAGCTTGTGTAGTAATATTTTGTGATTAACCCGTATCGAATGCTTTGGCAAGGTCCAGAAAAACAGCAGCATTTGGCCGGCCGTTATCCGGACAATCGTAAATTTTATTGGTAACAAAAGCTAATGAATCTTTAGTGCCAGTTCCTCTTTTGAAACCAAACTGATTTTGTGATGAAATGTTTTGCTCATTGAAAAAACTTAACGTCCTCGAATGCAAGATTTTCTCAAAAATTTTTGCAAAATTTGAAATCAAAGAAATTGGCGAAACGTCGGATTAAAAATTCGAACGCGCCATATTGTAGAGCTTAAAAAGTGGCGACGAGATAGTGCCGGTAGTTTTTTAATATCGTTTAAAATAAATTAAAAAAAATGAAAAGAAACGAAAATCCAAAAAATCGCATTTTTTCGACAATTTTGAAAACGATAAACGATAATGAACTTTTGCGACCGGCACGTGAACGTACTCTAAATAGCGCAACTTTTTTCTAATTTAAGCCACCCTGTATCTTCTACCGTTTTCAAGATCCCCATGCTGTGCATTCTTATCTTGGACACGGTGTATAAACTGTTTTATCAATATTTAGCGACAATTTATCATCATTAAGATAATTAATAATTTTAATTAATTGTTGATTCAAAATTTGTTCTAACAAGTCCCATGCCGATGATTGGCACAATACTACCGTATCATCAGCATACGATACTATATCACGGTTCATAGAACATTCCAAAAAAATATCATTAATATATATATAATAAACAGGAGTGGACCTAATATGGTACCTTGTGGAACCCCCATTTCAACAGGTTCAAAACTACTTTTGATTTTATTATTGATTTTAACACATTGTTTAAATAACTTTTAATTAATTCCAATGCAATTCCACGTATACCATACTTATTTAGCTTGTGTAGTAATATTTTGTGATTAACCCGTATCGAATGCTTTAGCAAGGTCCAGAAAAACAGCAGCATTTGGCCGGCCCTTATCCGGACAATCGTAAATTTTATTGGTAACAAAAGCTAATGAATCTTTAGTGCCAGTTCCTCTTTTGAAACCAAACCGATTTTGTGATGAAATGTTTTGCTCATTGAAAAAACTTAACGTCCTCGAATGCAAGATTTTCTCAAAAATTTTTGCAAAATTTGAAATCAACGAAATTGGCGAAACGTCGGATTAAAAATTTGAACGCGCCATTTTGTAGAGCTTAATAAGTGGCGACGAGAAAGTGCCGGTAGTTTTTTAATGTCGTTTAAAATAAATTTAAAAAAATGAAAAGAAACGAAAATCCAAAAAATCCCATTTTTTTTGAGAATTTTGAAAACGATAAACAATAATGAACTTTTGCGACCAGCACGTGAACGTACTCTAAATAGCGCAACTTTTTTCTAATTTAAGCCACCCTGTATCTTCTACCGTTTTCAAGATCCCCATGCTGTGCATTCTTATCTTGGACACGGTGTATAAACTGTTTTATCAATATTTAGCGACAATTTATTATCATTAAGATAATTAATAATTTTAATTAATTGTTGATTCAAAATTTGTTCTAACAAGTCCCATGCTGATGATTGGCACAATACCACCGTATCATCAGCATACGATACTATATCACGGTTCATAGAACATTCCAAAAATATCATTAATATATATATAATAAACAGGAGTGGACCTAATATGGTACCTTGTGGAACCCCATTTCAACAGGTTCAAAACTACTTTTGATTTTATTATTGATTTTAACACATTGTTTAAATAACTTTTAATTAATTCCAATGCAATTCCACGTATACCATACTTATTTAGCTTGTGTAGTAATATTTTGTGATTAACCCGTATCGAATGCTTTGGCAAGGTCCAGAAAAACAGCAGCATTTGGCCGGCCCTTATCCGGACAATCGTAAATTTTATTGGTAACAAAAGCTAATGAATCTTTAGTGCCAGTTCCTCTTTTGAAACCAAACCGATTTTGTGATGAAATGTTTTGCTCGTTTGAAAAAACTTAACGTCCTCGAATGCAAGATTTTCTCAAAAATTTTTGCAAAATTTGAAATCAAAGAAATTGGCGAAACGTCGGATTAAAAATTCGAACGCGCCATTTTGTAGAGCTCAAAAAGTGGCGACGAGATAGTGCCGGTAGTTTTTTAATGTCGTTTAAAATAAATTAAAAAAAAATGAAAAGAAACGAAAATCCAAAAAATCGCATTTTTTCGACAATTTTGAAAACGATAAACGATAATGAACTTTTGCGATCGGCACGTGAACGTACTCTAAATAGCGCAACTTTTTTCTAATTTAATTTTAATTTAATGCATCTTCTACCGTTTTCAAGATCCCCCCCATGCTCTCTTGGAATTCTTTGACTAGAATATGCCACCCTTAAAACTGATTATGAATATAATAAAACGATAATTTTGCGATCGACCAAACCGGAACAATTAACGAATGTTGAGGTGCTGTTTTTTTAACGGGCAAAAATTTCAGAACCCCTTGTATACCGCATAAGGTTGTAAACGATCGTGCTTTTTCGTTGTCGACAGAACAAGATCGTGTCGTCGCTGAACCAGGCGATGAACCATTACGGCAACGGCAATTCCAGTCTGGGAATGACGGAGGAGGCGATGTACGAGGAGGACATAGCGAACGACATGCGCGAGCTCGAGCTGCGCTGGCAGGAGGAGCTCGAGGAGCAGGAGAAGCGGTGGAGCAGCGAGGACGACTCGAACAAGTAAATTCAACCCAATGGGTTCGGCTGTATTGTCTTTTATATGTGTGGATGACGAGGGTGATGTTTGACGCGGTCGTCGTCGTCAAATTTCGTATGTCGCTTAAAACAAGTTTTTAAAAAATTCTATAATTTCCAGTTTTATTGGAATCCTGGGGCCCGTATTTAGTGTTGTGCACGACCGAGCCCCAGTCGTTAGGATATACGGATGGCTTTGCGTGTGATTAATTCTTATAAATCATACTGTGTGTGATTGGGTATATCAATACTGTCAGTTGATATTATACTTTTAAGTGCGCATTTGTTTGAAAATGCAAATTATATTCATCTTGAATGGCATCGATTTTTGTTCTTTAATCGGATAAACCTGGTACAGGCGGGCGAACGCATTTATGTCATGTAAGTGTAATAATGTAAGTCTTTGTTGCATCGTTATGTATTAATGTGCGGTCGGACGATCTAAATTCACTTTTCTTCCAGTTTCATTTTAAGATAAAAATAATATATATATATGTGTCCGGCCGCTGCTTTAAATGTTATGATCGAATTTATATACAAAGCGGTACATAATCGATTGGTGCGATGTAACAATTTTTATTTTACAAAATTGTTAATTAGTTAATAATTGTTTTTATTATATCACGTCGCATTTTACAGGATGTGGTGTTTTTAATGTTTAAAAAAAAAACGAACTTTTTTACAGATAACTACTTAAAAATCGTGTCACGCATACAAATAGCAATTTATTTATCTACTTAATTGGGTTCTCGTAAGTTGTTATTTGTCCGTTTTTTTTTTAATTACTTACACTTTATAAATTTCAATCATTGCAATATAGTTAGGCTGTGTCGTTTTTAATTTTCTCCATTATATTTATATGTTGTAGTTGCCATTAATTACGATGTTTTTATTATACATTATTATTTACGCTTGCTATTTTATTCAATTTAATTTATTAATTAATCTGGCAATCATCATATTTGATATAAAATACTAGGTCATGTTGCACATGTGATTATTAATATATTACCTATTGTACTGATTACATTAATCACGTATGTATATTTGGGTGGAAGTACATAAATTATATTGATAATAAATTATCGACTACTTGTGAAATTTTTCATTTTTAAATGGTCTTATATTTGTTAATTTTTAGACGTGTGCGTAGTTACGTGAGTAAATAAATTAGAAGACAATTAGATTATTCTCGCTAATGGCCGTGACGAAGCTGTTAATTTGAAAAGTTCACGATCGCGACGAGACTGTGAAAATTTAAATTTCTTAAAAAAATACGAATAATTTGAATTTGATTGTTTTCGTGCTTATAAGGTCTGTGCATAAGCATAAAACAGCTGACCCGACAACTTGAATGGAATTAACAGATGTCGCTCGCGTCGGGACATTAACGGTAACTGTAATGATTGTTTGCAACTAGGATTTTCATTTAAAGTGCGCAATTCGCGGTAAATAATATGCAGCTAAAACACTGTTGTGCGCCTGATTGCGCGCACAAATAAATAGAAATAAAATTATTACGTATAAAAAATTGTGGCGCAAAAAAATATTTAACGTAACAGGTGAATAATTGCGATTTCAATAATTCTATCTCACTTTAACTCCTTATCACCACTTAATTGTACATTTACGGCACGCAATATTGAACCCGATTTGTGTGTTTGCGAGAAACATTGCGAAAAGAGTCGTTACTGTTCCAAAAAAAGTTTCTTTAAGTTCCCATTTTTCTTGTTACAATCATGAAAATTTAATCGCAGACATCATTTTAACAAAGCTAATTAAACCATTATTTTCCAGTTACCGTAACGCGCAAAATGATAAAATAATTAATCAAAATGTATATTCAAAACCACAAACTGGAAAAATTTTAAAATTATAGTCTTTATAGATCCGGTATCTGCCATTTTATTGAATATTTTCGCAATAATTTCTTGTTTGCTTTACGAAAAATACATTAATTGCAGTTTTAATGGATGTAAAACGAAAACACAATTTTATTTTTCAATTTTAAAAAGTTACACCAAATAGTCAAGTTCTAAACCGTACATAATCGATTTCATTAATATCTGACGCAAGCGCCTTTAATTGTAAATTAAAATCTATTGTACAGACCGTAGTCTGCGTTGATTGTTTTCGTGCTTATAAGGTCTGTGCATAAGCATAAAACAGCTGACCTGACAACTTGAATGGAAATAACAGATGTCGCTCGCGTCGAGATATTAACGGTAACTGTAATGATTATTTGCAACTAGGATTTTCATTTAAAGTGCGGAATTCGCGGTAAATAATGTGCAGCTAAAACACTGTTGTGTGCCTAATTGCGCGCACAAATAAATAGAAACAAAATTAAAATGCACCGATTTCCTTCCGATGTTACGTATAAAAAATTGTGGCGGCAAAAAAAATATTTAACGTAACAGGTGAATAATTGCGATTTCAATCATTCATTCTTACTTTAACTCCTTATCACCACTTAATTATATATTTACAGGACGCAATATTGAACCCGATTTGTGTGTTTGCGAGAAACATTTCGAAAAGAGTCGTTACTGTTCCAAAAAAATTCTTTAAGTTCCCATTTTTCTTGTTACAATCATGAAAATTTAATCGCAGACATCATTTTAACAAAGCTAATTAAACCATTATTTTCCAAAATGATAAAGTAATTAATCAAAATGTATATTCAAAATCACAAACTAGAAAAATTTTAAAATTATAGTCTTTATAGATCCAGTATCTGCCATTTTATTAAATATTTTCGCAATAATTTCTTGTTTACTTTACGAAAAATACATTAATTGCAGTTTTAATAGATGTAAAATGAAAACACAATTTTATTTTTCAATTTTAAAAAGTTACACCAAATAGTCAAGTTCTAAACCGTACATAATAGATTTCATTAATATCTGTCGCAAGCGCCTTTAATTGTAAATTAAAATCTATTGCACAGACCGTAGTCTGCGTTGATTGTTTTCGTGCTTATAAGGTCTGTGCCGTCGTCTGCGTTGATTGTTTCGTGCTTATAAGGTCTGTGCATAAGCATAAAACAGCTGACTTGTCAACTTAAATGGAAATAACAGATGTCGCTCGCGTTGGACATTAACGGTAACTGTAATGATTATTTGCAACTAGGATTTTCATTTAAAGTGTGCAATTCACGGTAAATAATATACAGCTAAAACATTGTCGTGTGCCTGATTGCGCACACAAATAAATAGAAATAAAATTAAAATGCACCGATTTCCTTCTGATATTACGTATAAAAAATTGTGGCGTAAAAAAATATTTAACGTAACAGGTAAATAATTGCGATTTCAATAATTCATTCTCACTTTAACTCCTTATCACTATTTAATTGTACATTTGCAGGACACAATATTGAACCCGATTTGTGTGTTTGCGAAAAACATTTCGAAAAGAGTCGTTACTATTCCAAAAAATTCTTTAAGTTCCCATTTTTCTTGTTACGATCATAAAAATTTAATCGCAGACATCATTCTAATCAAAGCTAATTAAACCATTATTTTCCAGTTACTGTAACACGCGAAATGGTAAAGTAATTAATCGAAATGTATATTCAAAACCGCAAACTGGAAAAATTTTAAAATTATAGTCTTTATAGATCCAGTATCTGCCATTTTATTAAATATTTTCGCAATAATTTCTTGTTTGCTTTACGAAAAATACATTAATTGCAGTTTTAATGGATGTAAAACGAAAACACAATTTTATTTAGTTCAAATAGTCAAGTTCTAAACCGTACATAATAGATTTCATTAATATCTGACGCAAGCGCCTTTAATTGTAAATTAAAATCCATTGTACAGACGTAGTCTGCGTTGATTGTTTCGTGCTTATAAGGTCTGTGCAATAGCATAAATCAGCTGACTTGACAACTTTAATGGAAATAACAGATGTCGCTCGCGTCGGGTACTAAAGGTAACTGTAATGATTATTTGCAACTAGAATTTTCATTTAAAGTGTGAAATTCACAGTAAATAATATGAAGCTAAAACATTGTTGTGTGCCTAATTGCACACAAATAAATAGAAATAAAATTAAAATGCACCAATTTCCTTCTGTTATTACGTATAAAAAATTGTGTTGTAAAAAAATATTTAATGTAACAGGTAAATAATTGCTATTTCAATAATTCATTCTTACTTAACTCCTTATTACTACTTAATTATACATTTACAGGACACAATATTGAACCCAATTTGTATGTTTGCGAAAAACATTTCGAAAAGAGTTGTTACTATCCCAGTACATTAAATCAAAGGTATAAATTAATACAATAACAATATCAATCATAAACAGTCACGCACTACTATGGATGTTAATTGTATATCTTTTTCCCATTAGTCACACCAGGTTTAATAACCTTTAAGGAAGAGTGCTACTGAGCATTCTCTGGCACGACATAGTTGTAACAGTCAATTAATTTGCTAAATGTACTGATACAGATCGCAAATATAGTGGGACTTCAATATAAAAAAAAAATAAATTGTATATCCACCCAAGATCCTGTCACTCCTGTCGATCCTATGAATAAGAATACTGAATGCCCTTTACCTTTTCGCTTTGGTTCATCAAGTAGTGATACAAAAATGCCATTGTGCAATACCGAAAATTCATTACCACCCATGTGCCCAACGATCCTAGTCGATTCTAATTGCAACGAGAAAGTTTTATTATTAGATGAATTACAAAGTTTACGTTTACAATTGAAAAAGGCAAATCAAAAATATAATTTTTTAAAAAATTCTTTAAGTTCCCATTTTTCTTGTTACAATCATAAAAATTTAATCGCAGACATCATTTTAACAAAGCTAATTAAACCATTATTTTCCAAAATGATAAAGTAATTAATCAAAATGTATATTCAAAACCACAAACTAGAAAAATTTTAAAATTATAGTCTTTATAGATCAGTATCTACCATTTTATTAAATATTTCGGAATAATTTCTTGTTTACTTTACGAAAAATACATTAATTGCAGTTTTAATGGATGTAAAACGAAAACGCAATTTTATTTTTCAATTTTAAAAAGTCACACCAAATAGTCAAGTTCTAAACCGTACATAATAGATTTCATTAGTACCCGACGCAAGCGCCTTTAATTGTAAGTTAATATCTATTGCACAGACCTTATAAGCACGAAAACAATCAATGCAGACGACGGTACAGATCTTATAAGCACGAAAACAATCGACTCAGACCGCGATTGGATGTAATTAGTTAATTGGTACGAGACAATTTAAAATTAAAAAGTCGCTTATCTATCGATAGATGGCGCCGCTCCACCTCTATTGGAATCGACGTTGTCGATTCGTTGAAGTTATTTTCGAGCTTTCATTTAAATTGTACATTTACAGGACACAATATTGAACCCAATTTGTGTGTTTGCGAGAAACATTTCGAAAAGAGTCGTTACTGTTCCAAAAAAAATTCTTTAAGTTCCCATTTTTCTTGTTACAATCATGAAAATTTAATCGCAGACATCATTTTAACAAAGCCAATTAAACCATTATTTTCCGAAACGATAAAGTAATTAATCGAAATGGTATATTCAAAACCGCAAACTGGAAAAATTTTAAAATTATAGCCTTTATAGATCCGGTATCTGCCATTTTATTGAATATTTTCGCAATAATTTCTTGTTTGCTTCACAAAAAATACATTAGTTGCAGTTTTAATGGATGTAAAACGAAAACGCAATTTTATTTAGTTCAAATAGTCAAGTTCTAAACCGTACATAATAGATTTCATTAATGTCTGACGCAAGGGCCCCTTTAATTGTAAATTAAAATCCATTGCGCGGACCTTATAAGCACGAAAACAATCGACGCAGACCACGATTGGATGTAATTAGTTAATTGGTACGAGACAATTTAAAATTAAAAAGTCGCTTATCTATCGATAGATGGCGCCGCTCCGCTGTATTGGAGTCGACGTTGTGGATTCGTTGAAATTATTTTCGAGCTTTCATTTAAATTGTACATTTACAGGACACAATATTGAACCCAATTTGTATGTTTGCGAAAAACATTTCGAAAAGAGTTGTTACTATTCCAAAAAAATTCTTTAAGTTCCCATTTTTCTTGTTACAATCATGAAAATTTAATCGCAGACATCATTTTAACAAAGCCAATTAAACCATTATTTTCCAAAACGATAAAGTAATTAATCGAAATGTATATTCAAAACCGCAAACTGGAAAAACTTTAAAATTATAGCCTTTATAGATCCGGTATCTGCCATTTTATTAAATGTTTTCGCAATAATTTCTTGTTTGCCTTACGAAAAATACATTAATTGCAGTTTTAATAGATGTAAAACGAAAACACAATTTTATTTAGTTCAAATAGTCAAGTTCTAAACCGTACATAATAGATTTCATTAATATCTGACGTAAGCGCCTTTAATTGTAAATTAAAATCCATTGCACGGACCTTATAAGCACGAAAACAATCGACGCAGACCACGATTGGATGTAATTAGTTAATTGGTACGAGACAATTTAAAATTAAATAGTCGCGTATCTGTCCGATAGATGGCGCCGCTCCACCTCCATTGGAATCGACGTTGTCCATTCGTTAAAGTTATTTTCGAGCTTTCATTTAAATTGTACATTTACACGACGCAATATTGAACCCAATTTGTGTATTTGCGAAAAACATTTCGAAAAGAGTCGTTACTATTCCAAAAAATTTCTTTAAGTTCCCATTTTTCTTGTTACAATCATAAAAATTTAATCACAGACATCATTTTAACAAAGCTAATTAAACCATTATTTTCCAAAATGATGAAGTAATTAATCGAAATGTATATTCAAAACCGCAAACTGGAAAAATTTTAAAATTATAGTCTCTATAGATCAGTATCTGCCATTTTATTGAATATTTTCGCAATAATTTCTTGTTTGCTTTACGAAAAATACATTAATTGCAGTTTTAATAGATGTAAAACGAAAACACAATTTTATTTAGTTCAAATAGTCAAGTTCTAAACCGTACATAATAGATTTCATTAATATCTGACGCAAGCGCCCCTTTAATTGTAAATTAAATCCATTGCACGGATCTTATAAGCACGAAAACAATCGACGCAGACCACGATTGGATGTAATTAGTTAATTGGTACGAGACAATTTAAAATTAAAAAGTCGCTTATCTATCGATAGATGGCGCCGCTCCGCTTCTATTGGAACCGACGTTGTCGATTCGTTGAAATTATTTTCGAGCTTTCATTTAAATTGTACATTTACAGGACACAATATTGAACCCAATTTGTGTGTTTGCGAAAAACATTTCGAAAAGAGTCGTTACTATTCCAAAAAAGTTTCTTTAAGTTCCCATTTTTCTTGTTACAATCATGAAAATTTAATCGCAGACATCATTTTAACAAAGCTAATTAAACCATTATTTTCCGAAACGATAAAGTAATTAATCGAAATGTATATTCAAAACCGCAAACTGGAAAAATTTTAAAATTATAGCCTTTATAGATCCGGTATCTGCCATTTTATTGAATGTTTTCGCAATAATTTCTTGTTTGCCTTACGAAAAATACATTAATTGCAGTTTTAATAGATGTAAAACGAAAACACAATTTTATTTAGTTCAAATAGTCAAGTTCTAAACCGTACATAATAGATTTCATTAATATCTGACGCAAGCGCCCCTTTAATTGTAAATTAAATCCATTGCACGGATCTTATAAGCACGAAAACAATCGACGCAGACCACGATTGGATGTAATTAGTTAATTGGTACGAGACAATTTAAAATTAAAAAGTCGCTTATCTATCGATAGATGGCGCCGCTCCGCTTCTATTGGAACCGACGTTGTCGATTCGTTGAAATTATTTTCGAGCTTTCATTTAAATTGTACATTTACAGGACACAATATTGAACCCAATTTGTGTGTTTGCGAAAAACATTTCGAAAAGAGTCGTTACTATTCCAAAAAAGTTTCTTTAAGTTCCCATTTTTCTTGTTACAATCATGAAAATTTAATCGCAGACATCATTTTAACAAAGCTAATTAAACCATTATTTTCCGAAACGATAAAGTAATTAATCGAAATGTATATTCAAAACCGCAAACTGGAAAAATTTTAAAATTATAGCCTTTATAGATCCGGTATCTGCCATTTTATTGAATGTTTTCGCAATAATTTCTTGTTTGCCTTACGAAAAATACATTAATTGCAGTTTTAATAGATGTAAAACGAAAACACAATTTTATTTAGTTCAAATAGTCAAGTTCTAAACCGTACATAATGGATTTCATTAATATCTGACGCAAGCGCCTTTAATTGTAAATTAAAATCCATTGCACGGACCTTATAAGCACGAAAACAATCGACGCAGACCACGATTGGATGTAATTAGTTAATTGGTACGAGACAATTTAAAATTAAAAAGTCGCTTATCTATCGATAGATGGCGCCGCTCCGCTTCTATTGGAACCGACGTTGTCGATTCGTTGAAATTATTTTCGAGCTTTCATTTAAATTGTACATTTACAGGACACAATATTGAACCCAATTTGTGTGTTTGCGAAAAACATTTCGAGAAGAGTCGTTACTATTCCAAAAAAGTTTCTTTAAGTTCCCATTTTTCTTGTTACAATCATAAAAATTTAATCGCAGACATCATTTTAACAAAGCTAATTAACCCATTATTTTCCAAAATGATAAAGTAATTAATCGAAATGTATATTCAAAACCGCAAACTGGAAATATTTAAAAATTATAGCCTCTATAGATCCGGTATCTGCCATTTTATTAAATATTTTCGCAATAATTTCTTGTTTGCTTTACGAAAAATACATTAATTGCAGTTTTAATAGATGTAAAACGAAAACGCAATTTTATTTTTCAATTTTAAAAAGTCACACCAAATAGTCAAGTTCTAAACCGTACATAATAGATTTCATTAATATCTGACGCAAGCGCCTTTAATTGTAAATTAAAATCTATTGCACAGGCCGTAGTCTGTGTTGATTGTTTTCGTGCTTATAAGGTCTGTGCCGTCGTCTACATTGATTGTTTCGTGCTTATAAGGTCTGTGCATAAGCATAAAACAGCTGACCTGACAACTTAAATGGAAATAACAGATGTCGCTCGCGTCGGACATTAACAGTAACTGTAATGATTATTTGCAACTAGGATTTTCATTTAAAGTGTGCAATTCACAGTAAATAATATGCAGCTAAAACATTGTCGTGTGCCTGATTGCGCACACAAATAAATAGAAACAAAATTAAAATGCACCGATTTTCTTCCGATGTTACGTAAAAAAAATTGTGGCGTAAAAAATTTTTTTTAACGTAACAGGTAAATAATTGCGATTTCGATAATTCATTCTCACTTTAACTCCTTATCACTACTTAATTGTACATTTGCAGGACACAATATTGAACCCGATTTGTGTGTTTGCGAAAAACATTTCGAAAAGAGTCGTTACTATTCCAAAAAAGTTTCTTTAAGTTCCCATTTTTCTTGTTACAATCATAGAAATTTAATCGCGGACATCATCTTAACAAAGCTAATTAAACCATCATTTTCCAATTACTGTAGCACGCGAAATGGTAAAGTAATTAATCGAAATGTATATTCAAAACCGCAAACTGGAAAAATTTTAAAATTGTAGTCTTTATAGATCCAGTATCGGCCATTTTATTAAATATTTTCGCAATAATTTCTTGTTTGCTTTACGAAAAATACATTAATTGCAGTTTTAATGGATGTAAAACGAAAACACAATTTTATTTAGTTCAAATAGTCAAGTTCTAAACCGTACATAATAGATTTCATTAATATCTGACGCAAGCGCCTTTAATTGTAAATTAAAATCCATTGTACAGACGTAGTCTGCGTTGATTGTTTCGTGCTTATAAGGTCTGTGCAATAGCATAAATCAGCTGACTTGACAACTTTAATGGAAATAACAGATGTCGCTCGCGTCGGGTACTAAAGGTAACTGTAATGATTATTTGCAACTAGAATTTTCATTTAAAGTGTGGAATTCACAGTAAATAATATGAAGCTAAAACATTGTTGTGTGCCTAATTGCACACAAATAAATAGAAATAAAATTAAAATGCACCAATTTCCTTCTGTTATTACGTATAAAAAATTGTGTTGTAAAAAAATATTTAATGTAACAGGTAAATAATTGCTATTTCAATAATTCATTCTTACTTAACTCCTTATTACTACTTAATTATACATTTACAGTTTGCGAAAAACATTTCGAAAAGAGTTGTTACTATCCCAGTACATTAAATCAAAGGTATAAATTAATACAATAACAATATCAATCATAAACAGTCACGCACTACTATGGATGTTAATTGTATATCTTTTTCCCATTAGTCACACCAGGTTTAATAACCTTTAAGGAAGAGTGCTACTGAGCATTCTCTGGCACGACATAGTTGTAATAGTCAATTAATTTGCTAAATGTACTGATACAGATCGCAAATATAGTGGGACTTCAATATAAAAAAAAATAAATTGTATATCCACCCAAGATCCTGTCACTCCTGTCGATCCTATGAATAAGAATACTGAATGCCCTTTGCCTTTTCGCTTTGGTTCATCAAGTAGTGATACAAAAATGCCATTGTGCAATACCGAAAATTCATTACCACCCATGCGCTCAACGATCCTAGTCGATTCTAATTGCAATGAGAAAGTTTTATTATTAGATGAATTACAAAGTTTACGTTTACAATTGAAAAAGGCAAATCAAAAATATAATTTTTTAAAAAATTCTTTAAGTTCCCATTTTTCTTGTTACAATCATAAAAATTTAATCGCAGACATCATTTTAACAAAGCTAATTAAACCATTATTTTCCAAAATGATAAAGTAATTAATCAAAATGTATATTCAAAACCACAAACTAGAAAAATTTTAAAATTATAGTCTTTATAGATCAGTATCTACCATTTTATTAAATATTTCGGAATAATTTCTTGTTTACTTTACGAAAAATACATTAATTGCAGTTTTAATGGATGTAAAACGAAAACGCAATTTTATTTTTCAATTTTAAAAAGTCACACCAAATAGTCAAGTTCTAAACCGTAGATAATCGATTTCATTAATATCTGACGCAAGCGCCTTTAATTGTAAATTAAAATCCATTGCACGGACCTTATAAGCACGAAAACAATCGACGCAGACCACGATTGGATGTAATTAGTTAATTGGTACGAGACAATTTAAAATTAAAAAGTCGCTTATCTATCCGATAGATGGCGCCGCTCCGCTTCTATTAGGAATCGACGTTGTCGATTCGTTAAAGTTATTTTCGAGCTTTCATTTAAATATTTTATCGCGGCAACGTTCCGTAAGTTTCAAGACCGCACATTCGATAACTCATAAATCGGAATATACGTATAAAGTAATTTTAAAATGACGCGAGATAAAAACATTCAAAGGCAACGTCGCATCAAGGTGATTACCCTCTCTCTCTCTCTTTCTCTCTAAAACAGCTGTCAAAAATTCGTCAACAGTCGCATTGCGGAAAATAAAGTTGCAAATGTAACGTTACAAGTGTTAATTATCATCCTGGTTGGCTTTGTTTAAAAAGCTACCAATCGTTTTCGTAAACATATCCGTATTCGCGATGGTGCACAGGAACGGGCTTACGAGAAACGAGGAGCCTCTTTCCAATCATAGCTTGCTGCACGAAGACGAAGAACGGCTCGAGAAGCTGTTCGCCAGCTTGGACACGGACGGCAACGGCAAAATTGATATACACGATCTGTCCGTCGAGCTTAAGAAGTCGGGCGCGCATCATCGCTATGCCGAGGTCAGTTTTAAGCATGTCTAGGAAGTAGCAAGTGGCAGCGGTTGCCGCCCTTGAATTACTAATTTGGTAATTTTTCGTCTCGCAGAAATTCATTCAGCAATCCGACAAAACCCAAAGCGGGGACGTTTCCCTCGTCGATTTCATTCAGTACGTCAAGGAGCACGAGAAGAACCTGAAGCTGCACTTTTCCCATTTGGACAAAAATAGAGACGGTAAGAGGTGCTTTCACTAGTTCGTCCCCGTCCGCTGCTGGCCGTCCGAATTGTCCTAAAACGAAACCGAACGATCCAAACGAAAATATTTACGAAACGATTATCGCACGTTTAAGAATCGTCGTCACGTATTGTTTGTTAATCGTTAACGCGATAACAGTTTTAGTATTTGTTTGTTCTCGAAATTTTCACGGGAACTTTCATAAATGGAATCTAACGTAGCGGAGTGTTAATACAAAAATTTAATAGGCAATAGTAAATTAGGATGTCGAGCAAAAACGTTTTCGAGGAACTTACGAAAACAAGGATAAATTTAAATGCGTTTTTACCTTTAAATAGTTTCTAATGAAGCGCTGCCCAAAAAACTCGCGAAGGTATTTTTACCGCAACACGACCACGAATTACGTGCCGTAATTTTATAAAACGATTTATATGATTTATATGTTTTAGGCAAAATCGACCTGGACGAGCTCATCAAGGCGTTTCACGAGCTGGGAGTTCCGTTCGACCGGCAGGAGGCCACCAATCTCTTACAGAGGTATCTGCCGCTTTGTAGGTTTTATTTTGATTTCCTTTATTAAATTTGCGTCCGCGTTTCGATTTTGGCGGAAATTAAATTTACGGCACGATTGATCGGTTGCGGTTCGCGTCCTTTTCGAAAATTGGGGGACGGCGTTCCGACGCAAGAAATTAAAGATGTTTTTTTATAATTTATCCCCGAAACCTAACGTCGGGAACGTTTGATGCAGCGGAAAAAAAAGGTAGTTTTAATGTGTTGATTGTTCGGCAATCGATTAGCGTTCAGGATTTCAGTTTAAACGGGTCGATTTTGGTTTAAAATTGATAATTAATTTAGACGTAAAAGCCGGTTTATTTATTTATTTATTTATTATTACCAAATTTATATTACAATGTTATACATAGCATATATAAATAGTTCCAAAGATCAATGGAACAACCACAGAGACAAAATATCCGTACGTTGTTCGGTATATAACTAAAATCTAAAGCTAATTCTAAAGTTTATACAAAAATAAAAACAAGACAGGTTAATAATCAAGTTAAAAATTCAGCTCGCTTGCATTTACTCAATTGACATAAGCGTAGCACAATATGTTTTCGATGGTTTTTTATAATCGTTGTTTTGTAATATCTTAAGTTCATTTGGCATTTCGTTAAAGTTATCCCTTGCGACACACTCTGATTTTCTTTTGCCCACTTCCAACATTGATTTAGATATTTTGATTGACTTAGTCCTTGTTTGCACCGAACTAGATTCGAATTCATTCAACATATCCCTATAATAATGTAATGCTGCTTCATAGATATATTTTTGCCTCAAGTCTAAAGGTTAGATTTAATTAAGATTTTAATAACTTTTCCATGTATGTTATGTAATAAAAACATCAAAGACTTATTTGCAGATCCCCATGCCACAGTACCGTAGGTGACAACACCGTAGTAGAGTCCATACATAATTACCATTAAATTTTCTGGTGATAATATCTTGCCCAAAGTGGTCAATATAAAAATGATATATTTAGTTCTACTAGTTAATTTAATAATTTGTTCGTCCCATCGCAAATGTTCATCAATACATATACCCAGATATTTAACACTTTTCACTCTCTTTAGTACCTCGTCGTGCAGGCTTAATATTAATTATTCCCGGTATGCTATCGCAATAGTTTCCAAAAGTTATATAAACTGTCTTATCGATATTTAGCGACAATTTATTATCATTAAGATAATTAATAATTTTAATTAATTGTTGATTCAAAATTTGTTCTAACAAGTCCCATGCCGATGATTGGCACAATACCACCGTATCATCGGCGTACGACACCATGTCACAGTTCATAGAACATTCCAAAAAAATATCATTAATATATACACCGTGTCCAAGATAAGAATGCACGGCATGGGGATCTTGAAAACTGCAGAAGATACAGGGTGGCTTAAATTAGAAAAAAGTTGCGCTATTTAGAGTACGTTCGCGTGCTGGTCGCAAAAGTTCATTGTTGTTTATCGTTTTCAAAATTCTCAAAACAATGTGATTTTTTGGATTTTCGTTTCTTTTCATTTTTTTATTTATTTTAAGAGGGGCTGGAAAAATCAGCTTCTACCATGTTTCCGCTAGTAACGCCACAGTAGTATTTTTCTAATTATTTTAATTAATATCAAACGGTTTAATCGTAAGATGGCGCGATTTTGGCATCAGCTATTTAAATGTTAATTCCTGTTTTCTTGTACTAAATAGTTTCTATAGAGTGCGCTTTTTCATTGATGCATTGGCATCTAATTTAATTATGTTTACGTTGTAAACTTTGCTAGCGTTTTAATTATTTATTCTAGGATATAAAGTTACAGAATATAAAGAATGGGCGTTTTGATGAGAGATACAAAAATAATGAAATGCAAGTTAACAAGCTTAAAAAAATTATTTAACTTGCAACCAGAAAAGTAACCAAGTTATGGGAGCGGAAAATTCAAAATATTTCTCTTCGAGAAAGTCACAATGATAATGATTATTGATTTTTAAAATTTATTGTTTGTGCAAGATGTGAGAGAGGTGCCATTATTAATACAAAATAAAAATTGTAACAATAGAAAATCCAATATTACTGATATATGCACATATGTAATTACTTATGTATATATTTCAGAATAATAATTATTATAGCATGCCATTAATTGCATTAAAAATTAGATAGTTACAGATTCGTTCTCAAATACATGTAGCTATACGTTATTCACGATAGGTTCCAATTCACGCAGCCATGTAAATTGTATATTTGTAATATTCGGATTATAGTTTTGAACGTGGCACTCCGATGTCTACCGATGATTTACCTGCACACATATGACATGGCAAAATAGACTAAAATCTATTAGTACTGTAAAAATACGAGGTTTTATTGATGACGCGTTGGGACCTATCGCGAATAACGTATGTATACATATCTACTTATTTATGGGAAACGTCCGCCGCATTCTCGGCATTTCTCGGTAATTCACAGAAATCATAAACAACAACACGTCGAAATGCAAAATAATTATGCTTATTAATCGAAAAACAAACCGAGTGAGATTCTATATTTTATTGAATGAAAATTTCTGAATAAATAAAATTGTAGGTATGTGATAAATGTACCTACATACATACTTACTTTTAATTGTAATTTTAAAATTAGACCTTTTTATACAACATAAATCACGTACACATTTGTAGAAATGGTTGAAATTTCACTATTTAAAGTGTAAGAAAATACAGGAGTTCAATTTTGGTTTTAGTTTATATGTATAAGAATTACGAGTTCATTTTCGGTATAGGTACGTTGACTATAAATATTTCCACAACGAAATATGCCACCTATGCAGTTTGATGTTTGTTTATCAAAATTAATGTCCACGAATCAGCCGACAAATAAAAATAAATAAAAAAAATACCACTATAGTATTTTTACAGCACCATCTATTCAATAATAGTTGGACAATTTTGTTAGACAAATTCTTCGAAATCAAGTAGGTATCTGTAAGATAGCGTTATACTTGAAAATGACGATTTTTCGGAAAGCGATTTACGAATTCTAGCAACAATTACACCCTGTACTTTCGTATACGTATTCACTGAACCTTCTTCTAGTTGCTCCTTATAATATTTTAGTCGTATAGTAACTAAATATCTTATAATTTGAAGTATTCGGAAGCATGTGTACAACTTAGCAAAACTCTTCCTTTAACTTTTTTAGGATAAAAATATAGGGAGCAACTAGGTAATTGAATTAGTATTTATTATCAATTAAATTTTTTTAATAAAATTTAATAGTTTTTTAGTATCGTTTCCTGAAGTGAATCTACCATAGCGACATCTGTTGATTCTCGCTTATCGAACCCCCCTCTTAAATGATATTAAAAAACTACCGGCACTTTCTCATTGCCACTTTTTAAGGCGGTACAGCCCAAATAAAAAGATTGATATTTTCATGAAATAAATTACGTTTTCCATAGATTACAATGTTCTGATTCACAGAAAAATAACACCTTTAAAAACCTTAATGAATGTGTAAAAAGTACAATTTTACTGCAATCATAACTCAAAACTGGGGTAACCAAAGTTTGCAAATTAATAACTAGTGGGTAACGTGACATTCCCTCTACGGCACAACGTGCTCTTTTTTTTAATAAATACTTATTTTAATTAAATAATTGCTTCGCAATTTTTTAAAATTTCAATGTGTGTTTTTAACGATCATTTGAATAAATTGGAGAAATTTTTATTGTAAAAGATCATAAATTTTACAACCTAAAAATCTAACGCGAGCATTGGTCACTTAACAGTATAAATCAAGCGAAACGTTCTCCTTTTAAGTCCTTTAAGTCAATATTGTGAATTTAGACATAATTTATTGTAACATCAATAAACGGTTAGTATATGACATTTTAGAAACGGAATCGTGATTAACAAAATTTTAATCACGATTAGCTATCTCATTACATCGTATATTGCACCAATAAAATGTTTTAAATTTGAGAAAATTAACAATGAGGAATTCGCAAGATCATTGGAATACATCAATTTTGATCTTTTTTCTTGCTATTTTGTAACTAAGTTTTTTGACGACTATTTTGCAATTGAAGTTCTTACGATATTGCCTTTTTTTATATATGGCACCTTCTACTTTTGACGTCATTATTTAATAAATGGTCTTTATTTACATGTACATATTTATAAAACTTTGGTGGTGTAATACAAATAAAAATATTAGAAATTGGTATATTACCTACATTATTAGTACGGAAAGTTACATTTTCCGACGACCATTATGAAAAGCGCATAATTTCACACCAATAAATGTTATGGAAAGTTGACCGTTACAAACAAACAGGCCGACCGTGCGTAAAGAAACCCGTTAGCCAATCGAAAACGTTGCAGCCCGTGTGCGATCATTGCACACGGTCAATCAAAGTCTTCTACACTGTCATGCAATTACTTTACGCATAAACTGTTTTATTATCAAATTTGACATTTTATTAAAATGTCATTTAAATGATAATTTAAATGTAAAATGACATTTTATTAAAATGTCAAACGAACTTTCGTAAACGTCAAAAATCAATTTTTTTTAATAAAAATACTTGTGATCGTCAGAAAAGCATAGTATATAACACGTGCGGAAAGGTGGATATTTTAGCACTAGTTATACAATATTACTATACTATTTGCATTCGAGAATAAAAGTTTTTCTGCGAGCGCTAGCGAGCAAATAAATCATTCGAGAATGCGAAAGCATTTCGCAATCGTGTATCAAATATTTTTTTGATAACTGTCCCCAAAATTAGTAAAAATGTGATTAGAAAGTTTGACATTTACGATTAATTAATTTGAGGCTAATGATAATAACAATCCATAATATTTCGCGTCATTTCGCATTTCGTTCGCAGAATACCTCATTTCGCGTAACAGTAACAATAAGAATAAACTTTTTATATGCAGTTATCGAAAAAGAAAATTAAATAAAGTTGTTTAACTTTAAATTTAATAAAGTTATTTAACTTTACATTATTAAATTAAATTAAACATTATTACAATTTATACGAGACATATTCTTTTAAAATACATCTTTTTAAATTACAATTTTCCTAATGTAATACTTTTCACATGTGAAATCTACTATTTTTTTAAAAACAACATTTTTTGATAACAATACAATTACCGAGATCCGTTCGCATTCAATATCCTCGAGAACGCCCTATTTATATTGTTATAATAATAATAATAATATTAATTATTAATTTATTTTCTAATTTCAATTAAAATTAAAGTAGATTATTTATTAGCGAACTTTAAATAAATCAGTTTTTCAGATCAGTAATCTCAGATTTTTCCTGTACTTAACATTAAATCTTAACTTTTGTATTGCGAATTTTAAAATCGTCTTCGAATACGTTTTAATGTAAAAACACAGTATCTAAACATTTATACCCTTAGCTTCGAAGCAGGTAGATTTTACGACGTTACAGAGGCAGGCTATTTCAACCAAGAAGGATGGTCTGTTTAAAATTTCTCTAAAATTCACTTTCGATTATCGTTTGGCGGCAATAGGGACCGTACGTCCTTAAGCTCTACAAAATGGCGTGTTCAAATTTTTAATCCAACGTTTCGTATCCGAGAACCCATCATCGACTTAATTTTTTTATATGGCCACAAACAAAGAGACACCCTGTATTCGGTAGCATTATTCATTACAAATTCAACGATGTATCACACATTATGGTTTTGAAGCCAAAAAAGGGGGAAAAAAATAACCAACAATGATAACCAACAATGGCATTTTCAACCGGCGTAACAAACATTATTGGGCAACAGACAATCTTCATTTAATAAAAGAAACAAGGCATCAACATCGATTTCGATTTAATCTGTGGGTAGGCATATTGGGTGGCAGAATAATAGGACCTTTTATTTATCGCAACAATTTAAATTCCGAACGATATCTCGACCTACTGCAGACTGATTTGGAGAATGCCTCGGACGAATTACCATTACTTATAGTTAACAACTGCTGGTTTCGGCAAGATGGTGCCCCAGCGCATAATTCAAGAACTGTACGGGAACATTTGTCCCAGAGGTTTCCTGAAAAATGCATTGGAACTCGCAGTGAAGTAGCCTGGCCAGCCCGATCACCTGATTTTTTCCTGTGGGGTTATTTAAAAAACCAAGTGTATGACGCCACTTTTGAAACTGAAGAACAGTTATTGGCATTGGTTTTAGCAGCAGTTAATACAATCACACCAGAAATGTTAGACCACGTTTTGAATTCTTCTGTAGACAGAGCATACTTGTGTCTAGAAAATAATGGCAACTTATTTGAGCAATTATTATAATTTTTTGACATTTTGTTTCTGTTATTGTACCAGCGCCTACTAATTTAAAAAATAAAAAACCTTATAACTCACGTTTTTCCCCCTTTTTTGGCTTCAAAACCATAATGTGTGATACATCGTTGAATTTGTAACGAATAATGCTACCGAATACAGGGTGTCTCTTTGTTTGTGGCCATATAAAAAAATGAAGTTGATGATGGGTTCTAGGATACGAAACGTCGGATTAAAAATTCGAACACGCCATTTTGTAGAGCTCAAAAAGTGGCAACGAGAAAGTGCCGGTAGTTTTTTAATATCATTTAAAATAAATAAAAAAATGAAAAGAAACGAAAATCCAAAAAATCGCATTTTTTGAGAATTTCGAAAACGATAAACAATAATGAACTTTTGCGACCAGCACGTGAACATACTCTAAATAGCGCAACTTTTTTCTAATTTAAGCCACCCTGTATCTTCTACCGTTTTCAAGATCCCCATGCTGTGCATTCTTATCTTAGACACGGTGTATAATAAACAGGAGTGGACATGGTACCTTGTGGAACCCCCATTTCAACAGATTCAAAACTACTTTTGATTTTATTATTGATTTTAACACATTGTTTCCTACCCGTTAAATAACTTTTAATTAATTCCAATGCAATTCCACGTACACCATACTTATTTAACTTGTGTAGTAATATTTTGTGATTAACGGTATCGAGTGCTTTAGCAACGTCCAGAAAAACAGCAGCATTTGGCCGGCCCTTATCCGGACAATCGTAAATTTTATTAGTAACAAAAGCTAATGAATCTTTAGTGCCGGTTCCTCTTTTGAAACCAAACCGATTTTGTGATGAAATGTTTTGCTCGTTGAAAAAACTTAACGTCCTCGAATGCAAGATTTTCTCAAAAATTTTTGCAAAATTTGAAATCTAAGAAATTGGTCTATATCAGTACTATTTCGGCTAGTTTAAATTGTCTTGGACAAAAACCACTAACTATACTTAGATTAATAATATGAACTAGTACAGGGCAAATACACCGTGTCCAAGATAAGAATGCACGGCATGGGGATCTTGAAAACGGCAGATAATACAGGGTGGCTTAAATTAGAAAAAAGTTGCGCTATTTAGAGTATGTTCACGTGCTGGTCGCAAAAGTTCATTATTGTTTATCGTTATCAAAATTCTCAAAAAAATGTGATTTTTTGGATTTTCGTTTCTTTTCATTTTTTTATCTATTTTAAATGATATTAAAAAACTGCCGGCACTTTCTCGTTGCCACTTTTTAAGCTCTACAAAATGGCGTGTTCGAATTTTTAATCCGACGTTTCGTATCCAAGATCGATATCGTTTCGTCATCAACTTCATTTTTTTATATGGCCACAAACAAAGAGACACCCTGTATTCGGTAGCATTATTCGTTACAAATTCAACGATGTATCACACATTATGGTTTTGAAGCCAAAAAAGGGGAAAAACGTGAGTTATAAGGTTTTTTATTTTTTAAATTAGTAGGCGCTGGTACAATAACAGAAACAAAATGTCAAAAAATTATAATAATTGCTCAAATAGGTTGCCATTATTTTCTAGACACAAGTATGCTCTGTCTACAGAAGAATTCAAAACATGGTCTAACATTTCTGGTGTGATTGTATTAACTGCTGCTAAAACCAATGCCAATAACTGTTCTTCCTTTTCAAAAGTGGCGTCATACACTTGGTTTTTTAAATAACCCCACAGGAAAAAATCCAACGGAGTTAAGTCAGGTGATCGGGCTGGCCAGGCTACTTCACTCTGAGTTCCAATGCATTTTTCAGGAAACCTCTGGGACAAATATTCCCGCACAGTTCTTGAATTATGCGCTGGGGCACCATCTTGCCGAGACCAGCAGTTGTTAACTATAAGTAATGGTAATTCGTCCGAGGCATTCTCCAAATCAGTCTGCAGTAGGTCGAGATATCGTTCGGAATTTAAATTGTTGTGATAAATAAAAGGGCTATTATTCTGCCGCCCAAAATGCCTACCTACAGATTAAATCCAAATCGATGTCGATGCCTTGTTTCTTTTATTAAATGAAGATTGTCTGTTGCCCAATAATGTTTGTTACGCCGGTCGAAAATTCCATTGTTGGTTATCGTGCTTTCATCAGACCAAATTACTTTAAAAGGAAAATTTTGATCTTCTTCACATTTTTTGGTATACCATTCACAAAAACTTGCTCGCCTTCTCTCGTCACCAGGCCTAAGACCCTGGCAAATTCTAAATTTATAGGGATGAAATTTATTCTTTTGTAAAATGAACTGGGCTGTAGATCTAGCTACTACTCCAGTTCGACGTGCAATTAGTCTTGTCGATATTTCAGGATTTTCAACAACGGTTTGTAAAACAGTAGTCGCTTTTTCTTCGTTGGATTGTTTTTTACGAGATACAACAGGTTTTTTAAATGAACCAAATTCCTTTAAATTAGATACCAAACGTCTAAAAATGGATTTTTGAGGTTGTCTTCGTTCAGGATAATTATCAGAGTACATCTGCTCGGCAGCTACACAATTTTTGCGGCACAAGATGTAACACGTCAACATATCAAATTTTTCTTCGTTTCTGAAACTTTCTCTTTCCACGGTAACACTTGTAAATAAATTAAAAGCACGAAGCAACAAACTAACGAATAAGTAACTTTAATAAGAACAAAAGTTAAAACACTTCAAATTCACGTAAGAACAACTTACACAACACCAAATTGCGTTTTCAACAATAATGTGACAGATAAAACAAAAATATTGCGATTGTTCCAATGCCTACTAATTTAAAAAATAAAAAACCTTATAACTCACGTTTTTCCCCCTTTTTTGGCTTCAAAACCACAATGTGCGATACATCGTTGAATTTGTAACGAATAATGCTACCGAATACAGGGTGTCTCTTTGTTTGTGGCCATATAAAAAAATGAAGTTGATGACGGGTTCTCGGATACGAAACGTCGGATTAAAAATTCGAACACGCCATTTTGTAGAGCTTAAAAAGTGGCAACGAGAAAGTGCCGGTAGTTTTTTAATATCGTTTAAAATAAATAAAAAAATGGAAAGAAACGAAAATCCAAAAAATCACATTTTTTGAGAATTTTGAAAACGATAAACAATAATGAACTTTTGCGACCAGCACGTGAACATACTCTAAATAGCGCAACTTTTTTCTAATTTAAGCCACCCTGTATCTTCTACCGTTTTCAAGATCCCCATGCTGTGCATTCTTATCTTGGACACGGTGTATAAACTGTTTTATCAATATTTAGCGACAATTTATTATCATTAAGATAATTAATAATTTTAATTAATTGTTGATTCAAAATTTGTTCTAACAAGTCCCACGCGAATAATTGGCACAATACCACCGTATCATCAGCATATGACACTATATCACAGTTCATAGAACATTCCAAAGAAATATCATTAATATACACAATGAACAGGAGTGGACCTAATATGGTACCTTGTGGAACCCCCATTTCGACAGGTTCAAAACTACTTTTGAATTTATTATTGATTTTAACACATTGTTTCCTACCTGTTAAATAACTCCAATGCAATTCCACGTATACCATACTTATTTAACTTGTGCAGTAATATTTTGTGATTAACGGTATCGAGTGCTTTAGCAAGGTCCAGAAAAACAGCAGCATTTGGCCGGCCCTTATCCGGACAATCGTAAATTTTATTAGTAACAAAAGCTAATGAATCTTTAGTGCCAGTTCCTCTTTTGAAGCCAAACTGATTTTGTGATGAAACGTTTTGCTTGTTTAAAAAACTTAACGTCCTCGAATGCAAAATTTTCTCAAAAATTTTTGCAAAATTTGAAATCAAAGAAATCGGTCTATAATTAGTTGCAAGCTTTTTATCGTCCTGCTTAAATATCGGCACTATTTCGGCTAATTTAAAATGTCTTGGACAAAAACCAAAAATGAACTAGTACAGGGCAAATTTATGGGGACATCAATTTGATTAAATAAGTGTGCACATTATCGACACCTCCCGCTTTGTTCTTTAGCTTAGAAATAATCTTGGCTACTTCGTCCGCATCGGTCAAGTTTTTAAACGTGGATTCTTGCATAAAATTTATCTTACCTGCAACAATATTATCGTTACTTTTAATTTTAGAAGCCAAGTCACTTCCAACTTTACAAAAGAAACTATCGAAGTGGTCTACAATTTCTTTTTCGTCCCTTACAGTGCAATTTGTTTGACTATCTTTCGTTTCTTCCACATGCACATTAGTTCTTTTGCCTTTTCCAATCGTGCCATTTACATAACGCCACAGTTTTTCGACGTCATTTTTATAAGCATCAATACGACTTTTTTCAAAATTGCTTTTAGCCTCTTTTCAATTTACCATTGTATATTTTGTATTTATTTTTTGCATGTCTATTACGGATATCTTTCTTCCATTTTTTGTACGACTTTTCTTTAGTTTTGGTGGAATTAATTATAGCTGGGGTAATCCATGATTTTTTTGCCTTTTTATACGTATTTTTAATATGTGACGATGATTTAACTATATTAATAACTTTGCCTATAAATTCATTACAAGCAACATCAGCATCAATAATATTTAGTATCTCTTCCCGTTTAGTCTTATCACAAAGTTCAAAAAATAAAGCTCTGTTAAAAACCTCGTAATCCGATATTCTATTAACTATAGGATTTTTATTGATACTTAGTAACAATGGATAATGGTCCGTTAAATCATAATTTAGTTTTCGTTTCGATTTTTTTTTTTAATTAAACCACGCCTCGTGTTTGTTTAGGATGGACCAAGATGGGAGCCTTAACATCAGCTACGACGAATGGAGGGACTTTTTACTTCTTGCGCCGAGCAGCGACATCCATCAGCTCATTAATTACTGGCGACATTCCACGGTAAGCTTGATTTTGTTGCGCGCGTTGTAGTTATTCGAGTCGATCGAATGCCGTTTAACCCTATCGTTCTTTGAGTCGAAAAATTTAAATGATTCAAGTGGCAAAAATAAGAATTCGGAAGGAAGTTCGGAAAAAAATTAATGCGGTGCGGTTATATAAGATTCGATTTATCTGCTTCGATCTCCCTTGCGAACGTTGCAAAAGTTTACGGCGGGTTCGACGAGCACGTTTTTTTTGCTTCTAATCTTCTTTTCTTCCTCCGATCACGACCCCGATCCTCTTCTTCGGACGATTTACGACGAATTCCGCGATTTCTTTCGCGCTAGTGCACGACGAGAGCTTCGCTAAAGTTCGGCTTCTTTTTTCCTCCGCTCGAATTGTCTCGGATTGCTGTTTACGATTGTCGATCGACTTTTAAAGTTTTACACGATCCGAGTTTGAACCGGCGCGAGCCAGGTTGGTTTCTATCTTGATTGTTTTATCATGTTTTAGTAAGAGAGGACCAAATATTATTTATAATTAATTTTATTTTTGAATATTATTATTGCTTTTGGCAGATTGGTGTGTTCGATTTAGAATCGATTTATGTTTTATGAACAGGTAATAAGATGGTTTTTCTTGATTTTCTTATGTTTTTACTAGTGTTAGTTATTATGGTTATTTTAGTTTTAATTGGTTTAGCTTTTTTAACTTTGTTTGAGCGTAAGGTTTTAGGTTATATTCAGATTCGTAAAGGTCCCAATAAAGTTGGGTTTTTAGGTACGGTTCAACCTTTTAGGGACGCAATTGAGCTTTTTTCTAAAGAAGTCAATAGTCCGTTTATGTCTAATTACTGATCTTACTATTTTTCTCCTATTATATTGTTCTTTTCTTTATTTTTATGAGTTTGTATTCCTTATACAGGGTGTCCCCGTTTTTTGTAGCAGGACTTTCACAACTTGTAGTAAAATTCATTTTGAAAACAAAAGTTCACATAAACATATATGTGTGGAGGCCTCGTTTTCGATTTACGGGGTGTCGAAATTAAAAAAAAAATCGGTTGTTTTATTTGTAAAACAAAATTCCCTTTTTTAATTTTGTCGAAACTTGACAGTTTTGTTTGCAATAATAATACACATTTTTTCACATCGTTGAATTTGCCCCACTTCTTCCGGTGCCGCCACAACAGGGGACCGGCTTGATTAAAATAGAAAAAAATATGGTACGCCCCTGCTTTTTGTAAGTTTGAAATGTTTTTCAGATTCGGCAATCAAAAATAAAACTTAAAAATTAAAAAAATACTAACTTAAAAAATAAAACTAGAGAGAAATAAAACATTTTCACAAAAAGTTCGATATTTGCTTAAGTTGTTTATTTACGCTTGTTACCGCTCGCTGCCCCAAGTAGGCTTAGGACGATTGTTATTTGTCCGTTTTGCGAGTTGCCAAGGCACTACAGCAAATGTTTTGTTGTTTGTTGACGTGTTGTTAATAGACGTTTTCGATTTCAAGTTCCAAGTGTGTAGGTATTAGACACATTATTATTTCTCATAAAAATGCCTTTTCGATTCCGAAATGAAGAATACGCAGACATGCATTATTTGTATGGATTTTGTGATGGAAACTCTGCTGGTGCTGCTCGAGAGTACTGGAACTGGCTGAATGCAGCATACCCGCAAAGATGGGTGGGTCGTGGAGGACCAGTAGGGTGGCCTCCTCGATCGTCTGATCTAACACCCTTGGATTTTTTTGTTTGGGGATTTATCAAGGAAGCAGTTTACTCTACGCCTGTCAATTCACAAGAGGAACTTGAACGACGAATCCGAAATGCCGCTCTTAGAATAACTCCAGATCATTTGGAAAACGTTCGGCAGTCTTTAATACGTCGTTGTAATTTATGTGTCGAACAAAATGGCAGGCATTTTGAACAGCTCCTTTGATTTTATGTCTCTGTTTATTGAATAAGTTTCCTTTCATACCGTGCGGTTGATTTTCGACATACAAATTATTATCAAACAATAAATTCTGTAGAAAAATAAGTTTTATTTCTCTCTAAACGAAGCGAGATAGGAAAAAAGTTGCGTAATAGAAAAAGTTTTATTTTTGATTGCTGAATCTGAAAAAAATTTCAAACTTACAAAAAAGCAGGGGCGTACCATATTTTTTTCTATTTTTATCAAGCCGGTCCCCTGTTGTGGCGGCACTGGAAAAAGTACGGCAAATTCAATGATGTGAAAAAATCTGTATTATTATTACAAACAAAATTGCCAAGTTTCAACAAAGTCAAAAAAGGGAATTTTGTTTTACAAATAAAACATCCAATTTTTTTTTAAATTTCGACACCCCGTAAATCGAAAACGAGGCCTCCACACATATATGTTTATGTGAACTTTTGTTTTCAAAAAGGAATTTTACTACAAGTTGTGAAAGTCCTGCTACAAAAAACGGGGACACCCTGTATAACTGGTATAATTAATTTTTATTTTAGTTTATTATTTTTTCTTTGTTTGTCAAGTTTAGGGGTTTATGTAATTATAATTGCTGGCTGATCTTCTAATTCTAGATATTCGTTGTTAGGTGGTTTACGTTGTGTGGCTCAAACTATTTTTGATGAGGTTAGGTTGTTTTTAATTGTTATATCTTTTTTAGTTGTTATTTCCCTAGATGCTGATCTTGCAATTCATTGTTTTCTCTCTTTTTTTTTGTTTGTTTACCGCGATCTCCAAGATCTTAGTTTTACGGGGGAGATATTTTCAATATTTTTTCTTTAAATCGAATCGTACAGAAGGAAATGAACGGCTTAGGGGGGTCGTAGGGGAAATGTGTCGGGATGTTGAGGCGCTAATGTTGGAGAGCAAGTCCGGCACATCGACAATCTGAGACTTACGAAAATGCCAAGATCGAACATTAGTTCAAAGTCCAAAAGTCGAGAGGTCTGTGAAGTTGTCACCTTCACGTGTGAATTTTTCGAGAAAAAAAATACGGCATTCGTTTGCCCATCGTTTGCCCAGGGAAAAGTTTTTTTTTGCCCACCCTCCAAAAATTTTTTATTTGAAAAAATCGAAAAATTAACTTTTTTCACGCTATATTGTTTGTCCAGGCAAAATTTTCGTTTGCCCGCCCACCAAAAATTTTTTGTGTGGAAGAAAAATGAAGGAAACGGAGAACTCTTTGCATTCGTCTTCGTGGAATATTATATTAAATATTCGTACAATAACATTGTGTGATAATTTCGAAATTACAATTAACAAAATAAAGATAATTATTTCACGATAATAATATACGATAGCTTATATCGTTAATGTAAAATATTGTATCGATGACAAAGAAGCGATTTGAAAGTAATTAGCTTTTAGAATTAATATGTAGAGATAATACTATTTTGAAGGCTGATATTCAATATAAGTTTTCTAACATTTTATATGCTTTAATATTGACGTATTGACTAAATTCATTTCCCTACTCATACTCCTCCATGTGCAGCTACAATTGGAGAATTTCTACGCCAATTACTCATTAGAACATACTGTAGACTGAATGTCAATTTCTTCAATTCGATTATCCATGCTTTATTCATTCTAAGAAAAATTTTGAAAATAGTGTATTCTCTATTTCGATATTGTTTAAATAATATAGAAACTAATGAAGGATGGGCAAATAAATAAGAGAGATAGACAGGAAAAAGCGATTAAAACATGAGATAAACCACCATTTGTCATAAACATATAGTCCCATGTATTCACCTGTACATTGTGAATAATGGTTTTTTCCATTTTATTATTGTTTAAATATTCTTACAATGAAAGTAAAGGGTGGACAATCGAATTCGTGAGATGGACAAACGAAATAGCCATTTTAACATTATAAATCATCATTAAAAATTATCATCACCTATACATCGTAAATAGGGTTTTTTCCATTTTATTATTATTTAATTATTCTTACAATGAAAGTAAAGGTTGGACAATCGAATTCGTGAGATGGACAAACGAAATAGCCATTTTAACATTAAAAATCATCATAAAAAATTATCATCACCTATACATCGTAAATAGGGTTTTTTCCATTTTATTATTATTTAATTATTCTTACAATGAAAGTAAAGGTTGGACAATCGAATTCGAGAGATGGACAAACGAAATAGCTATTTTAACATTATAAATCATCATTAAAAATCATCATCACCTATACATCATAAATAGGGTTTTTTCCATTTTATTATTATTTAATTATTCTTACAATGAAAGTAAAGGTTGGACAATCGAATTTGTGAGATGGACAAACGAAATAGCCATTTTAACATTAAAAATCATCATTAAAAATGA
This sequence comes from Rhagophthalmus giganteus, assembly GCA_036326145.1. Classification (NCBI taxonomy): domain Eukaryota; kingdom Metazoa; phylum Arthropoda; class Insecta; order Coleoptera; family Rhagophthalmidae; genus Rhagophthalmus; species Rhagophthalmus giganteus. The sequence continues at coordinate 119,032 of JARFJA010000070.1, read as the reverse complement.
TCATCACCTATACATCGTAAATAGGGTTTTTCCATTTTATTATTATTTAATTATTCTTACAATGAAAGTAAAGGTTGGACAATCGAATTCGAGAGATGGACAAACGAAATAGCCATTTTAACATTAAAATCATCATTAAAATTATCATCACCTATACATCGTAAATAGGGTTTTTCCATTTTATTATTATTTAATTATTCTTACAATGAAAGTAAAGGTTGGACAATCGAATTTGTGAGATGGACAAACGAAATAGCCATTTTAACATTAAAATCATCATAAAAATTATCATCACCTATACATCGTAAATAGGGTTTTTTCCATTTTATTATTATTTAATTATTCTTACAATGAAAGTAAAGGTTGGACAATCGAATTCGAGAGATGGACAAACGAAATAGCTATTTTAACATTATAAATCATCATTAAAAATCATCATCACCTATACATCATAAATAGGGTTTTTTCCATTTTATTATTATTTAATTATTCTTACAATGAAAGTAAAGGTTGGACAATCGAATTCGTGAGATGGACAAACGAAATAGCCATTTTAACATTAAAAATCATCATTAAAAATGATCATCACCTATACATCGTAAATAGGGTTTTTTCCATTTTATTATTATTTAATTATTCTTACAATGAAAGTAAAGGTTGGACAATCGAATTCGAGAGATGGACAAACGAAATAGCCATTTTAACATTAAAATCATCATTAAAATGATCATCACCTATACATCGTAAATAGGGTTTTTTCCATTTTATTATTATTTAATTATTCTTACAATGAAAGTAAAGGTTGGACAATCGAATTCGAGAGATGGACAAACGAAATAGCCATTTTAACATTAAAAATCATCATTAAAAATGATCATCACCTATACATCGTAAATAGGGTTTTTTCCATTTTATTATTATTTAATTATTCTTACAATGAAAGTAAAGGTTGGACAATCGAATTTGTGAGATGGACAACCGAAATAGCCATTATAACATTAAAATCATCATTAAAATGATCATCACCTATACATCGTAAATAGGGTTTTTTCCATTTTATTATTATTTAATTATTCTTACAATGAAAGTAAAGGTTGGACAATCGAATTCGAGAGATGGACAAACGAAATAGCCATTTTAACATTAAAAATCATCATTAAAAATGATCATCACCTATACATCGTAAATAGGGTTTTTTCCATTTTATTATTATTTAATTATTCTTACAATGAAAGTAAAGGTTGGACAATCGAATTCGAGAGATGGACAAACGAAATAGCCATTATAACATTAAAAATCATCATTAAAAATGATCATCACCTATACATCGTAAATAGGGTTTTTTCCATTTTATTATTATTTAATTATTCTTACAATGAAAGTAAAGGTTGGACAATCGAATTCGAGAGATGGACAAACGAAATAGCCATTTTAACATTAAAAATTATCATCACCTATACATCTTAAATAGGGTTTTTTCCATTTTATTATTATTTAATTATTCTTACAATGAAAGTAAAGGTTGGACAATCGAATTCGAGAGATGGACAAACGAAATAGCCATTATAACATTAAAAATCATCATTTGTTATAAACATATAGTCCCATCCACCTTCTCATCACGAATGGAGCTCTTTCCATTTTATTATTTTTTAATTATTCTTACAATGAAAGTAAAGGTTGGACAATCGAATTCGAGAGATGGACAAACGAAATAACCATTTTAACATTAAAAATCATCATTAAAAATGATCATCACCTATACATCTTAAATAGGGTTTTTTCCATTTTATTATTATTTAATTATTCTTACAATGAAAGTAAAGGTTGGACAATCGAACTCGAGAGATGGACAAACGAAATAGCCATTATAACATTAAAAATCATCATTAAAAATTATCATCACCTATACATCGTAAATAGGGTTTTTTCCATTTTATTATTATTTATTTATTCTTACAATGAAAGTAAAGGTTGGACAATCGAATTCGAGAGATGGACAAACGAAATAGCCATTTTAACATTAAAAATCATCATTAAAAATTATCATCACCTATACATCGTAAATAGGGTTTTTTCCATTTTATTATTATTTAATTATTCTTACAATGAAAGTAAAGGTTGGACAATCGAATTCGAGAGATGGACAAACGAAATAGCCATTTTAACATTAAAAATCATCATAAAAAATTATCATCACCTATACATCGTAAATAGGGTTTTTTCCATTTTATTATTATTTAATTATTCTTACAATGAAAGTAAAGGTTGGACAATCGAATTCGAGAGATGGACAAACGAAATAGCTATTTTAACATTATAAATCATCATTAAAAATCATCATCACCTATACATCATAAATAGGGTTTTTTCCATTTTATTATTATTTAATTATTCTTACAATGAAAGTAAAGGTTGGACAATCGAATTCGTGAGATGGACAAACGAAATAGCCATTTTAACATTAAAAATCATCATTAAAAATGATCATCACCTATACATCGTAAATAGGGTTTTTCCATTTTATTATTATTTAATTATTCTTACAATGAAAGTAAAGGTTGGACAATCGAATTCGAGAGATGGACAAACGAAATAGCCATTTTAACATTAAAATCATCATTAAAATGATCATCACCTATACATCGTAAATAGGGTTTTTCCATTTTATTATTATTTAATTATTCTTACAATGAAAGTAAAGGTTGGACAATCGAATTCGAGAGATGGACAAACGAAATAGCCATTTTAACATTAAAATCATCATTAAAATGATCATCACCTATACATCGTAAATAGGGTTTTTCCATTTTATTATTATTTAATTATTCTTACAATGAAAGTAAAGGTTGGACAATCGAATTCGAGAGATGGACAAACGAAATAGCCATTATAACATTAAAATCATCATTAAAAATGATCATCACCTATACATCGTAAATAGGGTTTTTCCATTTTATTATTATTTAATTATTCTTACAATGAAAGTAAAGGTTGGACAATCGAATTCGAGAGATGGACAAACGAAATAGCCATTTTAACATTAAAATCATCATTAAAATGATCATCACCTATACATCGTAAATAGGGTTTTTTCCATTTTATTATTATTTAATTATTCTTACAATGAAAGTAAAGGTTGGACAATCGAATTCGAGAGATGGACAAACGAAATAGCCATTATAACATTAAAAATCATCATTAAAAATGATCATCACCTATACATCGTAAATAGGGTTTTTTCCATTTTATTATTATTTAATTATTCTTACAATGAAAGTAAAGGTTGGACAATCGAATTCGAGAGATGGACAAACGAAATAGCCATTTTAACATTAAAAATTATCATCACCTATACATCTTAAATAGGGTTTTTTCCATTTTATTATTATTTAATTATTCTTACAATGAAAGTAAAGGTTGGACAATCGAATTCGAGAGATGGACAAACGAAATAGCCATTTTAACATTAAAAATTATCATCACCTATACATCTTAAATAGGGTTTTTTCCATTTTATTATTATTTAATTATTCTTACAATGAAAGTAAAGGTTGGACAATCGAATTCGAGAGATGGACAAACGAAATAGCCATTATAACATTAAAAATCATCATTTGTTATAAACATATAGTCCCATCCACCTTCTCATCACGAATGGAGCTCTTTCCATTTTATTATTTTTTAATTATTCTTACAATGAAAGTAAAGGTTGGACAATCGAATTCGAGAGATGGACAAACGAAATAGCCATTTTAACATTAAAAATCATCATTAAAAATGATCATCACCTATACATCTTAAATAGGGTTTTTTCCATTTTATTATTATTTAATTATTCTTACAATGAAAGTAAAGGTTGGACAATCGAATTCGAGAGATGGACAAACGAAATAGCCATTATAACATTAAAAATCATCATTAAAAATTATCATCACCTATACATCGTAAATAGGGTTTTTTCCATTTTATTATTATTTATTTATTCTTACAATGAAAGTAAAGGTTGGACAATCGAATTCGAGAGATGGACAAACGAAATAGCCATTTTAACATTAAAAATCATCATTAAAAATTATCATCACCTATACATCGTAAATAGGGTTTTTTCCATTTTATTATTATTTAATTATTCTTACAATGAAAGTAAAGGTTGGACAATCGAATTCGAGAGATGGACAAACGAAATAGCCATTTTAACATTAAAAATCATCATTAAAAATTATCATCACCTACACATCGTAAATAGGGTTTTTTCCATTTTATTATTATTTAATTATTCTTACAATGAAAGTAAAGGTTGGACAATCGAATTCGAGAGATTGACAAACGAAATAGCCATTTTAACATTAAAAATCATCATTAAAAATTATCATCACCTATACATCGTAAATAGGGTTTTTTCCATTTTATTATTATTTATTTATTCTTACAATGAAAGTAAAGGTTGGACAATCGAATTCGAGAGATGGACAAACGAAATAGCCATTATAACAATAAAAATCATCATTAAAAATTATCATCACCTATACATCGTAAATAGGGTTTTTTCCATTTTATTATTATTTAATTATTCTTACAATGAAAGTAAAGGTTGGACAATCGAATTCGAGAGATGGACAAACGAAATAGTCATTTTAACATTAAAAATCATCATTAAAAATTATCATCACCCATACATCGTAAATAGGGTTTTTTCCATTTTATTATTATTTAATTATTCTTACAATGAAAGTAAAGGTTGGACAATCGAATTTGTGAGATGGACAACCGAAATAGCCATTATAACAATAAAAATCATCATTAAAAATTATCATCACCCATACATCGTAAATAGGGTTTTTTCCATTTTATTATTATTTAATTATTCTTACAATGAAAGTAAAGGTTGGACAATCGAATTTGTGAGATGGACAACCGAAATAGCCATTATAACAATAAAAATCATCATTAAAAATTATCATCACCTATACATCGTAAATAGGGTTTTTTCCATTTTATTATTATTTAATTATTCTTACAATGAAAGTAAAGGTTGGACAATCGAATTCGAGAGATGGACAAACGAAATAGCCATTTTAACATTAAAAATCATCATTAAAAATTATCACCACCTATACATCGTAAATAGGGTTTTTTCCATTTTATTATTATTTAATTATTCTTACAATGAAAGTAAAGGTTGGACAATCGAATTCGAGAGATGGACAAACGAAATAGCCATTATAACATTAAAAATCATCATTAAAAATTATCATCACCTATACATCGTAAATAGGGTTTTTTCCATTTTATTATTATTTAATTATTCTTACAATGAAAGTATACATCGAAAATAGGGTTTTTTCCATTTTATTATTATTTAATTATTCTTACAATGAAAGTAAAGGTTGGACAATCGAATTTGTGAGATGGACAACCGAAATAGCCATTATAACAATAAAAATCATCATTAAAAATTATCATCACCCATACATCGTAAATAGGGTTTTTTCCATTTTATTATTATTTAATTATTCTTACAATGAAAGTAAAGGTTGGACAATCGAATTTGTGAGATGGACAACCGAAATAGCCATTTAACATTAAAATCATCATTAAAAATTATCACCACCTATACATCGTAAATAGGGTTTTTTCCATTTTATTATTATTTAATTATTCTTACAATGAAAGTATACATCGAAAATAGGGTTTTTTCCATTTTATTATTATTTAATTATTCTTACAATGAAAGTAAAGGTTGGACAATCGAATTTGTGAGATGGACAACCGAAATAGCCATTATAACAATAAAAATCATCATTAAAAATTATCATCACCCATACATCGTAAATAGGGTTTTTTCCATTTTATTATTATTTAATTATTCTTACAATGAAAGTAAAGGTTGGACAATCGAATTTGTGAGATGGACAACCGAAATAGCCATTATAACAATAAAATCATCATTAAAAATTATCATCACCTATACATCGTAAATAGGGTTTTTTCCATTTTATTATTATTTAATTATTCTTACAATGAAAGTAAAGGTTGGACAATCGAATTTGTGAGATGGACAACCGAAATAGCCATTATAACAATAAAAATCATCATTAAAAATTATCATCACCCATACATCGTAAATAGGGTTTTTTCCATTTTATTATTATTTAATTATTCTTACAATGAAAGTATACATCGAAAATAGGGTTTTTTCCATTTTATTATTATTTAATTATTCTTACAATGAAAGTAAAGGTTGGACAATCGAATTCGAGAGATGGACAAACGAAATAGCCATTATAACATTAAAAATCATCATTAAAAATTATCATCACCTATACATCGTAAATAGGGTTTTTTCCATTTTATTATTATTTAATTATTCTTACAATGAAAGTAAAGGTTGGACAATCGAATTCGAGAGATGGACAAACGAAATAGCCATTTTAACATTAAAAATCATCATTAAAAATTATCACCACCTATACATCGTAAATAGGGTTTTTTCCATTTTATTATTATTTAATTATTCTTACAATGAAAGTATACATCGAAAATAGGGTTTTTTCCATTTTATTATTATTTAATTATTCTTACAATGAAAGTAAAGGTTGGACAATCGAATTCGAGAGATGGACAAACGAAATAGCCATTATAACATTAAAAATCATCATTAAAAATTATCATCACCTATACATCGTAAATAGGGTTTTTTCCATTTTATTATTATTTAATTATTCTTACAATGAAAGTAAAGGTTGGACAATCGAATTCGAGAGATGGACAAACGAAATAGCCATTTTAACATTAAAAATCATCATTAAAAATTATCACCACCTATACATCGTAAATAGGGTTTTTTCCATTTTATTATTATTTAATTATTCTTACAATGAAAGTATACATCGAAAATAGGGTTTTTTCCATTTTATTATTATTTAATTATTCTTACAATGAAAGGAAAGGTTGGACAATCGAATTCGAGAGATGGACAAACGAAATAGCGATTATAACATTAAAAATCGTCATTTGTTGTAAACATATAGTCCCATCCACCTTCTCATCACGAATGGAGCTCTTTCCATTTTATTATTTTTTAATTATTCTTACAATGTAAGTAAAGGGTGGGCAATCGAATTTGAGAGATGGGCAAACGATATAGCCCGAGAAAAGTTAATTTTTTGATTTTTGGTGGGTGGGCAAGCGAAAATTTTTGCTGGGTGTTGTGTATGTCGTTTTCCGTGCACTCAAACCAAACTAAACAAGAAAACAAAACGTCGCACATTGCCCTCCGCAACCCGCCTACTGCTCCACACAACACTGGGCAAAGCTGGACTAACGATGGGCAAACGATTTAGCTGCGAAAATTTTTGAATTTTTTTCCCGCACAAAAAAATTTCGGCGGGTGGGCAAGCGAAAATTTCGCCCGGGCAAACGTTGTAGCGTGGGAAAAGTTGATTTTGCGATTTTTTTGTCAAAAAAATGCTTTTTTCAAACAAAAAATTTTTGGAGGGTGGGCAAAAAAAACTTTTCCCTGGGCAAACGATGGGCAAACGAGTGCCGTATTTTTTCTTCGAAAACTTCACATGCGAAAGTGACAACTTCACAGACCTCAAAAGTCGTGTACCAGGCTTGTAAGCTACCTAAAGCAACGTGATGGGGTTTTTTTTTTTCGCTTACATATGAACGAGTGGCGTTAGTTGTTCTTTAGCCGGACGAATTCTCTCGATAAACAGTTTTGTAGCGTGAAGTATAATAAATGGTGCATCTACGATGCAGTCGTCGTTATTTATTCGAACAAACAATTTTTTGTAACGTGCATCGGCCATTATGTCGTTTCGGATGTCCACTTCGCAATTGCAACATCACGCCATCGCAAACAACAAATTGCCCATTGGAAGGATTATTTTTTTGCAACCGCATTTTTCAATCAGTGTCAAAGCTAGTTGGCGCGATAGGGTGCCTTGATTTGTAGCGACCAATTGCGCGGTGGCCATAGAGACGAGCCTCCCGAAGTTTCGACGCGAAGTTCGTTTGCATCGCAGGTAAACTTATTTGTTTCCGGAAAGCATTCGTGTGTGTGTTCTTCATTCGCCCCCCCCCCCTCCCCCCTTCCGTCCGCCACCTAATTATAAATGCGAAAACCCGAATAAATTATGGGCCGATTAAATGCGGGGACCTTTTCGGTTGCGTCATCGACACTCCCCCTCGACCAAAGGAAGGAACGCATTAACACATGTTGTCGACGATAATTGTCGACGTCACTCGAAATGCCCCCCCCCCCCTCCCGCCCGAACGGTTCGCGAGCGGAACTTTTCAAACGTCTCATTTGAAAATTCCAATCTGGCATTCCAATGTTCGACGCCCGCGGACGTCACGTGCATCTCGTGTTCGACGTCACATCGTGTAGTAATTCGTCTTATCCGAGGCAATGTCGAGTCCCGATAACGCGGCAGTCGAACGTGCGCCTCGTCTCCGTGTGCCGGTGAATCAGCTGGGCGCGCGTATCTCTCTCGAACGTGGCCGACTCGCGTTCGCGCCAGTTTTTACATAATTTCGTCGAGGTCCGGGTCTCGAAATTAATCATGCTGAAGTCGACGAGGATGCAATCGGTGAATATGTTGGAGCACGAGCTCACGGCGACGGCCATACCCGACGCCCTCGAGGACTTCTTCTTCCTGTTCCACCAGCTTATCGCTAGGGTAATTATTTTGTTTTTTTCGGGTTCCCGCACGCCCAGACTTTGAACGAACGCGTTGTGGCGGTGGTGGCGGTGATGGTCTTGGCAACCGCGTTTCCTAGATAAATATAGCACGACTGGCTACTCCGTGTTTTACGATCGGTTTTAAGGCGTTTCGGGACACGTCGGTTTTATTTTTGGTTCCTTTTCGAAAACTGCGTTTTCGTTCACGTTTTTTTGGCACCTCGAGGAATGTTTTCGCGCGTTTCGCCAAGGCGCTCGTCCCGAATCGAAATTCGGGGGACTTGTTGAAGTTCTGCCCGAAAAAATAATGCGATCGAAGAGCCCAATCGATTGGTGGGCAAAATCCAATTATCGCGGTTCACTGGGCGCCGAGGAGCCAAAGGTCTCCCCGTGGTTTCGTTTCGTGTAGATTACTTATTTGCGTAATTTTCTCTCGACGACGGAATTTCTTCGGAACGTTTTCTTTTTTTTTCTTCTAAAAATTCGTATCGATTTATGGAAATTTCAAGGACGGCAGGAATTAAGTAACAGTAGAGACGTGCCCGTGCCGTACAAATTCCGAGACTGCTCGTCACATTTACGATACGATTGTTTCTCTTCATTATGCAGGAATAAAACAATAGACTTCGCGTAATTTGTTTGAACAACTCATATCCATTCCGTTCTGCTCTTGATAGGCCTAATTTAAATTGATAAAAGGCGCACGTCATCAGATATAGACTGGGAAAAAAACTGATAGTGGTCTCTATTTGCGTAAATTTTATTATTAAATATTTAAATGTCGTACCTTCGTCCTTTATTCGTTTTAATTTATAGCAAGACCAAAAGGTCATTTGTTGGCCTTACTTGCAGATAAAGTCGCCGTTTTAGACGTTAACGTTAAGGGGGGGATTTCTACTTTGCGGGACACGAAAATAGGCAATTTTCGAAGAATTTGTTGTAAAGTAACTGTTAAAGATAGAATAATGAAACTTGATATACAGTGGCGGCCACATAAATAAGCTCACCGCTCAAGATTTTTGTTTTCGACCGAGTTCTCATCGCAAGAATTTGTGACGTCCATTAAGCTGACACAGCCACTACGGCACAATCGAATGAAACCTATTTAGAAATTTAGTGCTAATTTGTTGCTCCAGTCATTTCGCCAAAAATCATGGCTGTCCTAACTTAACACTTAAGCTAGCACAGCCGCTCGCAGAAAATTAAAAAAAAAAGTAAAAACGAGGAGGTATTTCTAAACTACTATTTTGTTGCTAATTTGTTGCTCTATTGCCGATATTATTGCTACACCCTTAACACGAAAAAACCACCCCCACACCAACTGCAATAAAACAACTACTTAAAAATTTCGATTTTCTTGAAAAATTTACTGCAATGAATTAGCTGCTTTCCATGATATTATATCCCAATTTTGTTGCTCCATCCCTAATACGAAAATAACTACCCCTAGTACTTAAAAGCCAGCACAACACATTAAAAATTAAAAAATATCGATTTTTTCGATAAATTATGCCTTTATGATTTAGTTGCTCCATGATCTAGCATATCCCGATTTTTTTGCTCCACCCCTAGTACGAAAACAGCCACCCCTAGTACTTAAAAGCCAGCACAACACATTAAAACTTAAAAAATGTCGATTTTTGCGATTGATTAGACCTTTATGATTTAGTTGCTCCACGTTCTAGCATATCCCGATTTTTTTGCTCCACCCCTAGTACGAAAACAGCCACCCCTAGTACTTAAAAGCCAGCACAACACATTAAAACTTAAAAAATGTCGATTTTTGCGATTGATTAGACCTTTATGATTTAGTTGCTCCACGTTCTAGCATATCCCGATTTTTGTGCTCCAGCTCTAGTACGAAAACAGCCACCCCTAGTACTTAAAAGCCAACACACCACATTCAAACTTAAAAAATATCGATTTTTTCGATAGATTAGGCCTTTATGATTTAGTTGCTCCACGTTCTAGCATATCCCGATGTTTGTGCTCCAGCCCTAGTACGAAAACAGCCACCCCTAGTACTTAAAAGCCAGCACAACACATTAAAACTTAAAAAATGTCGATTTTTGCGATTGATTAGGCCTTTATGATTTAGTTGCTCCACGTTCTAGCATATCCCGATTTTTGTGCTCCAGCCCTAGTACGAAAACAGCCACCCCTAGTACTTAAAAGCCAGCACAACACATTAAAACTTAAAAAATGTCGATTTTTGCGATTGATTAGGCCTTTATGATTTAGTTGCTCCACGTTCTAGCATATCCCGATTTTTGTGCTCCAGCCCTAGTACGAAAACAGCCACCCCTAGTACTTAAAAGCCAGCACAACACATTAAAACTTAAAAAATGTCGATTTTTGCGATTGATTAGGCCTTTATGATTTAGTTGCTCCACGTTCTAGCATATCCCGATTTTTGTGCTCCAGCCCTAGTACGAAAACAGCCACCCCTAGTACTTAAAAGCCAGCACAATACATTAAAACTTAAAAATGTCGATTTTGCGATTGATTAGGCCTTTATGATTTAGTTGCTCCACGTTCTAGCATATCCCGATTTTTGTGCTCCACCCCTAGTACGAAAACAGCCACCCCTAGTACTTAAAAGCCAGCACAACACATTAAAACTTAAAAATGTCGATTTTGCGATTGATTAGGCCTTTATGATTTAGTTGCTCCACGTTCTAGCATATCCCGATTTTTGTGCTCCAGCCCTAGTACGAAAACAGCCACCCTAGTACTTAAAAGCCAGCACAACACATTAAAACTTAAAAATGTCGATTTTGCGATTGATTAGGCCTTTATGATTTAGTTGCTCCACGTTCTAGCATATCCCGATTTTTGTGCTCCAGCCCTAGTACGAAAACAGCCACCCTAGTACTTAAAAGCCAGCACAACACATTAAAACTTAAAAATGTCGATTTTGCGATTGATTAGGCCTTTATGATTTAGTTGCTCCACGTTCTAGCATATCCCGATTTTTGTGCTCCAGCCCTAGTACGAAAACAGCCACCCCTAGTACTTAAAAGCCAGCACAACACATTAAAACTTAAAAATGTCGATTTTGCGATTGATTAGGCCTTTATGATTTAGTTGCTCCATGATCTAGCATATCCCGATTTTTGTGCTCCACCCTAGTACGAAAACAGCTACCCCTAGTACTTAAAAGCCAGCACAACACATTAAAACTTAAAAATGTCGATTTTGCGATTGATTAGGCCTTTATGATTTAGTTGCTCCACGTTCTAGCATATCCCGATTTTTGTGCTCCAGCCCTAGTACGAAAACAGCCACCCCTAGTACTTAAAAGCCAGCACAACACATTAAAACTTAAAAATGTCGATTTTGCGATTGATTAGGCTTTTATGATTTAGTTGCTCCACGTTCTAGCATATCCCGATTTTTGTGCTCCACCCCTAGTACGAAAACTGCCACCCCTAGTACTTAAAAGCCAGCACAACACATTAAAACTTAAAAATGTCGATTTTGCGATTGATTAGGCCTTTATGATTTAGTTGCTCCACGTTCTAGCATATCCCGATTTTTGTGCTCCAGCCCTAGTACGAAAACAGCCACCCCTAGTACTTAAAAGCCAGCACAACACATTAAAACTTAAAAAATGTCGATTTTTGCGATTGATTAGGCCTTTATGATTTAGTTGCTCCACGTTCTAGCATATCCCGATTTTTGTGCTCCAGCCCTAGTACGAAAACAGCCACCCCTAGTACTTAAAAGCCAGCACAACACATTAAAACTTAAAAAATGTCGATTTTTGCGATTGATTAGGCCTTTATGATTTAGTTGCTCCACGTTCTAGCATATCCCGATTTTTGTGCTCCAGCCCTAGTACGAAAACAGCCACCCTTAGTACTTAAAAGCCAGCACAATACATTAAAACTTAAAAAATGTCGATTTTTGCGATTGATTAGGCCTTTATGATTTAGTTGCTCCACGTTCTAGCATATCCCGATTTTTGTGCTCCAGCCCTAGTACGAAAACAGCCACCCCTAGTACTTAAAAGCCAGCACAACACATTAAAACTTAAAAAATGTCGATTTTTGCGATTGATTAGGCCTTTATGATTTAGTTGCTCCACGTTCTAGCATATCCCGATTTTTGTGCTCCAGCCCTAGTACGAAAACAGCCACCCCTAGTACTTAAAAGCCAGCACAACACATTAAAACTTAAAAATGTCGATTTTGCGATTGATTAGGCCTTTATGATTTAGTTGCTCCACGTTCTAGCATATCCCGATTTTTGTGCTCCAGCCCTAGTACGAAAACAGCCACCCCTAGTACTTAAAAGCCAGCACAACACATTAAAACTTAAAAAATGTCGATTTTTGCGATTGATTAGGCCTTTATGATTTAGTTGCTCCACGTTCTAGCATATCCCGATTTTTGTGCTCCAGCCCTAGTACGAAAACAGCCACCCCTAGTACTTAAAAGCCAGCACAACACATTAAAACTTAAAAAATGTCGATTTTTGCGATTGATTAGGCCTTTATGATTTAGTTGCTCCATGATCTAGCATATCCCGATTTTTGTGCTCCACCCCTAGTACGAAAACAGCTACCCCTAGTACTTAAAAGCCAGCACAACACATTAAAACTTAAAAAATGTCGATTTTTGCGATTGATTAGGCCTTTATGATTTAGTTGCTCCACGTTCTAGCATATCCCGATTTTTGTGCTCCAGCCCTAGTACGAAAACAGCCACCCCTAGTACTTAAAAGCCAGCACAACACATTAAAACTTAAAAAATGTCGATTTTTGCGATTGATTAGGCCTTTATGATTTAGTTGCTCCACGTTCTAGCATATCCCGATTTTTGTGCTCCAGCCCTAGTACGAAAACTGCCACCCCTAGTACTTAAAAGCCAGCACAACACATTAAAACTTAAAAAATATCGATTTTTCGATAGATTAGGCCTTTATGATTTAGTTGCTCCACGTTCTAGCATATCCCGATTTTTTTGCTCAACCCCTAGTACGAAAACTGCCACCCTTAGTACTTAAAAGCCAGCACAACACATTAAAACTTAAAAATATCAATTTTTGGATAGATTAGGCCTTTATGATTTAGTTGCTCCATTTTCTAGCATATCCCGATTTTTGTGCTACACCCCTAGTACGAAAACAGCCACCCCTACTACTTAAAAGCCAGCACAACACATTAAAATTTAAAAATGTCGATTTTGCGATTGATTAGGCCTTTATGATTTAGTTGCTCCACGTTCTAGCATATCCCGATTTTTGTGCTCCAGCCCTAGTACGAAAACAGCCACCCCTAGTACTTAAAAGCCAGCACAACACATTAAAACTTAAAAATGTCGATTTTGCGATTGATTAGGCCTTTATGATTTAGTTGCTCCACGTTCTAGCATATCCCGATTTTTGTGCTCCAGCCCTAGTACGAAAACAGCCACCCCTAGTACTTAAAAGCCAGCACAACACATTAAAACTTAAAAATGTCGATTTTTGCGATTGATTAGGCCTTTATGATTTAGTTGCTCCACGTTCTAGCATATCCCGATTTTTGTGCTCCAGCCCTAGTACGAAAACAGCCACCCTAGTACTTAAAAGCCAGCACAACACATTAAAACTTAAAAATGTCGATTTTGCGATTGATTAGGCCTTTATGATTTAGTTGCTCCATGATCTAGCATATCCCGATTTTTGTGCTCCACCCCTAGTACGAAAACAGCTACCCCTAGTACTTAAAGGCCAGCACAACACATTAAAACTTAAAAAATGTCGATTTTTGCGATTGATTAGGCCTTTATGATTTAGTTGCTCCACGTTCTAGCATATCCCGATTTTTGTGCTCCAGCCCTAGTACGAAAACAGCCACCCCTAGTACTTAAAAGCCAGCACAACACATTAAAACTTAAAAAATGTCGATTTTTGCGATTGATTAGGCCTTTATGATTTAGTTGCTCCACGTTCTAGCATATCCCGATTTTTGTGCTCCAGCCCTAGTACGAAAACAGCCACCCTTAGTACTTAAAAGCCAGCACAATACATTAAAACTTAAAAAATGTCGATTTTTGCGATTGATTAGGCCTTTATGATTTAGTTGCTCCACGTTCTAGCATATCCCGATTTTTGTGCTCCAGCCCTAGTACGAAAACAGCCACCCCTAGTACTTAAAAGCCAGCACAACACATTAAAACTTAAAAAATGTCGATTTTTGCGATTGATTAGGCCTTTATGATTTAGTTGCTCCACGTTCTAGCATATCCCGATTTTTGTGCTCCAGCCCTAGTACGAAAACAGCCACCCCTAGTACTTAAAAGCCAGCACAACACATTAAAACTTAAAAAATGTCGATTTTTGCGATTGATTAGGCCTTTATGATTTAGTTGCTCCACGTTCTAGCATATCCCGATTTTTGTGCTCCAGCCCTAGTACGAAAACAGCCACCCCTAGTACTTAAAAGCCAGCACAACACATTAAAACTTAAAAATGTCGATTTTGCGATTGATTAGGCCTTTATGATTTAGTTGCTCCACGTTCTAGCATATCCCGATTTTTGTGCTCCAGCCCTAGTACGAAAACAGCCACCCCTAGTACTTAAAAGCCAGCACAACACATTAAAACTTAAAAAATGTCGATTTTTGCGATTGATTAGGCCTTTATGATTTAGTTGCTCCACGTTCTAGCATATCCGATTTTTGTGCTCCAGCCCTAGTACGAAAACAGCCACCCCTAGTACTTAAAAGCCAGCACAACACATTAAAACTTAAAAAATGTCGATTTTTGCGATTGATTAGGCCTTTATGATTTAGTTGCTCCACGTTCTAGCATATCCCGATTTTTGTGCTCCAGCCCTAGTACGAAAACAGCCACCCCTAGTACTTAAAAGCCAGCACAACACATTAAAACTTAAAAAATATCGATTTTTTCGATAGATTAGGCCTTTATGATTTAGTTGCTCCACGATCTAGCATATCCCGATTTTTTTGCTCCAGCCCTAGTACGAAAACAGCCACCCCTAGTACTTAAAAGCCAGCACACCACATTCAAACTTAAAAAATGTCGATTTTTTCGATAGATTAGGCCTTTATGATTTAGTTGCTCCAAGTTCTAGCATATCCCGATGTTTGTGCTCCAGCCCTAGTACGAAAACAGCCACCCCTAGTACTTAAAAGCCAGCACAACACATTAAAACTTAAAAAATGTCGATTTTTGCGATTGATTAGGCCTTTATGATTTAGTTGCTCCACGTTCTAGCATATCCCGATTTTTTTGCTCCAGCCCTAGTACGAAAACAGCCACCCCTAGTACTTAAAAGCCAGCACACCACATTCAAACTTAAAAAATATCGATTTTTTCGATAGATTAGGCCTTTATGATTTAGTTGCTCCACGATCTAACATATCCCGATTTTTGTGCTCCACCCCTAGTACGAAAACAGCCACCCCTAGTACTTAAAAGCCAGCACAACACATTCAAACTTAAAAAATATCGATTTTTTCGATAGATTAGGCCTTTATGATTTAGTTGCTCCACGTTCTAGCATATCCCGATTTTTTTGCTCCAGCCCTAGTACGAAAACAGCTACCCCTAGTACTTAAAAGCCAGCACACCACATTCAAACTTAAAAAATATCGATTTTTGCGATTGATTAGGCCTTTATGATTTAGTTGCTCCACGTTCTAGTAAATCCTGATTTTTGTGGTCCATCCCTAGTACGAGAAAACCTACCCCTAGTCCTTAAAAGCCATTACAATACTTTAAAACTTTAAAAAAATCGTTTTTATCGATAGTTTAGGCTTTTATGATTCAGTTTCTTCACGTTATGCTATATCCTGATTTTGTTATCTCCACCTCTAGTACGAAAACAATTTCTGGTAATAGGGATCTACGTTATGTAGATGTTGAAAAAATATGAATTACTTAAGGTATTTTATGAACAATTTATTTTATTTAGTATCAGGAACAAAAATGTATTATTTCTTCTGCTAAGATAGTGGTAATAAGCCAACATAAACAACTTTAAATGAATAAAACCATATATTTCGGCTTTGTTTGGGGCTATCTTCAGTGGTAACAATTATGCAAACGATAGTAAACAATTATTAATTACACTGCTAAACAGATTTTTGATTCTTGAACAAAACTAGGTTATCCTTATGTAACTTTTCACCTTCAATTTAAATCTGCGTTTAAATTTTTTCTATCACGTGGAGTTTTTGAAGTATATGAATATGAAGTTCCCCTGTAGAGTGTAATTATAATGACATGAGGTAATTACGGATTAGCCATAAAAATGTTTGGTAATATTTAATAAAAAAATATTTTACATGAAAGCCTTGTGGACAGAAACAATATCGATTTACCCCCTTTGCATATAAAGTTAGGGCTGATAAAGAATTTTATAAAAGGTATGGACCGTGACGAAAGAAGTTTTCAATACGTAAAAGAAAAATTTCCAAAAATCAGCAAAGCTAAGATAAAGGAGGACATATTTGTGGTTCCCCAAATTCGACAATTAATGAATGACAACAGCTTCGATGCAGTTTTTCGTTGAAAAGAAAAGGTGGCATGGAATTGTTTCAAATCAGTGGTGAACGACTTTTTAGGCAACAACAAAACGGACAATTAGAAAACCCCCATCCACGAAATGCCGACAGCTTACCATAAAATTGGATGTAATATGTCGCTAAAGATGCATTATTACATTCCCATTTGAATTTTTTCCCAGACAATTTAGGATACGTAAGTGATGAGCATGGGGAGCGTTTCCATTAAGACCTTTCAACGACAAAAATGGTACCCAGGGAAGATGGGATGTGAACATGTTGGGTGATTACTGTTGGTTACTGATTAGAGAAGACCAGGATAGACTATTACACAAAAGAAAACGGTCAAATTGAACATTTTAAAGGGTTTTATGAACATTTTGTAACATTAAATTCATCTAATTACTTGAACGTTTTATTTCGACACAAAATCAAGTTTTCTCCGAAACTATACGTGCTAGAGAAAAACCAATAGCAGATTTGGATTCAGTATAACAATATGAATCAAGATCACCTATTTGTAACTAGGAACCAGAGAAAAAATTTCAATTTTAAGGAGTTGTGCTGGCTTTTAAGTACTAGGGGTGGCAGTTTTCGTACTAGGGGTGGAGCACAAAAATCGGGATATGCTAGAACGTGGAGCAACTAAATCATAAAGGCCTAATTTATCGAAAAAATCGATATTTTTTAATTTTTAATGTGTTGTGCTGGCTTTTAAGTACTAGGGGTAGTTATTTTCGTATTAGGGATGGAGCAACAAAATTGGGATATAATATCATGGAAAGCAGCTAATTCACTGCAGTAAATTTTTCAAGAAAATCGAAATTTTTAAGTAGTTGTTTTATTGCAGTTCGTGTGGGGGTGGTTTTTTCGTGTTAAGGGTGTAGCAATAATATCGGCAATAGAGCAACAAATTAGCAACAAAATAGTAGTTTAGAAATATCTCCTCGTTTTTACTTTTTTTTTTTTATTTTCTGCGAGCGGCTGTGCTAGCTTAAGTGTTAAGTTAGCACAGTCATGATTTTTGGCGAAATGACTGGAGCAACAAAATAGCACTAAATTTCTAAATAGGTTTCATTCGATTGTGCCGTAGTGGCTGTGTCAGCTTAATAGACGTGAATTTGTGTTTTGAAAGATCAGCCACACATAAGATGTAGAATTTTCTGGAGAATAAGGTGGTATATAGCTCATTTTTCGATTGCCACTAATTTTTTTCAATGAAAATTAAATATACTCATGGGTGGTCCAAATTGGCGCGGCCATGTAAATAAGCTCATGGGGTAAAAAGCTTTATTAGTCCACAAATGCAGCTAGTTAACAACACGTTTCAAACGAAAAACCCATAACAATGCTAATACTTTGTGGCGTGGCCCTTACTCGCAATAACAGCCTTGCAACGACGCTTCATCGAGTCAACCAGTGAGATACGTCGTTCGACAGAGATCTTCGACCAGCTTTCCGTGACGACTTGCTCCAATTCTGCCAGATTCTTCGGTTTGCGCTTCTGCACTTCCTTCTCAACGTCTCCCCACAAATGTTCAATGGGGTTCAAGTCGGGACTTTGAGCTGGCCAGTCAAGAACCTTCACCTTATTCTTAGATATCCACTCCTTTGCCAAGCGGCACGTGTGTTTGGGGTCGTTATCCTGTTGCAAGATCCAATTTCTTCCCATATGGCGGCGCGTGTACGGTTTGACAACATCGTCGGGGATTCTTACAAACTTCTCGCCGTCAAGAGTTCCTTCAATACGACGAATGGGACCAACCCCTGAACGCCGGAATCCAGCCCAGACGAGAACGGACCCACCACCACGCTTGACGGTCATCTTCGTGCATCGAGGATCGTATTCTTCACCTGGACGACGTCGAACATACGTTTTTCCGTCAGATTCGTCGCTGAACAAAACTTTCGCCCAATCTTCCGGATTCCAAGAAACGTGCTTCTTCGCAAACGCTACTCTGGCCTTGCGATTCTTCTTTGAAACAAGCGGCTCCTTTCTGGCAACCCGACCCATCAAGCCGCGTTCATTCAGACGTCTTCTCGCAGTTCGAACGCTCAGGTTAAACTCGCGGTTCTTCTTCATCTCGTCAAAAATATCTACTGCCTACGTATTTGTTGCTTTTCCGAGGTGTTGCCTTGCGCACTGGATTCTCGACGCGTCCTTCATTGTTCTTGAGCACTTTCGGTGCGTTTCTCACTGCTCCATATAGATTGATCTAATACTGGAACCCGACTTCCTTAAAACATCAACACGCGCACGCAACTGAGGGGTTATGTGACGAGAGCGACCCATTATGCTACACAGAAATACAGAATAAATTTATAAATACTGTTAGAACGCGCGATTAAATTTAAAAAAAAAACGTGCTGAAAAACTCATTAAACAAGAGAAATTGGCAGCGAGCTTATTTATATGGCCGCGCCAATTTGGACCGCCCATGAGTGTATTTAATTTTCATTGAAAAAAATTAGTGGCAATCGAAAAATGAGCTATATACCACCTTATTCTTCAGGAAATTCTACATCTTATGTGTGGCTGATCTTTCAAAATACAAATCTTGAGCAGTGAGCTTATTTATTATATATGGCCGCCACTGGACGTTTAAATACATCTTTATTTAGTATAACAAAAATATGGAAAATTAATAATTTCGAATTTCGAAGTGGTGGGCAGAAGGGCGTAAAGCCAATATGCCGCGTCGAGACGAGTAGGCGGCGGAAGTTCCCGATCCTCGGCAAATTATTCGAAACGCAAAAATCGATCGGATCCTTAATCTGTAGATGTTTGCGCATAGCTGGAACTAGAATAAAAGAAATATATGAATTTTTGTAAGAATGGCGCCTTGTCAAAGCTAAAAATTGCTTTTTCGCCAAAAAATTTGCTTAGTTTTTTACTTATAAAAAAAAATTTGTTGCAATATTTTTTCATTATTCTAGTTCCGGCTATGGTAGACGATCTTTCTGCACGCTTTAAAAAAAAAAAAATTCATCAAAACCGCTCAATTGGGGGATTGCGCAAGACTTCCGCCAACTCGAAAAATACGTTTTCGAGAAAGCCGCGTTTAAAGTTAAGCAAGAGTTTTGCGGGGCAAAAGTGAATACTTACTAGGTGGGGTGAAAAGTAACCTCCTTGGGAATGAAAAAAAATTTTTTTTTTTTTAAATGTTTTTTTATTTTATTCAATATAGTCCCCCTTTTAGCACGATACACTTATTCCGGCGATTTTCCGACTTCTTGGTCCCGTCCGAAAAGTAATTTTCCGGAAGGTCCGCAAAATACTCCTCCGTGGCGTCGATGATTTCCTCGCGTGGGCTGAATTTTTTATTGACGAGCCATCTTTTGAGGTTTGGGAAGAGATAATGGTCCGAGGGAGCCAAATCGGGCAGCAATTGGAGCCGTAAGTCATTGATTTTAGCCGTGGTTGCGATGCTCTTGTGTGCCGGCGCGTTGTCTTGCGAAAACAAAATTTTTTTTCGCTTCACACGAGGCCGTTTTGCAGCGGTTTCGGCCTTCGATCGCTCCAATAACGCACAGCAATACTCGCTGTTGATGGTTTTCCTTTTTCGAGGTGGTCCACGAAGTACTCTTCTGCCATGACAATCCCAGAAAACCGACGCCACAACCTTTCCGACCCATCGAGCCCTTCCTCGGCCGCTTCGGAGCACTCGTGCCGGCTTCAGTCCATTGCCGGGCACTCGTTCCGTTCTCTGGCGTGTAATAGTGGATCCAGGTTTCATCAACAGTTACCAATCGACGCCAAAAGTCCGCCCGATTCCGCATCGGCAAGTCCAAACACTCTTTCGAAGCGCTCTCGCGTTCGTGTTTTTGGTCAGGAGTGAGCATGCGCGGCACCCAACGGCAGGATAACTTTTTCATATGCAGAATATTGCCCAAGATATGGCGTGTGCGCTCAGTACTAATCTTTGTGGCATCTGCTGGCTCGCGCACCTTCACTTTTCGGTCGGCCAACACCATCTCGTGTATTTTTTTGACATTGTCCTCTGTAACCGCATCGGAGGGCCTGCCGCTGCGGACTTGATCGGTAGTTTTCTTTTGTTTCCTTCGCCGTTTTGCCTCTCAAAAAATAATGTTTTACGAGAGAGAACGAAACTCGTTTTTGTCCGTACTCGACGTGATGCCAAACACGTCAACAACAATCGGCTGTCGAAACAAAACTAAATACAGTATCGCACTGAAATTTCGCATGTCTGCCTAAATACGAACGGACTTCAAGGCACCATAACCTTTTTTGCGGTAGCGGCGCATTCTGGCGGTCAAGGAGGTTACTTTTCACCCCACCTAGTACATAAAGGGTGGGCCATCTATTGGTTTCTTTTTGAAATTGTTACTAAAACTGCACCGTTCAATATTTTTCAATGATTGTTGCTTTATCGAAGAGAGTACACCTTCCGATTATTTATGGAAAACAATTTCATTCGAATGGCTGCCGCGGCAGGCATGGCAGTAGCCCATCCTGTTAACCCAATTTTGTAGCACATTGTCGATTGTTTGTGGCTCTATTTCGCGAATATCTCGATGGATGTTTTCCTTAAGTGCGTCAATTGTTTGTGGATCGTTGGAGTAACAACGGTCCTGAACATTTCCCCATAAAAAAAAGTCCAACGGCGTCAAATCGCAGCTGCGCGATGGCCAATTAACGTCTCCAAAACGGCCGATAACACGGTTACCGAACTTAGTGCGCAAAAGATCGATCGTTTGACGGCTGGTGTGGCACGTTGCGCCATCCTTCTGGAACCAAAGCCCGTCTAAGTCTAAATCGTTCAATTGCGGCCACAAAAAATCAGTTATCGTGTCTCTGTAGCGCACTCCTACCGCAACCCTAACGCTGTTGCCTGCTTCAGTTTGAAAGAAGTAGGGACCAATGATGCCACCACTCCAAAACCCACACCAAACAGTTACTCTTTGAGGATGCATTGACTTCTCAATGACTACGTGTGGATTTTTGGAACCCCAAATCTTACAGTTTTGCTTGTTGACATAACCTCCGAGATGAAAATGGGCCTCGTCTGAAAAGATGATTTTGCGACCAAAATCGACGTCATTTTCCAACTCATTTACAGCCCACACAGAGAAGCGATAACGAAGCGGATGGTCATTGTGCTTCAACTCTTGAGTGAGTTGCACCTTGTAAGCAAATAATCCGAGGTTTTTATGCAATATTCTACTCAGAGAAGTGCGACTGATGTTCAGTTGTTGAGTTCTGTGACGAGTTGACATTCTTGGGTTTTCACGCACACTTTGGGCAACAGCAGCAATTCTTTCGATTGTGCGTACCGGACGAGCACGTGGATAGCATTTGTTATCCACAAGCATGCCAGTTGCAGGAACTTTCTTTATGAATTTGCTTACACCAGCCGCCGAAGGGGCTTCGTTTCGACCAAAAATTCCTCTCAACTTTCGCACAGTTTCCGCAACACAACACTCACTTTGGAAATAATTTTTCAATATTTCCCAGCGTTGTTCGAGCGTAAAACGATCCATTTCTTACAGCGGAGGTTTGACACTACATATATCTATCAATATCAAGCGCGTCAGTGTTGCAAACTGTCGAAATAACACGCACTTCAAAAAGAAACCAACAGATGGCCCACCCTTTATATGCCCGATTTCTTCACCTCCAGATAAGTTCCGGATAACTGTGTCCAACGGATAACTGTCGGATTTCGAGGTGTGAAGAAATCGGGCATTGGGCAGCTATCGCAGGACCATATAATGGTCTTCTTCCTCGTATAATTCGTTTTCGGCAGATTCTTCCATACGACGAGCCAAACGAGCCCCTTTCGATGCTGCAGCAGCTCGTTTCTCGGCAATTCTGGGAGCCTTTCGTTGTCTCGTTCATCGCCCATAATCTTTTTACTCCCGTTCCTTCCATTATTTGAAGCAGAGGAGCGAAGCCTTCATTAAAAACGCGCGTTGCCAGAAATGGCGAAATTCGAATGATTTTTGCCGAGCTAAAAATGTGTTTTGGAGCCATATTAAGCTCTCATTATTGTTTTGTGTGCGGCCACCCAGACATCGCTCCAATAAATCGTCGTAAATAGGCCGAAGAACTTCTTGAACTTTTGATGTGAGTGGTGGTGGTGGGTGTCTATATTCAGAGAGCATATTGTTTATTTCCGATTGTCTCCATTTACACCACGAGTCGGCACCGGGCGGACACTTTTCATGCTGCAGATTCTCGTCGGTCGAGCACTTGCGATAAAAAGTTGCCCATATTGCATCTTTCATAGATTATTGCCAAGCCGTAATAAAGCTACCGGTTAATTTTCCGGGGCCTCTACCGCCGATTCCCCTATTATTTTTCCTTTGCGGCTCTCAATCGAGAACCCGTGCGTTTTTTGACGTGTCCGACGCATTCTTTTTTTTTTCACAATAAGCTGATCTCCATATGGTCGACTTTCTAATGATGCTTTAAAAGTTTTTGTGCCGCCATCGCCGACGTAATTAACGTATTTGACGTTATGCAGCTCCTCCGATCGGGTAAACATTTCGATGATGCCGTCCACTTCCATTTCACTGGCGCTCCCAGAATGATTACGCGCGCAATTTTTCTTGTGGTCTTCATACCACCGTCGAAATTCGTCGTCGGCGATATCGTCTTTGCTTCTCCAGTTGTTACGAGCTTGGCAAAAACTGGACTTGACGATCAAGTCGATCAGCTTATTAGAATGTTTTCCAATTAGAGCGACCACTCCAAACAATGACGAAAGGCCTCTCTTGCTCCAAGTTCCATCGCCCGAAACGCTCAGATGTGAATGTTCATTTCTTCTTCTTCTAATGCAGCCTTTCGTGTAATGATTTCAAGCGCGGCTTTAGCGGCAATCCGTATATTTTCTAAGCATGAATGACACACGTTAGCGGACGGCCCTTGGCCTAAGTCCATCGGCCCACAGAAAATATTTATTCCTTGTAAACCGATTCCCAGTACACACGCACGGCAAAAACTATTCTTCGATCGATTTCAAATGCCCTTATTGTTTATTTTTGGGCAGGAATCGATTTCGTTTGAGCCACAATCGCGTTTGACAAGAAGTTTGAATCGCAAGCCTTGTTCCCCCGATCTTTTGGAAAATTTCAAAAAAAACATTCGGTTTTTTCGACCCAACAAAGTAGAAAGGGTTGTTTGAATGCGAATCGCAAAAAAAAAATGGGGGACGGTCCAATTTAAATTTTTCAATTAAGGGGGATTTCTACTTTGCGGGACACGAAAATAGGCAATTTTTGAAGAATCTGTTGTAAAGTAACTGTTAAAGATAGAACAATGAAACTTGATATACGTTTAAATACATCTTTATTTAGTATCGGGTGTTTTTTATAGAGTGACACAAGTTTAAATCATAATAAAACAAGGAAATATATTTTTAATATCAATGAAACGGGCTTGATTGGAAAGAAAATTTTATAAAATTAATGTTTAAATATGATCTCTGCCACGTGGCCGCCACGGCTGGCGCGTAGAAGGCTCAATCTGGAACACCAATTTTCAACAACTTTTCGCAGCATTCGCGGCCGCATTTCGCCGATAACTCTTCGAATGTTGATTTCCAGGTGTTCAATTGTTTGCGGTTTATCGACGTAGACAAGTGACTTAACATGACCCCAAAGAAAATAATCCAATGGGGTTAAATCGCACGATCTTGGTGGCCAATTACGTGAAATTATTTTTTCATCAAAAGTTTCTTCGAGTAAATCAATTGTAGCGTGCGCCGTGCGGCACGCGGCTCCGTCCTGTTGGAACCGCATATCGGCAAGATTAATGCCGCGTAATTGAGGTACGAAAAAATTTCGAATCATGTTCCTATACCGTTCACCGTTGACAGTAACATTCTGACCATCATCGTTTTTGAAGACATATGGGTCAATGACTCCGCCAGCCCATAAAGCGCACCAAACAGTAATTTTCTGCGTTTCGACAAAAGCTTGTGGATTCTCCTCACTCCGAATGCGACAATTCTGCTTATTTACGTACCCATTCAACCAGAAATGGGCTTCGCCAACTTGAAAAATATGTTTTCGAGAAAACCGCGTTTAAAGTTAAGCAAGAGTTTTGCAGGGTAAAAGTGAATACTTACATATATGCCCGATTTCTTCACCTCTAGATAAGTTCTGGATAACTGCATCCAACAGGTAACTGTCAGATTTCGAGGTGTGAAGAAATCGGGCACCGGTCAGCTATCCCAGGACCACATAATATTCCCTCTTCTTCCTCGTATAATTCGTTTTTGGCAGATTCTTCCATACGACGAGCCAAACGAGCCTCTTTTGATGCTGCAGCAGCTCGTTTCTCGGCAATTCTGAGAGCCTTTCGTTGTCTCGTTCATCGCCCATAATCTTCGCATTAAACGTTGTTCGTTTGAATACTTCTCCATATTCTTAAATCGCGCGGTCTGTACGTGACGACCGTCAAAAAAAAAAACCCACCGCGCAACTCGCATCGACGAAATGGCGGCGGCAAATTTAAATCCGGCGCTCCTGTCGGGACACCCCGTATAATAACCGACCTTCGATTGTCTAATGGCTTATAGCTCTTGTGAATTTCGCGAGTTCCGATTTGAAATTTTAACCGCACAAGACTTCGATCTTTTAGGAAATTTCAACCCGACAAAGTGGAAGGGGCTGTTTGGATGCGAATCGCAAAAAAAAAATTTTCAAAAAAAGTTTTTCAATTAACAACACGGATACAGAGGTCACCGCAACATCTGCCCGCGCCAATTCCTTATCCTGTCGTTCTTTCGCCTATCGCACGTTAATTTTCATGTTTTTTTATCGCACCCCCCCTCTCGCCCCGCAACCCGAACGTCAAATTGATTATCGATCAGTCAAAAATGGTACGATTTGTGGCTTTTTTGCAAAAGGCCCTCAACAAGAGGATCGTTTATAGGGTCAGTCGCTCCCCTTTTAACCCTCACCCACCCACCCATCCCCCACGAAACGATGAATGGTCGCGGCAGTTAGGTACCCACTAAAAAAATCTCAATTTTTAACCGTAGTATCTGGACATCGGTGAGGACATGAACGTCCCCGACGATTTCACCCAGACCGAGATGCAGACGGGAATGTGGTGGAGACACCTGGCGGCGGGCGGCGTGGCGGGCGCGGTCTCGAGGACGTGCACGGCCCCCTTGGACAGGCTCAAGGTGTTCCTTCAGGTAATTCTCCGTCGTCGCGACTCGACGCGAACGTCGACGCTATAACGGGCTTTCGCGCGCAGGTCCAGCCGTCGAGACAGCCGATAGGCGAGTGTTTCCGGTCGATGCTGAAAGAAGGGGGACTAATCAGCATGTGGCGGGGAAACGGAATAAACGTGCTCAAGATCGCGCCGGAAACGGCAATCAAGTTTGCGGCGTACGAGCAGGTGAAGAGGCTGATGAAGAGCGACAGGACGAACGCCCTGGGCATCTACGAGAGGTTTTGCGCGGGAGCGCTGGCCGGGGGCATCAGTCAGTCGGCGATATATCCGCTGGAGGTTCTGAAGACGAGATTGGCTTTAAGAAAAACCGGGCAGTACAAGAGCATACTCGATGCGGCAACCAAAATATACACCGCCGAGGGTCTGAGGAGCTTTTACCGCGGCTACATCCCCAACATTTTGGGCATCATACCGTACGCCGGAATAGACCTGGCCGTGTACGAGACGCTGAAGAAGAAGTATCTGAGGACGCACTCGTGCGACGAACAGCCCGGATTCTGGGTGCTTTTGGCCTGCGGCAGCTGCTCCAGCACGTTGGGACAGATGTGCTCGTACCCGTTGGCCCTTATCAGGACTCGATTGCAGGCGCAAGGTAAGCATCGATCTTTCGTAATTTCGACAATTAATTGTCCGTTTTTTTTGTAGTCGTGCATCCGTCGGTGGACAAAGCGAGGACGACTATGACGGGAGTTTTCCAAACGATAGTCAGGACCGAAGGCGTGCTGGGTTTATATAGAGGCATCACGCCGAATTTTATTAAGGTGATGCCGGCCGTGAGCATAAGCTATGTCGTCTACGAGTATTCCAGCCGACTGTTGGGCGTCAACATGACGTGATGCAGGCGCGCCTTAGGATCTAATTTTATTTATTGCCAGTCCGCGTTTAATTCCTTCTTCGGAGGTGAGCTTGGGGGGTCCCGGGAAGAAAAAGATATCGAGACGACGTTGCTGCGCAATCGCAGCTAAGCTAGTTTATTTATTTATTTATTTATGTACCGACTATCGTCTCCAGCAAGGATTTACTGTAAGCTTAAAGGCTTGTTGATTATTTTTTTTTTTTTAACGAATTTAACACTCGAGCACTCTCCGTCGAAGCGTCGCGTGCGTGCGCTTTCTTTACTCTTCGTAAGTTCTGACGTTTCGTTAGCTATAAATAAAAGTATTTATGAAATGATAGTTTCGATTGTGTTCCGCGTCGAGGGGGAAGAACATGTGAACGACGAGAACGTTGTGATGTACTTAATATTTTAATATGTTGTTTTTATTATACCATTGTATTTCTACACAAGACTCATTAAAATCAATAAAGTTAATTCTTCAAGTATTTCGCGGCGGGCTTGTCCAATATCCAATACAACGATCCAGACGTGGGTCTAACCATGTTGACCGGCAGAGCTTCTTTGTCGACGAGCGCACGCTACATACAAAAAAATCTATGGATTATATTAAATATTAAAATATTTATAGTAGTTATTTACGCAAAAAAAAATTCTTTTTTTCTTATTATCGCAACTATTGTTTTCTTGACGAACGACTAAATTTAATAATTGCTATCGTCGAGCGTGACCTTTGCAATTATGCCAAATGAGGAAACGAGAATTCGAATTGAGCGACGGCCCGTCAAAAAGGACGACACCCAAATCGGCTGGCCTAAGGTTAAAAATAAACGACGACTACTGTTTCTGTACAGTAATCGATTAGTTACAGCTGATCTGCTCGACCTTGACATTCGTCCAATCTAAAAGTGCAAAATTTGATATCGGGCGAGGTCAAGTTATAATGGTCGCATTCAGGGAACGGTGGCGCTGCAGCGCTTTATCGAAGCGATGCTCTGAATGGCGTCTGCTTTAGTAAAGCATCAAAGCATACAAATATTCCGCTTAACGCTTTACAACTAAATAAAGCAATGACGCATCCCCATGCGTTCTAACCTAACAAATTATGTTGCTTGTAACGGGTGTCCCAAAATTTACGCAAGATTTGAATTAAATATAAAACACATTTATTTTTCTTTAAATTATTATTTTTTTAATGGATCATAAAGTACACACAATAGGGTTATGTATGAAATAACACATCGGGCAAATGCCCTCCACGGCTTTGCTGGCACATACGCACTCTTTTGTCGAAATTTTCCATGACAATTGTGCATAAATGTGGCCCAATTTCAGTAATGCAGCGTTGAATTTCCTCCTTCAACGCACGGATTGTTGTGGGCTTGTTGGCGTAGACCTTTGATTTCAAATAACCCCATAAAAAGAAATCCAATGGTGTTAAATCGCACGATCTAGGGGGGCCAATTCTGATCACCGAAACGAGAGAGAACACGACCAGGAAATGTCTCATTCAGTAATTGGATTGCTTCACGGGCTGTATGGCATGTGGCACCGTCTTGTTGAAACCACATGTTCTCCACATCAATATCATCCAATTGAGGGAGAAAGAACTCTCTTATCATGTCGCGATATCGAGTAACAGTCACTGCTTGACCAGCCTCATTTTCGAAGGAGTATGGTCCAATAATGCCTCCAGCCCAAAATCCACACCAAACAGTGACACGTTGTGGATGCATTTTTTTTTCGACAATCACATGTGGGTTCTCTGAACCCCAAATGCGGCAATTTTGTCGATTAACAAAGCCATCAAGGTGAAAATGTGCTTCGTCGCTTAGGATGATTTTTTTCGAAAAATCAGGGTCCACTTGTTGATGTTCGATAATCCATTCAACAAACTCTCTTCGCTGGGCATGGTCATTAGGCTTAAGTTCTTGTGCTAATTGAACTTTGTAGGCATGGAGCCGCAGATCTTCAGTGAGTATACGCTGTAGAGAGCTTCTTGAAATTTGCAGTTCTTGTCCACGTCGTCGAATTGATGTTCTTCGGTTTTCACCAACACTGTCACGCACTGCTTCGATATTGACATCTGAACGGCTTGTTTTTGGACGACCAGAATGTTTAGCATCGCCAGTAGATCCAGTCTTCCTGAATTTTTGTATTTTGTACGAAATTTTCGAACTGTGGCCGCCAAACTTTCATTATTTTTGAGATATTCTTCAACAATGAAAACACGTTGTTCTGTCGTGTAACGCTCCATTTTTACTAACCCTAGACTGTCGGCTGTTAAACTGTTTATTTTTCAGGGTTGCCAACACTTTACTGCACAAATGGCAGCAAATTCAAATCTTGCGTAAATTTTGGGACACCCTTTATAAATCGATAAATGTAACTCAAACTATATAAAAAAATTAACGAAGATTAACGGAAATTAAAGATGTGCCCTTATCAGGACTCGATTGCAGGCGCAAGGTAAGCAAATCGATCTTTCGTAATTTCCAACGATTTAATTGTCCGTTTTTTTTGCAGTCGTGCATCCGTCGGTGGACAAAGCGAGGACGACCATGACGGGAGTTTTTCAAACGATAGTCAAGACGGAAGGCGTGCTGGGTTTATATAGAGGCATCACGCCGAATTTTATTAAGGTGATGCCGGCCGTGAGCATAAGCTATGTCGTCTACGAGTATTCCAGCCGACTGTTGGGCGTCAACATGACGTGATGCAGGCGCGCCTTAGGATCTAATTTTATTTATTGCCAATCCGCGTTTAATTCCTTCTTCGGTGAGCTTGGGGGGGTCCCGGGAAGAAAAAGATATCGAGACGACGTTGCTGCGCAATCGCAGCTAAGCTAGTTTATTTATTTATTTATTTATGTACCGACTATCGTCTCCAGCAAGGATTTACTGTAAGCTTAAAAGGCTTGTTGATTATTATTTTTTTTTTTAAACGAATTTAACACTCGAGTCGACGCTCTGTCGAAGCGTCGCGCGCGCGCGCTTTCTTTACTCTTCGTAAGTTCTGACGTTTCGTTAGCTATAAATAAAAGTATTTATGAAATGATAGTTTCGATTGTGTTCCGCGTCGAGGAGGAAGAACATGTGAACGACGAGAACGTTGTGATGTACTTAATATTTTAATATGTTGTTTTTATTATACCATTGTATTTCTACACGAGACTCATTAAAATCAATAAAGTTAATTCTTCAAGTATTTCGCGGCGGGTTTGTCCAATATCCAATACAACGATCCCGACGTAGGTCTAACCATGTTGACGGGCAGAGCTTCTTTGTCGACGAGCGCACGCTACATACAAGAAAATCTATGGTTTATGTTAAATATTAAAATAACTATTTATAGTAATTTACGCAAAAAAAATTCTTTTTTTTCTTATTATCGCAACTATTGTTTTCTTGACGAACGACTAAATTTAATAATTGCTATCGTCGAGCGTGACCTTTACAATTATGCCAAATAAGAAAACAAGAATTCGAATTGAGCAATGGACCGTCAAAAAGGACAACATCCAAATCAGCTGGCTAAGGTTAAAAATAAACGACGACTACTGTTTCCTGTATTGGGATCTGACCTATGGGCGGAGCTTAATCAAGATGGCGCATGTGTTGGTGCATTTTCAAATATTTTGCATTGTGATAATAGACAGTGTAACGTTATTTTCTCTCGGGATGTTTCTTTTCACGATTCAATCGACGTTTTCGCCTTGCTGCGACGAGTGCCTCATTCGCGACTCGCCCAGGCACACCACTCTTTGGTAGATTATGCGATGGAAAAGCATCTCGTTTTAAATATCATCTCGGAGCCGGAGCTTCTGCAAAATAAAGGTAACTAAGTTACTCTTAGGTGACTTACTTTCGAGTAATATTTGAAATATTAAACGCAGGTATATTACGCAGGAAATATTATCAGCAGGTGAATTCTTAAATCGGATTGTTTTGATGATTCAAAAAAAATTCATAACCTCACTCCACGTCGATACTAACCTGGCAATAGGTAATCTTCTTTTTTAAAGTGTTCAGAGAGCAAACTTTCATTTCGCTCGTTACTCTTCCTTCGGTTTTTAGAGCGAGTTTCCAGGCCAGCAATTGATCGACCGTTTCCGTTTCACCAAAATAATTCTCGATCTTAACCTTACGTTTATTTTCACTTGGAAAACTATGATACGGTTGTATGATTTAGTGCACCGATACGCTGAACAACGAAGCCTTTTTTTTTCGATTTTTCACGTGAAACTGACGGTGCGCTCGACATTTTAAGTATTTTTGTTGAAATCGAAACAACTTTTGTGTATATATTCTTATGAATCGTGCCCAGACATGCACCAAACTTTTATTGCCATGAACAGTCGCCAGAGGTCGCATAAATTAGGTCAGATCCCAATAGTAACCGATTAGTTACAGCTGATCTGCTTGTCCTTGACATTCGTTCAATCTAAAAGTGCAAAATTTGATATCGGGCGAGGTCAAGTTATAATGGTCGCATTCAGGGAACGGTGGCGCTGCAGCGCTTTATCGAAGCGATGCTCTGAATGGTGTCTGCTTTAAGGTTAGTCCTCATGATGCGGAATTCCGCATAATTTGTCCGGAATTCCGCAAAAATAGTTTGAAAAATTCCGTAGCGGGAAAGTTTTAACTTTTTCCGGATAAAAAAAATCCGGATAAAGTTAAAATATGTTCAACTTTCTTGCGGATTTAATCTTTCTGTCTTTGTCTAATGTTCTCTATTTCACTCGATCGCTGTTTACCAACTTATTCATCAAATATAACTATTCATATGTTCGTCACAGCTCTTGCCATAAACCATCCCAAATTGCCTGACATGATGTTTCGCTTATAATATTTGAAACGGTTGTTTTCCCTACCCGAAAAGCATATGAAATTGACATCATACTGTCACCTGATGCCAAGTATCTACATTAAAGTTTTTTGAAAATTCAATTAAAGTACCTTAATGTAAGGGCCAACCTTTCTCCAGAAGAAATAGATTCTCGAACAACGTTTTGTTTACTAATAAAGCAATTTATTTTACATAGAAGAGCATCAAATTTATCGGGAGACATTCTAAAATAATTTATATATCTACGAATGATCTCTTAAGCGCATTTGTTTCACCAAGTTTTGGTGATCTCCTTGTTCATATCTTTTTAAAAAAATGTCCCTCGCCCACATTCGCCTTTTTCTAATTTCTTTTTTTTTATACGTTTAGTTATTAAATTATAAATTAAAGCCAAAGATAAAGAATAATGCCTGTTCCACACGTAATAATTATAATCATTAATACTTCTATAATTTACTATTGACAATAGAACGACAAAAATTACAAGATGACACTATAAATATATAATGGACAATAAGTTCCTACAAACAACTGAAAAAACGGAGTATATTTTCCCCGCCACGAGAACAGCTAAAAATTGCTGTTTATGACGGAATGCGGAATTCCGCATCATGAGGACTAACCTTAAGGTGACATGTAAAGTTGGTTTAACTATAGTAGTTATTTACGCAAAAAAAAATCTTTTTTTCTTATTATCGCAACTATTGTTTTCTTGACGAACGACTAAATTTAATAATTGCTATCGTCGAGCGTGACCTTTACAATTATGCCAAATAAGGAAACAAGAATTCGAATTGAGCGATGGCCCGTCAAAAAGGACAACACCCAAATCGGCTGGCCTAAGGTTAAAAATAAACGACGACTACTGTTTCTGTATAGTAATCGATTAGTTACAGCTGATCTGCTCGACCTTGACATTCGTTCAATCTAAAAGTGCAAAATTTGATATCGGGCGAGGTCAAGTTATAATGGTCGCATTCGGGGAACGGTAGCGCTTTATCGAAGCGATGCTCTGAACGGCGTCTGCTTTACTCGCAGCGCTGCGGCGCTTTAGTAAAGCATATAAATATTCCGCTTTAAAGTAGTCCGGTCGCTTGAGAATTGCTAGTCAAGTTCAAAACTTTCTGAAAAAATCTAAATTCCTCGTAGTATTAAAAATAAGAGATCAGAAAGGCGTTGAAAAATAAATAACGATTTATTGTCCACTAATAGAGCAGATTATACAAAACTATGTATTAATATGAAAATATTCAGATGAGAACTTGACTATTTAGGTGAATTGCTTCACGGAAATATAGATGCGTTCGGCTATACTCGGCTTCCTCTTTCCCCTTCTCTTCTGCCGTCATTCTATCCGCAGGTTCGCGAAAGTAAACGGTGCTCTAACCTCAAACTCATGCCATCACGAGCGAGAAACGGACGATTCTTGAAAAAATCAGAAGCAGATCGTCGCGTACAAGCAAAAAAAGATATACTTGTGATTAACAGAGCTGCGAAAATCACTCGAAGTTGGAACGGTGGAATTCCATTGTAAGGAAATCATTATTTTTGATGTGTTATTATTGCAATTGATCAAGATATTGCATGTTTTTAACTCGAATTAATTTGAATTTCGCGCTCTTTCCGAATGCATCCGAATAACGGCGGCCATTTTCATGACGACAACCGTATTTTCATATCATGGCGGCTTGGCATAAACCATCCGTGTTTCTTCTTAATTTTCTCCGAATTCAGTCCCGCAACATATTCATTGGGTTGCATAATATTAAAGTTTTCGAAAAGGTGTGTATTTAACTGTCAACTTAAGCCATAAAATAGGCCTTTTCACCGTAAAATTACTTCCGACCGGACTACTTTAACGCTTTATAACTAAATAAAGCAATGACGCATCCATGCGTTCTAACCTAACAAATTATGTTGCTTGTATAAGCGATAAATATAACTCAAACTATATCGGAAATTAAAGATGTGACTTTTCTTTTCTTGTTATTTTCTCACTCGATGAACTAACTTCTTAACCTGCATGATCTTCGAATCCAAGATTGCGATCTCTTCGTCGATATTTATGTCGTAAGTAATCTCGCGTAAAGTTAAATTTAACTTTTCCGGTCTTAAAAGTTCACGTAAACTTTCACGCGTATCATCCACGTTTCGATGTTTTACCAAAACCCGCGACGTTTAAGTTCATAAATTAATTCGTCCCGATCTAAACGATTCACATGTAGTTTCCGGCTCGTTTTGAGATGAATACAGGAAAAACAAAATGTACAAAAATTAATATGCTGCGAACCCTACAAAAAGGTCAAACGCGAAAATTATTGAAGGAAAAGTGTCTCGAGAAAATAAAGAAATGATTCTAATAACGGTCTGGCACTGGCGAGCAACGGTCAAGAACAGTCGGGCCCTACACGTTGGGCGCCAATTAATTTTGTTACGTGCAAAAAAAACAAATGATAAAAAAATAAAATAAACTTTGATCGGAAAGAAAAATTATTTAATAGTAACAAAATTTAAAGGCCTGTCGGCTAGCTTTTGGGACAGCGGAGTTTGGCCGGGTTCGACAAAAACAAAGGGGCGCCAAGTAATTTTTCCCTTACAGTATTAATTATTATAAAAATGGAAAATTACTAAAAGCACACGATGGTAAATATATACAAGGGGTAATTTGGATAACGGGCCTAAATGTAGTCGAAATTTAATACAAACAATTTTTTTTATAAATATGTAAATACGCAAATGCTTCCCGAGAACCACTTCGTTAACAATAATTAATATAAACAATAACAAAAAAATATATATATAAATGATTCCGAACAGTAATTGATCAAACTTAGCTGTCTCCGCGTGGTAACTCAAATCGATCTCCGGTAACACAATCCAAGTCCAACCAATAACCAGTAAATCCAAACAAAAAAATCAGTAACCAAAAATAAATCCAACAAGAGAAAATTCAAAATAGAAAAATATGGTCTCAATCTAGGACTGCGGGTGCGGGGGTTTTTTTTTCTAAATTCAAATTCAATTTCGGCATAAGAGGAGTTGGCTGGCGTAGATTTTCGATTATTCGGGGCGGTTGTTTGGAAACGAGTGGGCGAGAAAATAACAAGAAAAGAAAAGACACATCTTTAATTTCCGCGATATAGTTATTTCGTTAATCTACGTTAATTTTTTTATATGGTTCGAGTTATATTTATCGCTTTAGTGCGGACAATAAAAAGAACAACGGCCAGGGTATTTAAGACCCACCGACTTAGTCGGATCAGATAAAAGAGACATACATCGTAACATCGTGGAAATAATAGGACCCCCGCACCCGCAGTCCTAGATTGAGACCATATTTTTCTATTTTGAATTTTCTCTTGTTGGATTTATTTTTGGTTACTGTTTTTTTTTTGGATTTACTTGTTATTGGTTGGACTTGGATTGTGTTACCGGAGATCGATTTGAGTTACCACGCGGAGACAGCTAAGTTTGATCAATTATTGTTCGGAATCATTTATATATACACCGTGTCCAAGATAAGAATGCACAGCATGGGGATCTTGAAAACGGTAGAAGATACAGGGTGGCTTAAATTAGAAAAAAGTTGCGCTATTTAGAGTATGTTCACGTGCCGGTCGCAAAAGTTCGTTATTGTTTATCGTTTTCGAAATTCTCAAAAAAATGTGATTTTTTGGATTTTCGTTTCTTTTCGTTTTTTTATTTATTTTAAACGATATTAAAAAACTGCCGGCACTTTCTCGTTGCCACTTTTTAAGCTCTACAAAATGGCGTGTTCGAATTTTTAATCCGACGTTTCGTGTCCGAGAACCCATCATCGACTTTATTTTTTTATATGGCCACAAACAAAGAGACACCCTGTATTCGGTAGCATTATTCATTACAAATTCAACGATGTATAACACATTATGGTTTTGAAGCCAAAAAAGGGGAAAAACGTGAGTTATAAGGTTTTTTATTTTTTAAATTAGTAGGCGCTGGTACAATAACAGAAACAAAATGTCAAAAAATTATAATAATTGCTCAAATAGGTTGCCATTATTTTCTAGACACAAGTATGCTCGATCGGCGTCGGACACTTGGCGATGTTCCCTTGTAAGCCGTTTTCGTTCGAGTTGATAGTTGCAAACTCGAACGAAAGTTGATAGTTGATAGTTGCAAACAGTTATTGTTTTTATTTTTTCTTAGTTTTGCGTGTTCGATCGTAAAAAAGTGTTAATTGAGCTGAAACGAAAGCAACGTGTCTTCTTTGAATAGACTGCTCGCGACGCGCATTACCTAATAGTGCTTACTTGTTTTTAACTATAGGGAAAATGTACGATTATTTCTCCTTTATATCCTTTATAATGACTGTGCGGGAATATTTGTCCCAGAGGTGTCCTGAAAAATGCATTGGAACTCGCAGTGAAGTAGCCTGGCCAGCCCGATCACCTGACTTAACTCCGTTGGATTTTTTCCTGTGGGGGTTATTTAAAAAACCAAGTGTACGACGCCACTTTTGAAATTGAAGAACAGTTATTGGCATTGGTTTTAGCAGCAGTTAATACAATCACACCAGAAATGTTAGACCATGTTTTGAATTCTTCTGTAGACAGAGCATACTTGTGTCTAGAAAATAATGGCAACCTATTTGGGCAATTATTATAATTTTTTGACATTTTGTTTCTGTTATTGTACCAGCGCCTACTAATTTAAAAAATAAAAAACCTTATAACTCACGTTTTTCCCCTTTTTTTGGCTTCAAAACCATAATGTGCGATACATCGTCGAATTTGTAATGAATAATGCTACCGAATACAGGGTGTCTCTTTGTTTGTGGCCATATAAAAAAATAAAGTCGATGATGGGTTCTCGGACACGAAACGTCGGATTAAAAATTCGAACACGCCATTTTGTAGAGCTTAAAAAGTGGCAACGAGAAAGTGCCGGCAGTTTTTTAATATCGTTTAAAATAAATAAAAAAACGAAAAGAAACGAAAATCCAAAAAATCACATTTTTTTGAGAATTTCGAAAACGATAAACAATAACGAACTTTTGCGACCGGCACGTGAACATACTCTAAATAGCGCAACTTTTTTCTAATTTAAGCCACCCTGTATCTTCTACCGTTTTCAAGATCCCCATGCTGTGCATTCTTATCTTGGACACGGTGTATATATTTTTTTGTTATTGTTTATATTAATTATTGTTAACGAAGTGGTTCTCGAGAGGCATTTGCGTATTTACATATTTATATAAAATTGTTTGTATTAAATTTCGACCACATTTAGGCCCGTTATCCCAAATTACCCCTTGTATATATTTACCATCGTGTACTTTTAGTAATTTTCCATTTTTATAATGATTAATACTGTAAGGGAAAAATTACTTGGCGCCCCTCTGTTTTTGTCGAACCCGGCCGAACTCCACCGTCCCAAAAGCTGGCCGACGGGCCTTTAAATTTTGTTAATATTAAATAATTTTTTTTCCCCGATCAAAGTTTATTTTATTTTTTTATCATTTGTTTTTTTTGCACGTAACAAAATTAATTGGCGCCCAACGTGGGGCGTTCGTGCAAAAAAATAAAGATGGCCTATAACGTTACAATTCGAAGACGAAGTCGTTTCCCTTGCGGTAACGTACGAAGAAAGGTGAGTTTTACATAAAAATTTGAGTGTTTCACAAACAAAATTGCCAACCTAAGAATTAAAAGCTAAGAAAAATAACTAGTACCAAAAATGTTTATTCGGGCAAGATAAAGCGTTTCGACGCTACAATTCCCTGAATGCGACCATTGGGTATGCTTTGTAAAATATGTTTTCGTAACTACAAAACAGATTTTAATTTGGAGCCGTGGCGGCGCAGAGAGTTGGTTACTTGACTGGCCTTCTGGCGCCGTTACGGCCGCGTGTTCGAATCCCACTGCGGCCGTGGGCGACGTTTGCGAACGTCGTAATTAATCGTAACTCGCACCAACCATATATACAGGGTGTCCCCGTTTTTTGTAGCAGGACTTTCACAACTTGCAGTAAAATTCATTTTGAAAACAAAAGTTCATATAAACGTATATGTGTGGAGGCCTCGTTTTCGATTTACGGGGTGTCGAAATTTAAAAAAAAAATCGGATGTTTTATTTGCAAAACAAAATTCCCTCTTTTGATTTTGTTGAAACTTGGGCAGTTTCGTTTGTAATAATAATAATACACATTTTTTCGCGTCGTCGAATTTGCCCCACTTCTTCCAGTGCCGCCGCAACGGGGGACCGGCTTGATAAAAATAGAAAAAAATATGGTGCGCCCCTGCTTTTTTCTAAGTTTGAAATTTTTTTCAGATTCGGCAATCAAAAATAAAACTTTTTCTATTGCGCAACTTTTTTGCTATCTCGCTTCGTTTAGAGAGAAATAAAACTTATTTTTTTACTGAATTTATTGTTTGATAATAATTTGTATGTCAAAAATCAACCACACGATATGAATCCTGCCCAATAGATTAAACGGTCAATTATTTTTGGAATTTTTAAATGCAGAGCATCATGACATGACGGAGGATGTTCCAATCCGACAAAGAATAGACTCGTTTTTTTCAGTTAGATGGATGCCCCGCCCATTATGCTTTAGTGGTGCGGAACTGGCCGAATGCGGCATATCCGCAAAGATGGGTGGGTCGTGGAGGACCGGTGGGGTGGCCTCCTCGATCGCCCGATCTAACACCCTTGGATTTTTTTGTTCGGGGGATTTATTAAGGAAGCAGTTGACTCTACGCCTGTCAATTCGCAAAAGGAATTCGAACGACGAATCCGAAATGCCGCTCTTAGAATAACTCCAGATCATTTGGAAAACGTTCGGCAGTCGTT
Organism: Rhagophthalmus giganteus; assembly: GCA_036326145.1. NCBI lineage: Eukaryota > Metazoa > Arthropoda > Insecta > Coleoptera > Rhagophthalmidae > Rhagophthalmus > Rhagophthalmus giganteus. Next base: position 80,094 of record JARFJA010000070.1, on the reverse strand, counting down.
GTGATTTATGTGTCGAACAAAATGGCAGGCATTTTGAACGGCTCCTTTGATTTTATGTCTCTGTTTATCGAATAAGTTTCCTTTCGTGCCGTGCGGTTGATTTTCGACATACAAATTATTATCGAACAATGAATTCTGCAAAAAAAATAAGTTTTATTTCTCTCTAAACGAAGCGAGATAGGAAAAAAGTTGCGTAATAGAAAAAGTTTTATTTTCGATTGCCGAATCTGAAAAAAATTTCAAACTTACAAAAAAGCAGGGGTGTAGATTTTTATCTATTTTTATCAAGCCGGTCCCCTGTTGCGGCGGCACTGGAAGAAGTGGGGCAAATTCGATGACGTGCAAAAATGTGTATTATTATTATTACGAACAAAACTGCCAAGTTTCAACAAAATCAAAAAAGGGAATTTTGTTTTACAAATACAGTAGAAGTCCATTAGTCCGGCATCCAACAGTCCGGCGTCGCTCCGGAAAATTGTAAAAATTTTGGTTTTCTCCAAAAGTGTGCCTTTAAAGCAAATAAAAACGCTCGAGAGCTATTTGGAAGTTTTCGGGGTAGCTCGGGATCGTCCGGAAGCGCTCGGTATTGTTCGGAAACAATTAGCGGCCGGCTAGTCTCGGCTGTCACAACAAATTCAGGTGCAGTGCAGCTCCGTTAATCAATAACGAAGCGTCTTCGCCATTTTTTTGTGCGTTGTCGTTTTGCGTCCTTTCACATCGCAGTAAATGTAACTTTTGAAACTGTTTATAAAAAAAGTGATTTTCGTTCTAACTGTACAGTGACCACGTTTTCAAAACCTAAGCCTTCGAGTTCGAAAGGAGAGAAACGAAAACACGTAACACTGACTCTCGATCAGAAACTAGAAATCATCAAACGGCTAGAAAAAGGTGAGAATAGAAATGTTTTAGCGAATGAGCTTAATATTGGCTCATCGACTATTTATGACATTAAAAAACAAAAAGATGAACTAATGAAGTTTGCTTCTCGATCGGTAACAACTGAAAAATTGGCTTCTAGACAAACATTAAAAAAACCAAAACTGGAACAGCTAGATAGTGTATTGTTCAAGTGGTTTAGTGCAGTACGTTCTGAAGGAAAGCCGGTAACAGGGCCAATGATTGTTGAAAAGGCGAAGAAATTCGGCCAAGATTTAGGAGTTGCCGAAAGTGAATGTTGGCTCGGAAACTTTAAGTTTCGGCATGGAATTCGAAGACTTGATCTAACTGGAGAAACACTTTCGGCAAACCAAAACTCTGCAGAAAAATACAAAGACGAGTTTGAGAAAATCGTCAACACCTGAACAGATTTACAATGCCGATGAATCGGGGCTATTGTGGCGACGTTTACCAACATCTACACTAGCTGGGGGAGGAGAAAAAGCAGCCAAGGGTTTTAAAAGAAACAAAGACAGATTAACCGTTTTGCTATGTGCTAATGCGTCTGGAAACCACCGAGTGACCCCCTTTGTGATAGGTACATCTGCAAAACCCGGGGCTTTTAAGAATGTTACACACTTGCCTGTCCAATACGATGCTCGATCAAATGCGCGGACGACTGCCGCCCTCTTTAAAGACTGGTTTTTTCACCACTTTGTGCCTGAGGTCAGGGAATCCTTCAAAAGCCTTGGTCTACCAGAAGATACTAAAGCCATCCTTCTTTTGGACAATTGCAAAGCCCGCCCACCGGTAGATGAGTTAGTTTCTGAAAATATTGTCGCTGATCTGCTCCCACCTAACGTAACATCTTCGATTCAATCCATGGACCGAGGGGTTATTCAAAGTTTTAAATGCTTTTATACAAGGTCTTTTATTCGAGGCCCGTTAAATGCCGACTGTGACGTGACTGATTTTCAAAAAAAGTTTACAGCAAAAGATGCCGCCTATGCTATTGCGCTGTCTTGGAACCAGGTAAAAAATACGACACTCCAAAAATTCCGGAGAAAACTTTGGCCAGCCGCAAACCCTGCACCTGACCTAACTCTACAGACCGACGAGGAAGAAAACCATCGAGACGCTCTGACCAAAGTTTTGGATGTCGTTAGAAGTGTCGACAATCCCTCGAAAAACCTGCCTGAGTGGCTTCTAATCGACGAGAACGAGCCTGTCGAACAAGAACTAACCGATGAGGACATTATCAACATTGCAGTAAACCCTCGGCCCACTCGAAATCTCGAAGAAAGCGACTCAGACGCCGAAACGGAAGAAAAGGAAAAAATCGGCCGGGCAGAAGCTGCAGAATCACTAAATAAGTTTATCTCTTTTGCCGAGGCTAGTACCTAGCCACGGTGCTTCGGAAATTATCGATTTCCATATCGTTAGAAATAAATTTTATACTAAACGCCAAACGTCACTAAAACAAAAAGACATTCGTGACTTTTTTAAATCTAACAAGGGAACATCGCCAAGTGTCCGACGCCGATCGAGCTGATTTTTGGCCCAGAGGTAGACCTATATGAGACTAGTAAAACCCCCAAATATTAGCCGCCCTAACCCGGAGAGTGAAAAATTACGGCCATTTTTTTGTTTCCCACTCGCCGATTGTCCACCTCATAGCCAGTTTTGAACACTATAGAAATATGTGTGTTTGGCGCAGTCGGTAGTGAGCTCGACTGCCAGTCGGGAGGTCGGGGCGAGGGGTCGGTAACTATAGTAAATTTTATACACAGTAATACTAATTCAAAGTAATTCAAAAGTAATTCAAATGTAATTCAAAAGTAATTCAAGTAATACAAACTAATTCAGTCCAATTCAAACTAATACAGTGCTCTCCCTCTATAGTTCCTTCCTCAACAGTTCCGCTTCCCCAGTTTTCGACTCGACTAGTACCCCCACTCTTAAGACATCAGCGCGTACCTCGAGATTCAAATGGCTCTCTCCATACAGTTCCGCGCGCTGTAAGGCTTGAAAAATCGAGTGTATCCAATATATATATAGCACAAATTAAGTAATTTATATTGTATTTATTATTTTATTATTATTATTTATTTATATTTATTAAGAGAAGTATAAAAAACAAAATATATTACGTTGATTTGTGACATTTTATATTATAAAGATATAGATTAGCACGAGCGTACGAACAACAACTAACTGTCGAACAGAGGAAAACCATCAGTAGGAAATCAAAACAAAAGAAAAACATTTTATTAGGACGAGTGTAAGATGGAACTATTAAGAAAGACGCAAGTGAATTCGTTCGAGCGCTACGAAAGGCGCTTGGTAGGGGAACTCTGTTCGACTTAATTTCTATGAAAAGTTATTCCCCTCATGCCCAACTGCGGAACTGTAGAGGAAGAGCACTGTACTTATTATGAATGTTTCATATAAAATAAGTAATACATAGAAATAGATATGTATATGTAAATGCAAACGTAGGTATATACATATAAATACTTATGTGTTTTTTGCACTAAGGTACAGTTGATTTTAAAAAGATATTTTAAAATATAAAAAATAAACTCTTAATTTTTAAGATATACTGGATTGTTTTGAAATTAACAGTATTATATAAATTAGGGTGACGATTCCGTTGAATAAAATAAAGAGCACATTTTTTTGTTCATAGATCAAAAATATACATTTATAGAAACATGCAACGAGATCGTATTCCTGAACGGTTATCGAGACGCTGACTAAACATAAACAAATGAAAGATATTTTTAGCGTTATCATCTATACATGTTCCGATTTCGTAGGAGCTCGCCTACGTTTGTTACATTTTTCAGCAGATTCCTTATTAAAAATTAAAAAAAAAAAATGTAAAAAGAGCTATAGGCCATTCAAATTTTATTTCAATGTACGACGTTAATAAAAATTACACAAAAATAACATTTTATCGATGATTTACCTGCACACATGGCAAAGATAGTCTACCATTTATTCATACTGAAAAACTACAAGGTGGTACGGCATCATTTACTAACTTGTAGTGATAATATGCATCGGAATAAAATTTGAATGGCCTAGATTACGCCGAGTTGCACAGACGCATTACCAACCAAATTGGACGTTCTGGAGAACGCTAATATATTTTATCAAATATTTAGTCTAGATACGTTATTCACGAAAGATTCCAACGTAAATCGTGCATAAAAAATTATTAAATTGTATATTTGTAATATTCAGTTTAAAGTTTTGAACGTGGCATATTCTACCATTGATTTACCTGAACACATGGCATGGCAAAGAAAGACGTAAATGCACGTTAACCCTTTCACTCTCAGCAGTAGAAAACATTGCATAAAAATTCTAATTGTTTGGTATTAATCTCTTATAGACTTTCTCAAAAGATTTTTGACATTAGTTTTTTTATTTTTCACCTCCCCCCCTAATTACAGTATGTCCCTCATAAGGGACAAAAATAGTTAGAGAACAAGAAAATATTTTTAATTACAGTTTATTACAACATTTTTTACATCAACGGGTATGAAATTTTGTGAAACAATTTCTGTCCTTTAACAAACATAAATGAACATTGCATTTTTGACAATATATATGTGTTTTTCCCTTACAACCCTTTAGTTTACATCTAGTGTTATCTTTTTTCTCATCAACACTTGGAAAATGCGAATAGCCATCAAACTGCGTCTCCTCGAAGGGTTTCGTTTCCAAATGTTTCTTTTTGGAAGTACCTGGTTGCTCAATATTAGTTGATGGTCTTCCTCTTTTTGGTGCGGTTGTAGATAAAATAAGTTTTTCACCAATCTCTTGACGGAATGCAAGTAAATACAGTATTTTGTTTTTCTGAACTCCTAGGGATAGAGCTCGATTTTTATACTCGAGCCAAGAATTCACTAACACTAAATCGATGGCATGTGTTATCATTCTAACAGTCCATTTTCTGGACCTAACAAAAGATCGATATATGCTTAATAAAAAATCGACTTTGTCAACGCCCCCCATGTTCATGTTGTAATATTTTATTGATTCTGGTCTAGGTATTTCTACGTAGGTCTTATTTTTCTTATCCCAACGTTTACAGTTGTCTAGTTGACCAATTCCAATGAAATTTGATGCAACTTTTACTGGTTTGTTGTCGAACCATTTCGTTATGACAACACCATCGTTGCTAATTGCAGTGGCTGTAGATCCTCGGTCCCTTTTTTTCATTTCCTTATCAGAAAGTAGACAAGGTTTGGCAAACCGGTCCTCTCTTATTGTTCCAACAGCATAAATAGATTTTGCATCCAGAAACTGAAATAGATTATAAGAACTAAAATAGTTATCGAAAAATAGTCCATGATTTTTTGTTTCTATTCTCTCGGAGAGCTGCATAACTATTCCTGTAGCGGCACCACACTGCGCATATATTGGTTTCAGTTGGGTAGTAGAACCTTGGTATATTAAAAAATCATAAATTAATCCGCTCTGCCCGGCTAAAATATATATTTTTATTCCCCACTTTTTTGGTTTATTTTTCAAATATTGTTCAATATTTATCTGGCCCTTAAAAGGTACGATTTGCTCGTCAACGCAGAGGTTTCTTTCAAGAGGCTGTTCCAGACAACGTTTCCTAATGGCATCATACAAGATTCTAACTTTCCACAGCCGATCCGTGTTGTTCTCTTCTCTAGCTGTGCTGTCTACCAAATGAATGGTAGTTCTCAGTTTATAAAATCTAGCTTTTGTCATTGTCTCTTTTATAAGCGGTATTCCTAATCTAGAATTCCAATACATGTCAACCCTAGGAAATTGCAAATTGCCCATAATAATGTGTATACCGATGAATTTTTTTATTTCTTCCACAGTTGTAGGTGGAAATCTTGCTATGTTTTGTTGAGTTTCATATAAATTGGTCATGTTAGCCATTTGCAAAAATACTGCTTCTGTAATATAATTCTGAAACAAAACAATCGGTGCTGGCAAATCCAACGCGTGTTCTAGATCAGGGCTAAACCACCTTATCTTTCTTGTCTCATATTGAGCATTATTACTTTTCCATTTTATGTCGGATTTTTCAGTAAGATTGTATTGTTTTCTAAATTCTTTTTTTCCTTCATCTGGTATACTTCCAGCGTCCGGTGTAATTGTTCCAGCTTCGTTTGACCCATCATTTTCATATTCTCCATTATCCGCATTTGAAAATTCGACATTTTCGTTCGTTGCACTGATCTCTTCTTCATCCCATCCTTGGTCATCGTCAGATAACTCCTCAATGACAGAGTCATCATCCCTTTCTAATAACTCCAGAAGCTCCTCCTCAGTTAGTTTCTTACGTCTTGCCATAGTCACTATTAGAAAAGAAAAACAAAACTCAAGTCCTAGACAACATGCGAACTAATAAGCAACAAAATGACGCAACATTTAAAATAAATTTAAAAACATTAAAAACTTTGAAACCCTTTCCCCCTAGGTATATTTACGCCGCTGTATATATTTACATCTCTGTTATTTACTACAGCCATAGTAAATCTATCAGCAAGAATAAAATACTCCTAGAAAATTTTAACCCTACACTATTTATGTCCTCGTGGAGTGACATCATTTTTGCAATTCAGTTATTCAATAATATAATCAACGGAGATGAAAAAGATCAATGCGATATTACAAACATGTCTTATACTTACCATTCAATGTGTGAAAACTAAAATTCTCCTTAGACTTGTCACAAAAATATATCTAAAACAACAGCACGTTCGTCGTATTACACATGTAGCAAAACACTGAAGTTTTGACAGCCAGAATACATAACCTAAATTTCAGAATGGGCGGCACATTCAAACATATTACGGTGTAAAAACATGTACCTGCTGAGGGATAAAAATAGTTCAGCGCTTAAAATTGTAGCGACAGCGATTTAGAGTACGTGTAAAAGTATGACCCTGCTGAGGGACAGAAAGAGTGAAAGACGTTAAAGACGGCGATCGTTAATGGTCGCCATTTCTCGGATTTCGGTAACGAATCGTAACGGATTTCTTTAACGGAAAATTTACTCGTTTCTGATTTCGCTTATTTTTTAATATACAGGGTGTTAGTGAATTAACATCGCGGAAAAAAACTACGGGTAGGTAAGATTAAAACAAACAAAAAACCTAAATAAATTTTTTTCCTAAAATCAATAACTTTCGAGTTATTGCTATTATTAATTTGATAATCGTCTTACTCGAGTACATTCCCTTTAAAGATTTTTAAGAACTCGGAAAGTGAAACTGACTGTTGGGTCAGCAGCTAAAACATCTGTACTCTTTAATTTATGGCCCCCGTTGTAGGAGAGTGCCGATTGTTGTGGATATTTTCATTTATGAATGTAATTCCTATTTTCGGTTTACACGTAAAAGTTAGATTACTTTATTTAACATAATTAATAACATGCCTGTTTTTGGAACAGTTACGTTTAATATTGAGAGGCTTGAACTAAAAGGGGTGCCGGTACTAGTTTTATGATTTTGAGAAATTGAGAAATTTCAAAGGGCTTTTAAAGTATAATTAAATGCAAATAGGCAAGTAGGTACTTTATTTTTTGATTTCTTACCAAACAAGGACCTAAAGCAAAATTTAAAAACTAAACATTCCATAATGACGCAATGAGTGTTAGTAACTTTCAGTGTTATTTCGAGTTTTTTCAGTTTTTTTTCGAGTTATTTCACAAAAATTAATTAGAAATTTTATTAGAACAACACATGCAGATGTAAAAGATTAAAATAAAATGAATAACAAATAGCTACTTAGGTATCTACTTAAATGAGGAAACATTTTGAATATTTTTTACATTACAACTTGTCAATGACCGCAGAAGATATTTACGACTTCAACCCCTACAATCGTTTCTGTTTATTATCGTAGCAACCTAATGGAATACTAGCTGAGATAACGGTACTTTTCAGAACCCACCAATGTCACTTGTTGAAGTTTAAAGAGGAACTACTGGTTTAATTTCTCGGACAAAAACACCCTCCCCCCCTCAAAAGTAAATTTGCTCAAATCAAAAAATGTTACTAAGATTTTTTGTTTGTATTAGCCTCAGAAGCATGTACCTTTCTTCCGCGACATTAATTCACTAACACCCTGTATACATAGGTACTACAATTTTTCTCGATCAGTCTCCGAATTTTCATCATATTTTACAATTTCTAAACTGACCTCACATTGTTTGAAGATTTTGACTATTTTATATTAACCCTTGTGTTCCGGCACATTTTTCGATAATTAATTAAGTGCCGATACTTATAATATAATATTTAAATTTATATTTACTCCATATTTATATTTTTTTATTAAAAAATTAATTTTAAATTAAAAAAAAAAATTTTTAAGTTAAATTAATATTGTAATTCAAGCAATTCAAAAGTAATTCAAAGTAATTCAAAAGTAATTCAAAGTAATTCAAAAGTAACACTACAATTATATAAGTATACTATATTTTTTGATAATTAAATGCCGATGCCGGCACTTATCCATATACTCCTACTCCCATATACTTATATATTTTATTAAATACTTTTTAAACTTAAATAATTTTTGTAATTTTTGATTAATACCACTTACAATAAATAATAGGAATACATAGTAATTCAGACCAATTTAGCACTAACTTATACTAATTCATATTAATTTTTAGCAGTTGACTCTAATTCAGACTTAATTTATAGTAATTCGGACCTAATACAAAGTAATTCCAAAGTAATTCAAAAGTAATTCAAAGTAATTCAAAACTAATTCAAGGTAATTCAAAAGCAACACCACAATTATATAAGTATACAATATTTTTTGATAATTAAATGCCGATGCCGGCACTTATCCATATACTCCTTATGGTACCTCCATACTTATATATTTTATTAAATACTTTTTAAACTTTAGCACTACTTTACAATTTTGCACTAACTTATATTAATTCATATTAATTTTTAGCAGTTGACTCTAATTCAGACTTAATTTATAGTAATTCAAAGTAATTCGGACTTAATACAAAGTAATTCAAAAGTAATTCAAAGTAATTCAAAGTAATTCAAAAGTAATTCAAAAGTAATTCAAAGTAATTCAAGGTAATTCAAAAGTAATTCAAAGTAATACAAAGTAATTCAATGTAATTCATAAGTAATTTAAAGTAATACAAAGTAATTCAAAAGTAATTCATAAGTAATTCAAGGTAATTCTGTATTACATTCTAGAAATAAATACACGCTAATACATAAGTTACCGACCCCTCGGGTCGGGGATTCGATGCCCCGAGGGAGAGGAGTGGTGTTTTTGTGTTTTCATGTTTTTTTTTTGTTTTGCAACAAAACCTTCGAAAAAAAATTCGACCGCAAAAGCCGACAAACGGAAAAAAAATTCGAAATTCGAGGACTACATTTACTACTTTCGGTATAAAAAACATTGTATCTTGTTTATCAAGTTACCGAAATGGAACTCGGCACAGTCGATAAGGACAGAAAACGACATATTTTGACATGGTGTGTGATTTTTTCGCATTTTTGGTTCGGTCGAAAGTGACACTAGTTTTCGAAATCCTGGGCGAATTTCGAATAGGTTAAGTATTCAATTTTGGCGAGAAATATTTAAGGGGTAATATCACCTTGTAATTTTTTTTTTTTACATTTTTTTTTTAATAGCTCAAATGCTCTTTTGGGTATCGGAGAATGATACCCACAAGGTTTTATGTAAGGGCGAAACCTTTAAGTGGTCCAAAAAGTCTTTTTTCCGAGTATAGTCACAGCGCCGTTTTGTTGTTATTCGCGCGCGCTCGAATGCAGTGCAGCATAGGTCCTTGTTCTTTTTTAAACAAATGTTACCGACTGAAAATAGTTCGAATACACTAAACTGTAGTAGCAGATGTCTCCACTGCTCGAATTTTCAAGCTTGAATGCCAGATGATTGCACAACATGGCGTTTTGTTTATGTTAGTTAATAACAAGCGTTTTTTGTTGTTTGAGTACTACTGTCAGTGTTTTTCATATTATTTATGTGCGAAAATGAATAAGAGTCAGTGCTCATCCCGGAAAGGAACAAAATCTTGTTCAGGAGCATCAAAAAAGAGAAGTTTGAAAAGTCGTAATGTGAAAAATCGGTACATGCAAGAGCTTGCAGCTGAGAGCGTAGGCACCTCCGCGAAAAAAATAAGGTTATCAAAAGATAATTATGAAATTGACTACGATAGCACCTTTGGGTATCGTATTCTGTGCTTTGCAACAGTATTCTCTGCATTGTCTGAAATATTAGTTTGCCATATGTGCCATAAGCCAGTGAAATTCACGGAGGCAACTAAACAAGGTCTGGGCTTTAAACTCGTCGTAAGTTGTGAGAACTGTAACCCTGTATATATAAATAGTTGCCCAAAAATTCAGAATAAGGCGTACGAAATAAACAGAAGAATTATTTTCGTGATGCGCTTATTGGGCATTGGTATTAATGGCATAAATAAGTTTTGTGCATTTATGGATTTACCGCATCCAGTTTTCCAAAAAAGCAACACTGAAATCGTAAAAACTATTCATGAGGCTGCTGTATCGGTTTGTTCTATTTCGATGAGAAATGCCGCAAAAGAAGAAAAAAGAGAATCTGTTCTAAAATATAATAGTGATGGTATTACAATCTCTGGCGATGGGTCCTGGCGTCGTCGTGGTTTTTCATCACTTTTTGGAGTCACTTCGTTTATTGGATGGTTCACTGGGAAAGTAGTTGATGTTGTGGTCAAAAGTAAGTTTTGCAAAACATGCTTGTTGTGGAAAAATAAGGAAAACACTGCCGAATACGAGGACTGGAAAAAATCTCACGAGAAAGTATGTGAGTCAAATCACGAGGGTCGGCTGGAAAGATGGAGGTGGATGCGGCAACTGAAATGTTTGCTCGTTCAAATGAAAAAAATGACGTAAGCTACATCAATTACATCGGTGATGGTGACTGCAAAACATTTAAGGCTATTGTTGAGGAGAATCCTATGGTAATGAAGAAAGAATGCATTGATCACGTCCAAAAAAGAATGGGCACTCGGCTCAGAAATTTAGTGAAGACGACGAAAGGTTTAAGCGGCAGAGGAAAATTGACAGGCAAGTTAATTGATGAATTGACAATATATTACGGGCTCTCTATTCGCAGAAACTGTAACTCCCTAGAAGATATGAAGAAAGCCATTTGGGCAACGCTTTATCACAAAATTTCTATCAATAAAAAGCCTCAACATCACTTATGCCCTGAGGGCTCGGAGTCATGGTGCACTTGGCAGTTACACAAGGCAAGTGGAAAGAAAATAAGCAGCTACGAACATAATCCTCCTATTCAAACTGAAATTTTTGAAGCAATAAAACCGATTTATGAAGAATTGAGCAGTGATAAGCTGCTGACACGTTGTTTGGGCGGGTTCACGCAAAACTCGAACGAGAGCTTCAATGCATTAGTGTGGTCTATGGCTCCGAAAACTGTTTCCAGTGGCAAGACAGTACTTGAAATTGCTGTGGATCTTGCAGTTGTCTATTTCAATGATGGATTTCATGGAATCATGCAAGTCATGAGAGAATTAGGCATAGTAATTGGACCGAATTGCTACAACTTTTGCTCCGAAGCCGACGCCACGCGCATCACGCATTCTGAGCGCTCCTCTCTGCAGAAGCCCAAGAAGCCCGTAGAGCCTCACTGTCTTCAAGGAAAGATCAAGAGCACGAAAATATGAAATTAGAGGGTCAACTCTACGGCGCAGGCATTGCAGATTAGAGGTAAATAGAAAATTTCATTGCGATTCCAGTGCATGAAACTTTAAACGTGTTTTACTGAGAACTATGTTTTTCAAGCTGGCCGGACAACTAGCGACTACAGTTATTGACTAGCTGACTCTGATTTTGGAGTTTAGCTTGATATTTACATTCTCTAGTGAACATCGTAGGATTTTTCGATAAATTAAAATTTGCCAATTTTATAACCGATTTCCGGCTGATTTTTTCGTTAAAAACAGTACTTCTATATTAAAGATGACGCTATTTTTCGAAAAATTAAATTTTTAAAGAAATCCTACGATGTTCACTTCATTTTCATATATATTTTAAGAATCTCTCACATTTATTGTTCTAGGTGCAAAATTGCGACCGCAAGCTGTCCGGCCGAGGAGGTTATACAAAAAAAACGGATGTTTTTACAAGAGATGCTCCGCCGCTATTTTGTTATCGAAAATTGAAAAAAAATTTTTTTAAGTACCAAAAAAGTTGTACAAACATATATGAAAAATAAAATTTCAATATATAAATCCGTTTCTCTTTAATGAACTCGATAAAATGGCCTTTGATTAAGTGCTTACAAGGTGATATTACCCCTTAAACCGTTTTCTATTAATAGTGATAATTACGAAAGTAGTTAATGTGTTTTTTTTTGGAGTTGAATAGTGAACGGATTTTGAGTTTGAGCTTACCGTTGGATTGGATTATACGGGCATCGAACCCCCGACCTCCCGACTGGCAGTCGAGCTCGCTACCGACTGCGCCAAACGGACATATTTCTATAGTGTTCAAAACTGGCCATGAGGTGGACAATCGGCGGGTGGGAAACAAAAAAATGGGCCGTAATTTTTCACTCTCCGGGTTGGGGCGGCTAATATTTGGGGGTTTTACTAGTCCCGTATAGGTCTACCTCTGGGCCAAAAATCAGCTCGATCGGCGTCGGACACTTGGCGATGTTCCCTCGTAAGTGAAATATGTTTTACAGTACGTGTTCATACATTATGTGAAATGTAAAATGAACTTTGCTGCACGCATTTGCATACTGTATTTGTAGTTTAATTATTAACCTAATTGCCGCCCGATAGACCGGAATTTTCGGTAGTCCGGCACCGAGCCGGTCCCGGACGTGCCGGATTATCGGACTTCTGCCGTGAAACGTCCGATTTTTTTTTTTTAATTTCGACTCCCCGTAAATCGAAAACGAGACCTCCGCGCGTACCACGTTTATGCGAACTTTCGTTTTCAAAATGAATTTTACCGCGAGTCGCGAAAGTCCCGCCACAAAAAACGGGGACACCCTGTATATTATGCGAAGATAAATAGATCTGGGCGGCGATCCCGAGATCGTGACGCCCCGAAAACGAACGAAAACAATTAATTCGACCTCTCGACAATCTTCGCGGAAACGACAGCTTACCTTGACCATCTCGGCCTTCCCCTCGCCGGCCATGGCGAAAACGCAACACTTGGCGTTATTTATGACGGGAAAAGTGAACGTGATTCTGGCGGGCGGGGGCTTGGGCGAATCCGTGATCGGGGCCACCCACACGGAGTTTTCCTCGAGCAGTTTGTGTCCCGGAAACAGAGAGCAGGTGTGTCCATCGGGACCCATGCCGAGCAACAGCATGTCCAGTCTGGGTGTCGGCTCGGAAAAGTACTGGGACATCTGCCGGACGTAGTCTTTGGCCGCATCTTCCGCTGCGCGCAACATAAATTCGAGTTAGTTCGACGTTAATTCGAAAAAATCCGCTTATACCCGGCACTCCCTGCTTGATTTGTACGAACTGGCTCTCGATTATGGGAATTTTCCCTATAAGTTTGCTTTTGTAGGCGCCGAACGTGGATTCGGGGTCGCTTATCGGCACCACCCTTTCGTCGTTGAAAAATATCAACCATTTAGCGAGGTCGGTGTTCACGTGCGGCAGGGCGTCGATTAGAAACGTTATTATCGAACCGCCTTTTAAAGATTAATGTTTAATCTGTAAATAAATCGAGTGTCGAGGTTACCTGAAACGCCGACGAAGAACTTGTCGTGCTCGTCTATCGATTCGTTCGATATTTTCTCGATTAATTTGGCGAGTTCTAATGTTAATTCCGTTACGGATTCGCTCACGATGAGATTCATTGTGTAAGGCACTGGTTACGTAACAAGAAAAATGCTGAATAATCACCAATTGTTGTTGTTTATGTAAATTTAATAATTTAAAATGTGTGTCGGTAACGTCGTCTGCGTCGATTGTTTCGTGCTATCGCATAAAACAGCTGACCTGACAATTTTCGAAAAAATAACAGATGTCGCCCGCTTCAGGAACTGTAACGTATATTTGCTACCATTTTATTAAATATTTTCGGAATAATTTCTTGTTCGCTTCGCGAAAAACGCATTAATTGCAGTTTTAACGGACGCAAAACGAGAACACAAGTTTATTTTTCGATTTTAAAAAAGTTCCGGCAAATAGTAAAGTTCTAAACCGCACGTAAATGGACCATTTTGTTAAATATTTTCGGAATAATTTCTTGTCTGCTCCACGAAAAAATACGTCAATTGCAGTTTTAATGCGTGTAAGACGAGAACACAATTTTATGTTTCGATTTTAAAAAAGTTACAGCAAATAGTCAAGTTCTAAACCACACATAAATAGACCATTTTATTAAATATTTTCGGAATAATTTCTTGTTTACTTTACAAAAAATACGTTAAGAGGGGGCTGGAAAAATCAGCTTCCGCCAAGTTTCCACAGTAGTATTTTACTAATTATTTTAATTAATATCAAACGGTTTAATCGTAAGATGGCGCGATTTCGGCATCGGCTATTTAAATGTCAATTCCTGTTTTCTTGTACTAAATGGTTTCTACAGAGTGCGCTTTTTCGTTGATGCATCGGCATCTAGTTTAATTATGTTCACGTTGTAAACTTTGCTAGCGTTTTAATTATTTATTCTAGGATATAAAGTTACAGAATATAAAGAACGGGCGTTTCGATGAGAGACGCAAAAATAATGAAATGCAAGTAAACAAGCTTAAGACTGCGTTCGCACGCCACGATTTTCATAACATGAACTAAAGCTTCAAAAATTTTGCGTAGATGGCGATACTATGCGGTTTAAAATTATTCTTATTTAAATTTCATGATTTGCCTCCTAAATGAGCCAGCAGAATAATTGCCATGAATTGCACCTAAACAATTCAAAAAATAAATGGTCTATTGTAGCTGATTGGCAACTATGCTTCTTGGAAATGTGCTTTCAAATTGAATTATATACAGCGGACGCGACGGTTCGGTTTGCTGTATTTGTAATAACAATGATGATAAATTGTATACTAAGTTGTAATGGAGCCTTATTACTTAGAAGTATTATTTTTATTCTGCAATCATAAATCAGTCACTAGTTCAGTTACCTGATTTGTGCTTGTTATATCAGTATTGAAAAGAAACTAGGTTTTAAACGACGATCGCTAGAGCTAATAGGCCGTATCGAAATAAAAGAAAATTGTTGCGTTTGTGTGGGGCATTTTAGTTTTTAAATTTCGCGCCTATGGTATTGGTTAATTGGTTGGTAGAGAACTAGCCAGGTAATAAAAATATACGTGGAAAACCAAAGCGTATTTTTTGAGGTACGAAAATCCTTACAGTTTGCATATCACAATTTAATTCTGTAACTTTTGTTGTCGATTTATGTAAAATTATCGAAGTATTGTGAAACTTTTATTGTACGCAGTGGGGCACAACACCCAATGAGAAACTGTTTCTATTTCTAATTAGTTTTCCTTACATACTTAGTTTATACCGTCGTCTGCGTTGATTGTTGTCAGAGTTGCATATATGGTCTATGCATAGCTAAAACAGCTTGAATGGAAATAACAGATGTCGCTCGCGTCGGATATTAACGGTAACTGTAATGACTATTTGCAACTAGGATTTTCATTTAAAGTGTGGAATTCACAGTAAATAATATGCAGCTAAAACATTGTTATGTGCCTAATTGCGCACACAAATAAATAGAAATAAAATTAAAATGCACCGATTTCCTTCTGATATTACGTATAAAAAATTGTGGTGTAAAAAAATATTTAATGTAAGAGGTAAATAATTGCGATTTCAATAATTCATTCTCACTTAACTCTTTATTACTACTTAATTATACATTTACAGGACACAATATTGAAACCAATTTGTATGTTTGCGAAAAACATTTCGAAAAGAGTCGTTACTATTCCGAAAAATTCTTTAAGTTCCCATTTTTCTTGTTACAATCATAAAAATTTAATCGCAGACATCATTTTAACAAAGCTAATTAAACCATTATTTTCCAGTTACTGTAACACGCATAATGATAAAGTAATTAATCAAAATGTATATTCAAAACCACAAACTAGAAAAATTTTAAAATTATAGTCTTTATAGATCGGTATCTGCCATTTTATTAAATATTTTCGCAATAATTTCTTGTTCACTTTACGAAAAATACATTAATTGCAGTTTTAATGGATGTAAAACGAAAACGCAATTTTATTTTTCAATTTTAAAAAGTTACACCAAATAGTCAAGTTCTAAACCGTACATAATAGATTTCATTAATATCTGACGCAAGCGCCTTTAATTGTAAATTAAGAGGGGGCTGGAATAATCAGCTTCCACCATGTTTCCGCTAGTAACGCCACAGTAGCATCTTTCTAATTATTTTAATTAATATCAAACGGTTTAATCGTAAGATGGCGCGATTTTGGCATCAACTATTTAAATGTCAATTCCCGTTTTCTTGCACCAAATAGTTTCTACAGAGTGCGCTTTTTCATTGATGCATCGGCATCTAGTTTAATTATGTTCACGTTGTAAACTTTGCTGGCGTTTATAATTATTTATTCTAGGATAAAAAGTTAAAGAATATAAAGAACGGGCGTTTCGATGAGAGACACAAAAATAATGAAATGCAAGTTGACAAGCTTAAAGCTTAGTCCTCATGATGCGGAATTCCGCAAAAATTGTTTGAAAAATTCCGTAGCGGGAAAGTTTTAACTTTTTCCGGATAAAGTTAAAATATGTTCAACTTTCTTGCGGATTTATTCTTTCCGTCTTTGTCTAATGTTCTCTATTTCACTCGATCACTGTGTACCAACTTATTCATCAAATATAACTATTCGTATGTTCGTGGTGCGAAAAGTATCCATTGTATTTCTATGGATATTTTTTTTAAAGAGAAGCTTAAGCTATTCGATTATGACGGTGCGTACATCCCTTACTAGTTCTTGTAAGTTAAGAATTTGGTTTATTTCCAGTACTGCAAGCAACTTCGTATCTGAAAATAATTTAACTATGCCTGAGGTAGCTGAGCGATATAGTGTTTCCGACCTTACACTATATGTATTATTGATTATTAATAAGGCTATTGACCATATATACTGTTTTATTAAGACGCTCATATTCAACAGTAACCATCTTACATCTACTCTATCTAAAGGTGTCTCTACACTGCTGTCACTACACTACATCCCTCTTTTACTTTTTTCTTTTTTTTTTTTGTTTTACACATTAACATAATCTTCTAGATATTTTGGTTTTGACGTTGTCCTAGAAGATCGTCTTAATTCTGAAGTGCTATCTTCTTTTTTTTTCCTCTTGTAGTGGCTCGGCTGATGCTACCGATGGTGTTTGTGGTACTTCTTCTGGTAGAGTCTCGGCAGTTGGTTGATTGTAAAAAATATCCTGGAGGTCAAGGCCGCCTAAAAATAACAATTTAGCTTGTTTTCTTTTGCTATCTGTAATGTTTTCAGCAACAAAATACAAATTTACGCTTCTCTTCCATCGTTCCCAGTTACTTGCTAATTCCTTGATGTCGGCACAGCGAATATTAAACTGCGGAATTGATACCTTTGACGGTTCCATTGTTGTCCGTTTTTTTTCAATTCCCTCCTTGTCGGTTGTAGCGGTCGAATTTGGTCTCGTAAAATGCAGTAATATTTACCTCGTCGCCAATTTATAGTGTTTCCGACCTTACACTATATGTATTATTGATTATTAATAAGGCTATTGACCATATATACTGTTTTATTTAGACGCTCATATTCAACAGTAACCATCTTACATCTACTCTATCTAAAGGTGTCTCTACACCGCTGTCACTACACTACAAGCGAATAACACCCAAAGGTAAAAAGCTACAACAAAAAATACTAGTTACATAATTTTTTTTTTGCAGCAACAAGGAAAGAGCTCGATACATCAGGTATTATCTTAGAGGCAATTAAAAACATACCACCACCACCACCACAAATATTGGTAGAACCAAGTGCACCTCCAATCAATCCGATTTGTTTGAGACTTTCTGAAATGATTCAGGAAGTGCCGCCCAGGGACCGAATTGATTTAGAAATTAAATTACCGACTGTTGCAAAAACTTATATTTATGAAAGAAATTAATTGAACCGATACGAATTTTGTATGTTAAGTTGATTAGTTATTGTTAGTTAGGGTAAGTTAATATTATTTCTTGATTTTAGGTTTCTGATAAGTAAACGTGTTCATTTTAATTTTAAATTGGATACAAAAAACTGAATGACAATAAAATACTTATAAATTTATGTATTTACTAATTATGTAATTTAGAATATGGTTGCAATATATAACTACATACAGTCGACTCTCGATAACTTGAACTCGAACAACGTCTTGTTTACTAATAAAGCAATTTATTTTACATAGAAGAGCATCAAATTTATCGGGAGACATTCTAAAATAATTTATATATCTAGAATGATCTCTTAGGCGCATTTCTTTCACCAAGTTTTGGTAATCTCCTCGTTCATATCTTTTTAAAAAAAATGTCCCTCGCCCACATTCGCCTTTTTCTAATTTCTTTTTTTTTTATACGTTTAGTTATTAAATTATAAATTAAAAGCCAAAGATAAAGAATAATGCCTTTTCCGCACGTAATAATTATAATCATTAATACTTCTATAATTTACTATTGACATTTTGTAAATACAATAGAACGACAAAAATTACAAGATGACACTATAAATATATAATGGACAATAAGTTCCTACAAACAACTGAAAAAACGGAGTATATTTTCCGCACCACGAGAACAGCTAAAAATTGCTGTTTATGACGGAATGCGAAATTCCGGACAAATTATGCGGAATTCCGCATCATGAGGACTAAGCTTAAGGGGGTATTATCAGGGTCCGCCATATTGAAACAGTAGGTCAAATGAAACCAATATTAATATGCATTGTTTTCGAAAACGAGGCATCTTTACGAAAGATTCACGAATCGTATAGATACCTCCAACCTTCTAGTTTTCAACAAACTCATTGAGTTTTCTTAATAAGGTTAAGAAATTATTAAATTTGCAATCAAATATACAATAGTATTTTAAAGAAATACGTCACTTCAGGGAATAAAAACCACCTAGAGTAATAGATAACACATAGCTACGTACTACAAACACAACGTTAACACTTAAAAATTAACCATTGCTAAGAACAATAGCTATAAAAATTAACCTAAATTACTATAATCTAGGAACATGTTCGTGCTGTGTTTGTTAAGTTGAGTCAATTTGTAGTTCAGCTGTTTTTAGAAGGATGGCAGCACGTGCAAATATTTGCGTTGTTGTCAAACGTATAATTTATGAAACTTCATCCAAAGTAAATAGAAAAATAGAATAATGTTTTGTTTGTATTTTTAAGGTTAAATTCGCACAATAGTCAGCTTCAGTTCTACTTCACTTTACGTTATATGAAATTTTCAAATTGCAGTGAAATTGTATTTGTTTTTGTAAAATATAGTCGTGTTAACTAATATTCCTACATTTTATTTTAAGTTAACTTCTGAAAATTAAATAAATAATATATAAGTATATAATAAAATCCAGATAACACAACGTACGGACATCCATAAGATAATTGAAGGGTCTGGTGCAAAAAGAAGGCAGCTCCAACTGTACACGGATTATACGGACTTTTATTGGGGAATGCGAAAAATGATTATTACTAGACGAATATGTTATACTGGTGAAAAATACTTGTCGCAAGTTTGTAGTAGTTCCGGTTACCCAAAACATCATTTTAAATTTCAGTGGGCTGAAAATTTGTTCACAGTATATACTCTTTACTAAACTACAACTGGAAAATATTTTGTTAGACGTTAAACAGTTTTTACCTTCTGAACAATTTATAACAATAGAGCTGCCTCCTTTTTGCGTTGGGCTCTTCAATCGAGGAGCTTAGAGGAAAAGTGGTACAAGTGACATTTGTTCAAATGATGACATGTACAGTATAACAACAATTGTGAAGTAGAAGTTGCTTAATTTAATACAGTTTATAGAAAAAAACAGTAGTATTTGTTCCATAATGACAGCTATATGGCACTCAAAGTTGCGAATATTTTTAGCAATTGTGCTAAGTTTAATATGAAATGTTTCACATAAACTCAAATGTTACTTAAACTACTTTTCTTCAAAGTCCCTCAATTGTTAAATGGACTTTCAAATAGGTTCGTTATGCTGATATTATATGACACATATTCTTATACAACTTGTAAGGAATATCACTCGAAGCATATTCAATAATCGATGAGCAGTAATCAAAAATACAAACCGATGCTTCAAATGCTGTCTGATTATTTATCCATTATCAATTATGCCTATTCAAACACCAAAGGGAATTGATTAAGATAAATTATAGCATTCAATAGAAAATCATAAATCGATGTATTCTGCTAAATACAACCATACATATCTTTTCTATACTGAATAATGGTGACACTTTTTGAACTTAACTGTAATATTCTTAAGTATACATCTACCCACTACTTTGGAAGATTGGGTATTAGTTATTTCTAATTCATCTTCAAATTTTGTAGATAAAAATGATTTACAGAATACATAATTATTATCTGCAAGATATCTAATACCTCTAATCTTTAGAAGAAAATGGTTATATGGAATAACTGCATCGGTCAACAATTTACAAAATTTTATCGAGAAAGATCGATAACTGCATTTTGGCATTAAACTCCTATAGCGAAGTTGAATATTATTAATATTATGTCGAAAATTAATATGATTGCGAGATATTTACCTATAAGAAATATTCAATGTGACATATGTTGAGGTTATGTTTATTTCTTATTTGTAATCACATGTAAATTCAACTTTGGTAATAAATACTTTGTAGGTGTTTGTTAATTTATAATGAGATATAAATAATATATATATACAAAACGCGTTCTTTATTTTAAGGTTAACTTTCACATTTTATTTCATTTACTATTTTATAAAAAGGCATTCAAAATAACAAACACCGAGAAAACTTGGGTACACAATATGTAAAATATAATAATTAATATTTTATATGACATAAGTATAGTTATAGTTTATAGTTTCATAATTAAAATTTTCTAACGCACATTATCGAATCCGTATCAACAAACTATATTTCGGAAATCTAAAAATGCATATTGGTAATCCGAACCCACTCGTGAAATTCCGTGCAACTTTTCGTAATGATCAAATTTAAAGTCGAACTAGGCTTTGCCAAATAAAGATGCAAAAGGATAAAGGCATAACGATAGTGGCAACACTGCTAATTTAAAATATCGCGAATTAGCATTAAAAAAATTTAAATTGTAAATTCTTTAGCAGGATATACATATGCCATCTATTAGCAAACTTGTAAGTGTTAGTTCCAAAATTGCCGTCGAGTTTGACTGTAGCGTGCTAATACCCCCTTAAGACTGCGTTCGCACGCCGCGATTTCCATAACACGAACTAAAGCTTCAAACATTTTGCGTAGATGGCGATACTGTGCGGTTTAGAATTATTCTTATTTAAATTTCAAGATTTGCCTCCTAAATGAGCCGGCAGAATAATTGCCATTCATTGCACCTAAACATTGCGTTAATTGTTTTCGTGCTTATAAGGTCTGTGCATAAGCATAAAACAGCTGACCTGACAACTTGAATGGAAATAACAGATGTCGCTCGCGTCGGATATTAACGGTAACTGTAATGACTATTTGCAACTAGGATTTTCATTTAAAGTGTGGAATTCACAGTAAATAATATGCAGCTAAAACATTGTTGTGTGCCTAATTGCGCACAAATAAATAGAAATAAAATTAAAATGCACCGATTTCCTTCTGATATTACGTATAAAAAATTGTGGTGTAAAAAAATATTTAATGTAACAGGTAAATAATTGCGATTTCAATAATTCATTCTCACTTAACTCTTTATTACTACTTAATTATACATTTACATGTCACAATATTGAACCCAATTTGTACGTTTGCGAAAAACATTTCGAAAAGAGTCGTTACTATTCCGAAAAATTCTTTAAGTTCCCATTTTTCTTGTTACAATCATAAAAATTTAATCGCAGACATCATTTTAACAAAGCTAATTAAAGTATTATTTTCCAGTTACTGTAACACGCAAAATGAGAAAGTAATTAATCAAAATGTATATTCAAAACCACAAACTAGAAAAATTTTAAAATTATAGTCTTTATAGATCAGTATCTAGCATTTTATTAAATATTTTCGCAATAATTTCTTGTTCACTTTACGAAAAATACATTAAATGCAGTTTTAATAGATATAAAACGAAAACGCAATTTTATTTTTCAATTTTAAAAAGTTACACCAAATAGTCATGTTCTAAACCGTACATAATAGATTTCATTAATATCTGACGCAAGCGCCTTTATTTGTGAATTAAACCCTATTGCACAGACTTTATAAGCACGAAAACAATCAACGCAGACTACGGTTTATACATACTATGTAGTTTATAGGTTAGGTCCCCCCAACTAGTCGTGCAGTATTTATTTTGCTATTACATTCACATGTCACTACCATTGAAAATAGATAATCGTTTATCGATCAAAGTATAGCCAAATAAACTAAATATTTTAAAAATCACAATTTATAGACAAATTAACCAAGTTAATTGAAAACACTCCTACTTTCATAACCAATAAATAAGTAGCTTACTTGTAACATAATTATAATCTGTTCATAATAATTATTACGATGTTCAGCACGATATCGTTATTTTAAATATTACTTTTTATATAATTATAATATTGATATAATATACCTAACCATAATTTTGTAAATTCACATATTAGCAGTATACGTATAGATAATAATTTGGTTAAATTTAGTACTAGCTACTAAATCGTGTTTATTTCCTTAGAAACAATTATAATATTATTGTTTTATAATGTTTATTAATTTATAAATTGCACCATTACATTTAACACATAATTACATAAACTACTCCTTGTTACTTATCACCTTAGTGATCATCCACCACCTAGATTATTAAATAACAGTTTCTATGGAAATAAAGCTTAGGAAAAGGATTTAGTAGCTAATAAATCTAATTAAATGTCTACGAATAGGGCCGTATAACTTTTACGATATTTGGCAACAACGCAATATTTTCCACTAACAGTTACTAAGAACTATCCCTAAAAATTCACCAAAATTACGGAGTCGCCCTCTAATAGAGAACCCTCGAACTAAACAATAGTTTGAACTTTGACGAATCAGCTGTTTAGTGACAAGTTTTGCTCCGAAAACACTTTATCGAGATCATCTTCAATTTTACTTCGTTTTATGTAGTAAAAATTTAAGAGCATAATTTAACACTGTCATTTACAGTTTCGATTTGATGCGTAGAACGACCACAAAAAATTCACGAAGGTTAGACAAATTTCAACCGTTTCAACATTTTTTTACAAGATTATTATTGACTTTTCGGCAAAACCGAAGGAAAGGTCCCTGCGCTTATGTTTTTTCTTCGTCCTGTAATTTTATGCGGCCCGTTCGTTATGTCGTTTCGACGATGATCTCAATAGAAGTAGCCCAAATTTTCGCCATTTGAATGTGGCGCTAATTTTGCGAACGCAGTCTTAACGATACGAATTTTATTCGGCCGTACTTGTAAAAATCTTCAAACCACAAATAAACCACGATAAATTACACGTTTCGTGGCCGCCATCGTTATCTCTAAAATTCAAATATTAATGCCCGTCGACGCCGCCAGAGGTGTGTATTCCAGTGACCGTCAAACAAAAATATTTTGTTAATCCATATATTACTTTGATACTGTATAATTTAATGAAAAATCGTGGCAAAGTTTCGACAATTCGTAAATTTGCTTTTATGAATCGAAATCGAAATTTTATAGAGGGTTTCTATGGGTTTTGTAAAAGAACAATTACTTTTATGTGTAAAGGGCACGACGTGCATTTGTACGCAATCTATTTATAACATTCGCTCATCAAAAACCTTGTAAAAGATGTAGATTGTCTATTTACAACGATTACATATGTACATGTAACATAAATATTTATTGATAATCCTACCGAACATTTCACCACTGTATTTTGGGTTGCCTACTACAGGTTAGTGTGTTAAAGTTAAAAATCGACTTAAAAGTGCGATGGTTTGTATATATTCAAAAAAAAAAACGTAAATCGTTTCCCTACAAGTTATTAAACTGACCTATTTTCAAATACTTGGCATCGGTTGCTTTGGGGTTTTTATGGTCATAAAAAGGAAAACTCGTATTAGAAAAGGAATGAAAACGTGCTTCTTGCATATTATGAATGCATACCACGAAAGCCAAACATTGCGGAGACCCCGAAATGCGCTTCGTGAAAATCGTGCCGGATACGGGGCGAATGGTTAAATAGCTTTTGGACGCCACGACGAACTTTGAACGGCAACAGTTCAAAAGGGTACCCAAAAAATCAAGTCGGACGAGAGCAGAAGAAGACGAACCGACGTGGAAATGTTGAATCTGGCTCGAAATGTTGAACATAAACAAGTCCCCAGAGACGCACCGCCACAATCACTTCAATTCCACAGCTTCGCAACTTTTGCAGACGATTGCGTGCGAATGTTCGTTACGTTTTCAAAAAAACGGTCAATAACGCACGTAAAGTATTTCCGATGTTTTGCACGTTATATATTCTTTTCTTTGTTCGAACGTTCGAGTTGTTTGAGCTTGGCACGTTGCTTTTGAGCCCGTCCTATTTACGGTGTATCGTTACCTTCGGGATAGAAGAAAAAAACGGCGACGTCTTCGCCCGAGACGGGTTTTCGTGCACGATCAAATTGGCCTTGAACGTAGACGACGTAGACGTTGCCCTTTTTTTCCCCCGTAAAACCCCCAGTTTATGCTAAACCGAAATTTAAATGTCAGAGCGAGGGAGAGTCGATTGATGTTTACTCGAAAAGGGGTATTTGTACCAATATGATGTTTCGAATTTCTGGGGGGGGGTATCGAATTGCCCAGACTTAATGCCGCGAATTAGCGGTGCACGGATAAAAGTCGGGCACCACGAAAGGGATCTTTAATTCTCGAACCTGAATGAAAGCTCGAGGCGTGGGGGGCGAGTATTGATCTTCTGGCGAGGGGAGTTATCGACCATATTACGCAGTCTCGCGTCGACCCTCGTCGCGACGGGAGCAGTGAAACGATGCCAACGTGACCGCGTCGACGGCACCATGTCGTCCATATCGGCCCAGGGGGTGGTGGAGCGCGCCTCCGCCGAGCTATCCAAAAGAATAAATGGCCTGGGCCTGCGGGGCAGCAAGCATCACGCGAAAAGCAGCGTCATGGAGCGCGTCACGAACGTCTTTTGCGGCAGCAGCAACGCGACCCTGGCGGCCCCCGAGAAGCCGTCGCGCCTGTTGGCGGCCCGCGGGGCCAAGGCCGCCAACAGCCCGGTGATAGTTGTCGCTCGTCGGCCGCGCTTGCCCCAAATCTATCTGAATTGGGAGCAGCTGATGTCCGACGAGCGTTTCCTCATGAAGTTCTTCCTCTACTTCAACGCCTGCGAGCGGTGCGTCTTGGCGCAAGTGTGCGCGCGGTGGAGGGACATTCTGTACAGGTCGCCGCGGTTTTGGACCGGCCTGATACCGGTGCTGCAGTGCCGGGAGCTGAGGAATACGCAAGGCACCGACCGCGGCCGTCTGTACTCTTCGCTGCTGAGACGCGGCTTCCACACGCTGAGTCTTATGGGAGCTTCCGACGAAGACGCTCTCGATTTAGTCAGCTCTTTTCCGCTCGCCTCCAAGCACGTCCATTCCCTGAGCCTTCGCTGCTCGAGCGTCACCGACAGGGGCCTCGAGAGCTTGCTCGATCACCTTCAGGTGCGTGAGTGATTGAGATTTTGGCTTTTCTTTAGTGCGGAGCGTTTCGATTGCAGGCGCTGTACGAGCTCGAGCTGGCCGGATGCAACGAGATCACGGAGGCCGGGCTTTGGGCATGTCTGAACCCGCGCATAGTGTCGCTCACTCTGACCGATTGCATAAACGTCGCCGACGAGGCCGTCGGGGCGGTCGCGCAACTGCTGCCCGGCCTCTACGAGTTCTCGCTGCAAGCTTACCACGTCACGGACGCGGCCCTGGGCTACTTTTCTCCGAAACAAAGCAGCACGCTCAACGTACTGCGTCTGCACTCCTGTTGGGAGATCACGAATCACGGCGTAGTGAACATAGGTACGGGAGCTAATTGGCTTATGAAACAAATCGGATTAAGTGTCGATAACATTGAACGTTGCAGTGCACTCGCTACCCAATCTGACGATGCTGAGCCTGTCCGGCTGCAGCAAAGTAACCGACGAGGGCGTCGAGCTGATAGCCGAGAACTTGCAGAAGCTCCGTTCGCTGGACCTTTCCTGGTGCCCTCGTATCACCGATGCTGCCTTGGAGTACATAGCGTGCGACCTCAATCAATTGGAGGAGCTCACATTGGACAGGTAGTTCGTTTAAGGGTTATTCGTCGACATAAACAGGCCGTGTGTTTTAGGTGCGTCCACATAACGGACATAGGCATAGGATACATTTCGACCATGCTGTCGCTGTCCGCGCTGTACCTTCGATGGTGTTCGCAGATTAGAGATTTCGGCCTCCAGCACCTGTGCGGCATGAGGAACTTGCAGGTCCTCTCGTTGGCAGGTTCGTCGTGCGGATTATATTCGACCCGGAAACTTGTGTTCGACCTGGTTGCATTTTTAGGGTGTCCGTTGCTGACGTCGAGCGGCCTCTCCAGTTTGATACAGCTGCGACACATGCGCGAGCTCGAGCTGACCAATTGTCCGGGGGCGTCGCACGAGCTATTCGACTACTTAAGAGAACATCTGCCACGTTGCCTCGTGATAGAGTAAAGCCCATATCACGCGCACTCCCATTTGTCCACTTGTTATATTTGTAACTAGTTTGTGCAATAATGTTTCGTCTCGTTGTATTGTTACCGTTTATTGTGTGACTCGATTCATTTCCCGGTTCTCCCATTAGGCGACTGCATTCCCGACGTCGGACGGATTTTCCTTATTCTATTCGATTGTTTGCTACTTATTAAACTATTTTTGTGGTTGTACATAAATACTGTAAGTAATTTTCAGTGTTTCGGCAATAAAATATAAGTATTTTGTAGTAACATTTATTTAGGATAACAAATATAAATGTAAAAACGAGCCTATTAATTATTCACTAGTTGTCCCACCACGTCAAAAGGCCCAAACCCGGCTCGTTTATGGTACCCTAAAAGTTTCCAAGGTTCATTAATTGTGCACATTAAAGATTCTCGACTGGTAGTACCGTGATTAAGTACGGAACCTTATTTTCCGGAACTTCGGCACCGTCCGAAACGGGAGACGCCAGCCCTATGGGGTTCGAGGGGCAGGTTTCGGTGAACTTTTCCGCGGTAACCTTGAACCGGATCGGTTCGCCGGCGTCCAAAAACAGGTCGTGCTTGTCGCCGTCGCCGGTGTCGTACTCCCAAACCCAGGCCTGCTCGGTCTCGTCGAAACGGGACGGGTGCTGCAGGTTGGCGGGAGGAACGATTATGTCGTCGAAGAATCCCAACGATACTTGAAGGAAAAAAATTACAAACGGAACGCAAGCAGAGATGAAATGAGGAACGAAATAACGAGAGATTTTAGTCGCAAAAGCATTTCTTAAACATTAAGGGGGTATTAGCGCGCCACAGTCAAACTCGACGGCAATTTTGGAACTAACAACTACAAGTTCGCCAATAGATGGCGTACGTATATCCTGCTAAAGAATTCACAATTTAAAAATTTTTTTAATGCTAATTCGCGATATTTTAAATTAGCGGTGTTGCCGCCATCCTTATGCATCTTTATTTTGCAAAGCCTGGTTCGACTTTAAGGGTGCGTTTGAAGTGTATACTGTGTTGCCTAAAAATTATAATTAGCGTTAAGATAATAACAAAAAAAGTATTGATTTTATAAACATTTGCCATTAACAAATATTATTCAGAACAAGTACTACTACCACAGGACAAAATTTGATAATGATATAAAAATTTTCACATTTAGAATTTACATATTTTTTTATAATAAACATATTGCCATAAAACTTTGTCAACTTCTTGCGCCAAGTTTTGTGATGTTAAAACTAACAAAAAGTAACTGTTTGAAGGTGTAGTTTTTAAATATCTATTTAAACGGAAATTATCCGGAAATTTCGCGGTTATTTGCGAGAAATTATATTTTTAATTCAGCTTTTGTGTAAAAGGGGGCGTTAGAGTAAGTTAGCGGAATTTTTACCTATTTGTCGTACAGTAATCTACTATGGTAGGTATAACCGTATCATAACAGTTTAAATTTGTTTTTTTCAGTTTTTTAGTAATTGTAACTTTTTTTTGTTATTTGTTTCGCTAATAGGATTTCTTATACACTCCCGGACAAAATGATAGCACCGTTTGCCGCTGCGACCTCCGTGCATAAATGGACCCATTGCTATTTGTGCCCTTAGAATTTTACGACTTCGTGCCGTCCTGTGACCGACGGCATGCATAAATGCCTAAATGAGACATATTGTATGTAAACACATCGTAAAATCATAAAAAATTGAAGCACATATAAATTTAAACTTTGTCCTTGATGCTTACCGCAAGCGAAATGATGGCACACTTAAGAAATAATAATATTTATTATACGTAAATTCGAAAATAAAACATACAATTATACTTCTTAGACCCGGTAGAAACGTAAGATATATGTGAAATATAGCTATTCTAAGAATAAACAGAGGTTTATGTCAAAAGTGAGTTTTACAATGTTACTATATTCTCCGAATAGTGCTAACTACAGAATAAATCGTGGTATTAGCTATACCGTCGTTTTTGAACGTATACGTCCACTATTCTACGTATAACGCAATATAACTTCGCATTTTGTGTGATAGCACGCGTATTGAAACGAACAAAGTTTTGTTATAGTGTCAGTCCGTTTTACTACGAAAAAGTTCGTATATTTGAATTATCAGATAATGATATTGAAGAACTAATTCATCCCAGGGTTAAAAACCCAAAATATTTCGAAAACGATATCTACACATTTTTTTTATATACCTACACAGTAAAAAATATTTTGTTAATTTCACGACTATTTAACAACATTTTAAATGTTACTTAGTTAGAGTTAAACACAACTGCATTTTTTAGTTAGTTTAGGTAGTTTTATAATTCTACAGCTTTAGCTAAATGTATTAAAAATAGGAGTGGACCTGCTGGAACTAAAAATTGGAGTTAAATTAACAATATATTTTTTACTGTGTAATCATTTCAAACTAACCGGCAGTGTCGCTTCTCTTCTAGAACTATTATCTATTGTGAAAAATACACTCATTTTTACACTCAATTTTTTATTAGGTTTCGTTTGCAAAAGAATACATGCTTACTACCTACACCGTTACGAGAAATAAAACAACTCATAACTTCTCCAACCGATTGAAGTCATGCTCTTTCTTCACAAATAAAATTATTATTGGCATTATGATTTTATGCGACAGGTAAATACCTGCCATGCTTCTTGTTGTGGCAAACATTAATGGTGCCAGTAAGACCCATTTCACAGTAGCCGGCTGCCGGATAAAAGGCGGCGTGAAAACGATAGCAGGCTGCACGCTACGCTTTTAGAGGACTCAGTAGTACCGTGAGAAAAAATCTTAGAGAGAGCATATTTTTTTCTAAGTAAGACGGAAACATTAGGCTACCTAAGTAGGGACGACGACTTCGAAGTGACCGTAACCTTGAAATTCGTACCATTTTTGCCGAGTTGTCGAATAACGGCACAACGCACGTGGTGCAATTTTGCCATCCCCTTCAATACTATTATTTAGTCATGCAATTTTAAAATGATTTATAGGTATATACCTTTGGGAGTGAAAAATTTAGTAATTTGTAGTTAATGTTTACTCGTACAATTAAATGAAATTTTTGTAATAATATGAAATTATAATGTTGATAATAATTTAAGTAATTCGCTTTCTGCTCGAAATGTGGTTTTATAATTTGAATAGATATCTCATAAAAACAGTTGTGATATAGATATTGAAACAACATAGATTTGAGTAACATATTATGAAGGTACGCAAAGAAACAAAAGGAATAAATTACTTATATCTATACTTATGAGCGTGTGGTAGTAGATTTGATAATAATTTACAAAATCACTACCTACAAGGACACTACTACTCATTGAATAAAATCACAACTGCAACTTAAAAACGACAATACCTTACCAATATGGTACAGGCGGCGTTTTAGCAGAAACGTAGATATCTGTTCTATCGTAACGTCACTGCGTGAACAATAAAATATGACCCATGAAACATTTTTCAGAAATTTTCAAATATTTTTAAAAACTTATTTCATAAATTCCAAAAATTACAAATACAAACAATTTTTATTCAATGGGTTACTTTAATCGTATAGCTACCATCCTTTTGGTATTTCCAAAATGTATTTTTTTTTAACGGATGGCTTCCTCCGGTGTAAGATTTACCATAAAAGTAGCAAAGGGGCATTTAATTTCTACGACACTTTCAGTTTCTTGCTGAATACCATTCGGTGATGCTCCAAGATAAAATTTATTTGGGTCAATAAATAATCTGCATGGTTTTCTTTTCAAATTAATGCTTTTTTCTAGTTCTTTCTTCGCAACATTTTCGTATGTATTTACATGTTTTAGTGACGGAAAATGTGTTGACAGCGTATTATACAACAAATGTTTTACTGTATTTGCAGTATTTGTGATTTTTTAATTTGCAAATTTTGCAAATAATAATAAACACTTATAAAATACTGTATGGATAACTCTCCAAAAGCGCTATAACAACTCAATAAATATCAAACAAGACCGGTACCTGGCTAGGAGATAACTAAGACATCGACAATAATTTTGAAATTCCTTCCAGAAACTACCTTTTTCTACTATTTTTTTTATAAGCGATTAGAGAGTTGTACCTGTGGGATCAAAGCTTTTGTTATGAAGCTTTTATTATGGTTAATTATGGTTCTAGGAAAATGTTATTTTACCAAAGCGAAATCTGGTTTTGAATAAACATAATAATAATTATTATGTAGTAAATTATCAGATTATCGGTTTTTTGAGTAATTCAGTGTAAAGTTGGATAATGAATAAATATGTATCAGTAATGAGCTCTTGAAAACATGCGATACATAGTCAACAACAAAAATAATTCTTTCAAGTCGATCAAGTTAAATCAACCATCTATTCGACAACAGGGTAAAATGCGAGCCGGTTAGCTTAGGGTCTCTTTTACGATCTTGTGAATACTGACTTAATTCCTGTCATAAATTACCAAACTCAACACTCAATGTTAATCGTAACGAGATAAGGTTTCTATTCTAGGAAGCTGTATTTATTTGTGAGGAGTTATTTTTATTTTGAATAATACACTCTAACGAAGAGAAGTTCAATTACTAGCAGATACACAAACCTATTGAATGATCGAGTTCGGTTGAGTCCAATACCTAACGAAAGCTTCCATAATTGCTCACTACGAATTTGCACTGGCGTTTTCGAACGCACCCTTAAATTTGATCATTACGAAAAGTTGCACGGAATTGCACGAGTGGGTTCGGATTGCCGATATGCATTTTTAGATTTCCGAAATATAGTTTGTTGATAACGTGCGTTAGAAAATTTTAATTATAAAACTATAAACTATAAATATACTTATATCATATAAAATATTAATTATTATATTTTACATATTGTGTACCCAAGTTTTCTCGGTGTTTGTTATTTTGAATACTTTTTTATAAAATAGTAAATGAAATAAAATGTGAAAGTTAACCTTGAGGGGTATTATCAGGGCCCGCCATATTGAAAAAGTATAACAAATGAAACCAATATTAATATGCATTGTTTGTGAAAACGAGGCATCTTTACAAAAGGTTCATGATTTGTATAGATACCTCCAACCTTCTAGTTTTCAACAAACTCGCTGCGTTTTCTTAATAAGGTTAAGAAATTGTTAAATTTGCAATCAAATATACAATAGTATTTTAAAGAAATACGTCACTTCAGAGAATAAAAACCATCTAGAGTAATAGATAACACATAGCTACGTACTACAAACAAAACGTTAACGCTTAAAAATTAACCATTGCTAAGAACAATAGCCATAAAAATTAACCTAAATTACTATAATCTAGGAACCATGTTCGTGCCGTGTTTGTTAAGTTGAGTCAATTTGTAGTTCGGCTGTTTTTAGAATGATGGCAGCACGTGCAAATTTTTGCGTTGTTGTCAAACGTATAATTTTTGAAACTTCCTCCAAAGTAAATAGAAAAACAGAATAATGTTTTGTTTGTATTTTTAAGGTTAAATTCGCACAATAGTCGGCTACGGTTCTACTTCACCTTACGTTACGTGAAATTCTCAAATTGCAGTGAAATTGTATTTGTTTTTGCAAAATGTAGTCGTGCTAACTAATACACCTACATTTTATTTCAAGTTAACTTCTGAAAATTAAATAAACAATATACACCGTGTCCAAGATAAGAATGCACAGCATGGGGATCTTGAAAACGGTAGAAGATACAGGGTGGCTTAAATTAGAAAAAAGTTGCGCTATTTAGAGTATGTTCACATGCTGATCGCAAAAGTTCATTATTGTTTACCGTTTTCAAAATTCTCAAAAAATGCGATTTTTTGGATTTTCGTTTCTTTCCATTTTTTTATTTATTTTAAACGATATTAAAAAACTACCGGCACTTTCTCGTTGCCACTTTTTAAGCTCTACAAAATGGCGTGTTCAAATTTTTAATCCGACGTTTCGTATCCGAGAACCCATCATCAACTTTATTTTTTTATATGGCCACAAACAAAGAGACACCCTGTATTCGGTAGCATTATTCCTTACAAATTCAACGATGTATCACACATTATGGTTTTGAAGCCAAAAAAGGGGAAAAACGTGAGTTATAAGGTTTTTTATTTTTTAAATTAGTAGGCATTGGAACAATCGCAATATTTTTGTTTTATCTGTCACGTTATTGTTGAAAACGCAATTTGGCGTCGTGTAAGTTGTTGTTACGCCAATTTGAAGTGTTTTAACTTTTGTTCTTATTAAAGTTACTTATTCGTTAGTTTGTTGCTTCGTGCTTTTAATTTATTTACAAGTGTTACCGTGGAAAGAGAAAGTTTCACAAACGAAGAAAAATTTGATATGTTGACGCAAAAATTGTGTAGCTGCTGAGCAGATGTACTCTGATAATTATCCTGAACGAAGACAACCTCAAAAATCCATTTTTAGACGTTTGGTATTTAATTTAAAGGAATTTGGTTCATTTAAAAAACCTGTTGTATCTCGTAAAAAACAATCCAACGAAGAAAAAGCGACTACTGTTTTACAAACCGCTGTTGAAAATCCTGAAATATCGACAAGACTAATTGAACGTCGAACTGGAGTAGATAGATCTACAGCCCAGTTCATTTTACAAAAGAATAAATTTCATCCCTATAAATTTAGAATTTGCCTGGTGACGAGAGAAGGCGAGCAAATTTTTGTGAATGGTATACCAGAAAATGTGAAGAAGATCGAAATTTTCCTTTTAAAGTAATTTGGTCCGATGAAATCATGATAACCAACAATGGCATTTTCGACCGGCGTAACAAACATTATTGGGCAACAGACAATCTTCATTTAATAAAAGAAACAAGGCATCAACATCGATTTGGATTTAATCTGCGGGTAGGCATTTTGGGTGGCAGAATAATAGGACCTTTTGTTTATCACAACAATTTAAATTCCGAACGATATCTCGACCTACTGCAGACTGATTTGGAGAATGCCTCGGACGAATTACCATTACTTATAGTTAACAACTGCTGGTTTCGGCAAGACGGTGCCCCAGCGCATAATTCAAGAACTGTGCGGGAATATTTGTCCCAGAGGTTTCCTGAAAAATGCATTGGATCTCACAGCGAAGTAGCCTGGCCAGCCCGATCACCTGACTTTTTTCCTGTGGGGTTATTTAAAAAACCAAGTGTATGACGCCACTTTTGAAAATGAAGAACAGTTATCGGCATTGGTTTTAGCAGCAGTTAATACAATCACACCAGAAATGTTAGACCGTGTTTTGAATTCTTCTGTAGACAGAGCATACTTGTGTCTAGAAAATAATGGCAACCTATTTGAGCAATTATTATAATTTTTTGACAATTTGTTTCTGTTATTGTACCAGCGCCTACTAATTTAAAAAATAAAAAACCTTATAACTCACGTTTTTCCCCTTTTTTGGCTTCAAAACCACAACGTGTGATACGTCGTTGAATTTGTAATGAATAATGCTACCGAATACGGGGTGTCTCTTTGTTTGTGGCCATATAAAAAAATAAAGTTGATGATGGGTTCTCGGATACGAAACGTCGGATTAAAAATTTGAACACGCCATTTTGTAGAGCTTAAAAAGTGGCAACGAGAAAGTGCCGGTAGTTTTTTAATATCATTTAAAATAAATAAAAAAATGAAAAGAAACGAAAATCCAAAAAATCACATTTTTTGAGAATTTTGAAAACGATAAACAATAATGAACTTTTGCGACCAGCACATGAACATACTCTAAATAGCGCAACTTTTTTCTAATTTCAGCCACCCTGTATCTTCTACCGTTTTCAAGATCCCCATGCTGTGCATTCTTATCTTGGACACGGTGTATAAGTATATAATAAAATCCAGATAACACAACGTGTGGACATCCATAAGACAATTGAAGGGTGTGGTTCTAAAAGAAGGCAGCTCCAATTGTATACGGACTTTTATAGAGGAATGCGAAAAAGGATTATTACCAGACGAAGACGTTGTACTGGTGAAAAATACTTGTCGCAAGTTTGTAGTAGTTCCGGTTACCCAAAACGTCATTTTAAATTTCAGTGGGCCGAAAATTTGGTCACAGTATGTATTCTTTACTAAACTACAACGTAACGTACAACTGGAAAATATTTTGTTAGACATTAAACAGTTTTTACCTTCTGAACAATTTATAAGAATGCAGCTGCCCCCTTTTTGCGCCGGACTCTTCAATCGAGGAGCTTAGAGGAAAAGTGGTACAAGTGACATTTGTTTCAAATGATGACATGTACAGTATAACAAGAATTGTGAAGTAGAATTGGCTTAAATTAATATAGTTTATTTTGTCCAAGGTATATGTAGTTGGAGACTTTCTTTATTTGATCGTTGTCCATTTTGATTGACACATCATCATGTTCATTTTCTACTGCGTTTGTCATATATTTTGTTTTGTCAAAATTTATTTTCAAGCCTACCCTTTCTGAAGCTGTTCTTACATCTTTCAGCATATTCGTCAGTTCTTCTTTTGATTTCGCTATAATCGTTATATCGTCAGCAAATCTTAAGCGATGCAGGGTTTCGCCTGCAATGTTTAAGCCTCTGCTTCCCCAATCGATACGTTTGAAGGCGTCTTCCAGCACTAATGTGAATAGCTTGGGCGACACGTTATCGCCTTGTCGCACTCCCCTTTGTATTCGAATTTTATCAGTATATTCATGAAGTTGTACTTGTAGTGTAGATAACAATTGGAAAGGAAAATCAAGAACTAGAAATTGACAGAAGGATACGACAGGGCTGGGCAGCATATGGAAAACTAAAAGATGTACTTGCGATGAAAATACCTATATTGCCAAAATCAGAACTATACAACCAGTGCATACTGCCGGTGGTAACGTATGGAGCGGAAACCTGGGTCCTCACAAGAGTAATAATCAACAAGCTACAAGTCCATCAAAGAGCGATTGAAAGGAAAATGTTAGGGATCACCTTAAAAGACCATAAGACAAACAACTGGATAAGGCAACACACAAAATTAGAAGATATCATTATAAGAGCAGCATCATTAAAATGGAATTGGGCAGGACATGTGGCCAGGGGAGTAGATAAATTGAGTGGGAAACTAATTAAATGGAGACCCTGGGGAGAAAGACGACGAGTGATGAGATGGAGCGATGATATTAAAAGAGTCGGTGGCTTGAACTGGTATGAGGTTGCACAAAACCGTGAGAATTGGAGGGACATGAAGGAGGCCTATATCCGGAGGATAGAGAACGGCTAGAAAGAAGAAGAGGAATATAGTTTATAGAAAAAAACAGTAGTATTTGGTTCATAATGACAGCTATATGGCACTCAAAGTTGAGAAAACTTTTAGCAATTGTGCCAAGTTTAATATGAAATGTTTCGCATAAACTCGAATGTCACTTGTACTACTTTTCCTCCAAGTCCCTTAATCGTTAAATGGACTTTCAAATAGATTCGTTATGCTGATATTATATGACACGTATTCTTATACAACTTGTAAAGAATATCACTTGAAGCATATTCAATAATCGATGAATAGATATATATACAGTAGGCAAAAAAAGTTATCGGCCACTTTGATTATTTGCCTATTCTTGAAGTTTTTCTTATTAAGAGATATGAAATTCCACTCCAATTCAATTTATTCACTTGAATTACAGTATATTTTCATAAAATAATACATTTCTGACTAAATAATTCAGATATATCTCTTGGTATTCATATTTATTTTAAAAAAATTGCAAATCGGGCGCAAAAAAAGTCATCGGCCACATATCATTTCTTAACATCCTACTTATGTTTCGACGCTTAATCGATGGCTTAAAGAGGTAAGTGTTACGATTCTCGGCCTAACCATTCTTTTTTTCACATATTAATAATTGTTTAAAATAAGTGGAGTGTCATATTATTACATTCCACACGTACTCACTCGAAAAAATATTTTACAGTGACAAAAAATGGCTCCAAGAAAAGAAACGACTACCGAAGAACGGGAAATTATCATTAATCTCTACAACAGTGGTAAGAGTGAGCGTGAAATTGCAAAAATTGTATCCAGACCACGATCGACAATCAACTCGATTATTAAGCGCTTTACTACGACCGGTACAGTATTCAACAAATCAAGATCTGGCCGGCCATCCAAAATAAATCGACGATTGCGCAACATCATAATCCGAGAAATAAAAAGAGACCCGAAGATTTCTGCTCCAAAGATAACAACAAATATTGTTGAATCAATTGGAGTGAGTATAACGCCACAAACGGTTAGAAATGTTCTGCACAAGGATGGATACCGTGGTCGAGTATCGCGCAGAAAGTTCTTCGTAAGTAAGAAGAATAAATCGAAGCGAATGCAATTTGCGAATGATAAGATAGATAAGCCGCAAGAGTACTGGAACAAGGTTATTTGGTCAGACGAGAGCAAATATCAACTATTTCAGCCGAAAAGAAGAGTTTCCGTTTGGCGTCAGATCGGCACAGCGCTTGAGCCTAAAAATCTTACGCCAACTGTCAAACATGGAGGTGGAAGCGTTATGGTGTGGGGCTGTATGACTGCTTCTGGAGTCGGAAAATTAGTTTTCATCGATGGGACAATGGACCAGTATGTATATAAAAATATCTTAGAAAATAATTTGATGTCAAGCGCCCGTCAACTAAATATTGAAGCGGACTTCGTGTTTCAACACGATAATGATCCGAAGCACACTGCGCGCAGTGTAAAGGACTGGCTCTCCAGAAATGTTCAGAGTGTACTCGAATGGCCTGCGCAATCTCCAGACCTGAATCCGATCGAGCATTTGTGGGATCATTTGGATTCAAAAATACGCGAGCACTCTATCACCAATATCGCTCAGCTGAAATCAATTATAGTAAACGAATGGGAGAAAATTTCGGCGGATGTGACCAAAAAGTTAGTGGAATCCATACCAAGAAGGCTGCAAGCAGTTCTTAGAGCTAAGGGATATCCCACAAAATATTAATTATTCTTCAATATGATGATAAATTGGACCAATTCTCAACCAAGTGTCATTAAATTATATGTGGCTGATGACTTTTTTTGCGCCCGATTTGCAATTTTTTCTTAACGAATATGAATATTTATTAATATATCCGAATTATTTAGTCAGAAATGTATTATTTTATGAAAATATACTGTAATTTAAGTGAATAAATTGAATTGGAGTGGAATTTCATATCTCTTAATAAGAAAAACTTCAAGAATAGGCAAATAATCCAAGTGGCCGATGACTTTTTTTGCCTACTGTATATAGATATATATAAGGTATATATATATCTTAATCAATTCCCTTAGGTGTTTGAATAGGCATAATTGATAATTGATAAATAATCAGACAGCATTTGAAGCATCGGTTTGTATTTTTGATTACTGCTCATCGATTATTGAATATGCTTTACAAGTTGTATAAGAATACGTGTCGTATAATATCAGCATAACGAACCTATTTGAAAGTTCATTTAACAATTGAGGGACTTTGAGGAAAAGTAGTACTACAAGTGACATTTGAGTTTATGCGAGACATTTCATATTAAACTTAGCACAATTGCTAAAAATATTCTCAACTTTGAGTGCCACATAGCTGTCATTATGGACCAAATACTACTGTTTTTTTTCTATAAACTGTATTAATTTAAGCAACTTCTACTTCACAATTCTTGTTATGCCGTACACGTCATCATTTGAAACTAATGTCACTTGTACCACTTTTACCTCTAAGCTCCTCAATTGAAGAGCCCGACGCAAAAAGGGGGCAGCTCTATTGTTATAAATTGTTCAGAAGGTAAAAACTGTTTAACGTCTAACAAAATATTTTCCAGTTGTAGTTTAGTAAAGAACATATACTGTGACCAAATTTTCGGCCCGCTGAAATTTAAAATGGCGTTTCGGGTAACCGGAACTACTACAAACTCGCGACAAGTATTTTTCACCAGTACAACATGTTCGTCTGGTA
The DNA here is from genome assembly GCA_036326145.1 of Rhagophthalmus giganteus. Taxonomy (NCBI): domain Eukaryota; kingdom Metazoa; phylum Arthropoda; class Insecta; order Coleoptera; family Rhagophthalmidae; genus Rhagophthalmus; species Rhagophthalmus giganteus. Next base: position 41,296 of record JARFJA010000070.1, on the reverse strand, counting down.
ATAATCATTTTTCGCATTCCCCAATAAAAGTCCGTATAATCCGTATACAGTTGGAGCTGCCTCCTTTTTGCACCAGACCCTTCAATTGTCTTATAGATGGTCCGTACGTTGTGTTATCCGGATTTTATTATATACTTATATGTTGTTTATTTAATTTTCGGAAGTTAACTTGAAACAAAATGTAGGAGTATCAGTTAGCACGACCACATTTTGCAAAAACAAATACAATTTCACTGCAATTTGAAAATTTCGTATAACGTAAAGTGAAGTAGAACCGAAGCCGACTATTGTGCAAATTTAACCTTAAAAATACAAACAAAACATTATTCTGTTTTTCTATTTACTTTGGAGGAAGTTTCATAAATTATACGTTTGACAACAACGCAAAAATTTGCACGTGCTGCCATCCTTCTAAAAACAGCCGAACTACAAATTGACTCAACTCAACAACACGGCACGAACATGTTCCTAGATTATAGTTATTTAGGTTAATTTTTATGGCTATTGTTCTTGGCAATGGTTAATTTTTAAGTGTTAACGTTGTGTTTGTAGTACGTAGCTATGTGTTATCTATTACTCTAGGTGGTTTTTATTCCCTGAAGTGACGTATTTCTTTAAAATACTATTGTATATTTGATTGCAAATTTAACAATTTCTTAACCTTATTAAGAAAACTCGATGAGTTTGTTGAAAACTAGAAGGTTGGAGGTATCTATACGATTCATGAATCTTTCGTAAAGATGCCTCGTTTTCGAAAACGATGCATATTAATATTGCTTTCATTTGATCTACTGTTTCAATATGGCGGACCCTGATAATACCCCCTTAAATTGTACATTTTTTGACTTGAAAGTCTTCCCCCGATGCACACGGATTTAGATAATCCGATCTGCATTTAGCTCGATCTGTCATATCGACGCTTTTTATTTGTTATAATTAATCGAGTTATAACGAGTGCAAACGTAACAGTGAAAACTGCTTTATCGAACACCCATGAATGTTGTTTTATACATACGACAACAAATCATAATCATTAATCTGTTTTAATTTCTTTTGCTATAATTACGAAACTTTTATGCCGCCTTTAAATTTATATTAATCTAACATGTTTAACAAAACGTTTGATAATTCTTATGAAAATATCGAAATTATAAATACGTAGTCAAACTCGGTTTGTGACGAGCATAATTTTAACAAGATCCCGGATATCACCGAGCACTTTACGCGCTTACATTTGAAATTCTATTCGCTCAAACGCAGCGTTTTATTCTCGGTTACAACGAGCAAAAGTGACGGTACCGATAATATCGTTAAAACCGAACTTGACTGTATTATGTATCGGTTGGGTTTAACCATGTTAGACCTAAAATTTATGCCAAACCAAGCGAATCTACTACTTCCAGTATATATATATATATTTTTTTTTATTTACCAATCACCATTTAAATTACACAGTATAGCCAGTATACAATGTATGTCCTATAGAGATAACAGAGTCATCTGTACATAGGAGGTAATATATTAAAATAAACTTAAACTACCTTAATACTAGTTGTTGATACAGTACTATATGCTTTTTTTTTTATTATTATTGTGCATCTTCACTTATTTAGTCTTATTATTTCATAAACATTATTGAGACCTGAGAAACAATTTCAACTTATATTTTATTGTCATATTTTTAGCAGTCATGATTTTTAGATCGTTCGGCAATCTATTATACATTCTTATGGCAACTATGAAACTTCTTTTATTACTTATTGTTTTAGTTAATTTAGGTAACTGGATACTTCTATGTCTTGTGTTACGCTCATTACTTAAATACTTATCTTTCAATGTTTTATAGTGGTAGGCAACCGAATCCAACATAAAAAGTTTTGTAATGTTTAAAGGGAAGTTATTTCCTATTGAAAAGTCTTTGTTTACAATTTTCAAAAGTCTAGATTGTATTCTTTGTAAGTTACCAATTAGATTCTTACCAGCACCACCCCATGCTATAATTCCATAGTTTATTATGCTCTGGAAAAATGGATGGTACATTGTCATGAGTGTTTTAGTATCCATAATCTTCCTTATTTTGGCAAAAACGTATATTAAGTATTTAGTTCTCCGCGTAATGTACTCGATGTGTTTATCCCATCTCATATTATAATCAAAAATAATTCCCAGGTACTTGCAGCTTTCTACTCTTTTTATTTGCTCATTTTGAATCTGAACATTCATATCTTCAGGTACACTACTTTTTTGATTTCCAAAGGTCATGTATACTGTTTTACTTATATTAAGAGACAACTTGTTTAGGATTAACCAGTTGACGACAAAATTTAGATAATCATTCATCTTGCATTCTGCAAATGACCAAATATCGTCATCTGAAATGACAACAGTGTCATCCGCATATGACATAATAGATTGTGCAAGCATATTTACCAATAAATCATTAACATACAGTATAAATAACAATGGGCCTAGTACCGTTCCCTGTGGAACACCCGTGACAATTCTTTTATATTCGCTCATGCTTTCTTGAATTCTAGTTTTTTGTCTTCTGTCAGATAGATAGCTAGTTAATAATTTGAGACTATTACCTCTAATTCCATATCTTTCTAATTTGTCTAATAGTATTTTGTGATTCACTGTATCAAAAGCTTCAGCAAGATCGAGGAAAACTACCATAATAGTTTTTAAAATTTTTAATATTTTCATAACGTTTCTTATTGTGGTCACCGACCACCGCCAACCAATTAAAAAATCGAAGATTTTTAAGATGAAAAATGTGATCTTTCTAAAAATAATTTTGTCGAAAAACTCGTCATTTGAATCTAAGTCGATTTTTGACAACAAATTATCGATAACCCCACAGTTCGATCTTGAACCTAAATTAAGTGCTAATTTAATCGATTTAAAATTTCACACGCATTAATTTCTTTTATTGCACGTGCCGCGATAAAACTTGAACTCAACCTTGAACTTACATCGAGCATCGTCGTTTGAACAATGAACATTCAAACAATATCGTACTTAAGCACACGATAACAGTAAAATTTAAGTAAAGAGTAGTTTAAACATATTTCTTAACATGTAATCGATTAATTACTTGAACTGACTGTAAGTTTAAAATTTCGTATCGATTAACCTTCAAACTTATTTACTTTGTATAAACGATTTAAAACCTAAAACTTGGATTGATTCTTATATAAAACTTGCTCTAATAACGGGTCGAGGACCGATAAAAGGATAAATGTATGTAGGTGGCAAAGCGAACGTTTACAAGTACAAAGTAAAACGGCAAAAAGAATCATAACGACAATCGCTCACCGTGAACGCCCTCCTTGCTCGAACACCTTATTTTACCGAGCAGTATTTCCTCGATAAACGGCCTGAAAACGACATACCGAAAGGACACTCTCGTGTGCGAGGACCCATCTCCGGGAAATATATACGACTCTTGTAAACTGATAATGTCGTATAGTGCAATGCACAGCCCCACGTTCAGCACCACCTACGAATACGCTCGGTAGATATCGTTACTAAAATTAAGGTAGCGGGGCAAAACCTCACCTTATTCGCCAATTTCTTGTTTAATTCGGTCGCGATCGCGTCGTTCAATTTCAAATGAAACAAATCGGGCGTTATTCTTGTTACGTTCTTCATTTCGGCGAGAACAAACATCCTGACGCGTTAAGCGTGCTTGAAACCGACCTTTTTCCATTTGTAACCTAAAAGAATTAAATGGCGGATGATACGTTTGTAACCCATATTACCGACCGTTGATTGTTTCGCGCTTATAAGAGGGGTGGGGTTCGATAAGCGAAAATCAACAGATGTCGCTATGGTAGATTCACTTCAGGAAATGATACTAAAAAACTATTAAATTTTATTGAAAAAAATGAATTGATAATAAATACTAATTCAATTACCTAGTTGCTACCTATATCTTTATCCTAAAAAGTTAAAGGAACAGTTTTGAGATATAAGATATTTTGAGATAAGATATTTAGCTACTATACGACTAAAACATTATAAGGAGCGACTAGAAGAAGGTTCGGCGAATACGTATACGAAAGTGCAGGGTGTGATTGTTGCTAGAATTCGCAAACCGTTTTCCGAAAAATCGTTATTTTCAAGTATAACGCTATCTTACAGATACCTACTCGATTTCGAAGCATTTGTCTAACAAAATTGTCCAACTATTATTGAATAGATGGTGCTGTAAAAATACTATAGTGGTATTTTTTTTATTTGCCGGCTGATCGTGGACATTAATCTCCCGCTTGATAAACAAATATCAAACTGCATATTTCGTTGTGGAAATATTTATAGTCAACGTACCTATACCGAAAATGAACTCGTAATTCTTATACATATAAACTAAAACCAAAATTGAACTCCTGTATTTTCTTACGCTCTAAATAGTGAAATTCCAACCATTTCTACAAATGTGTACGTGATTTATGTTGTATAAAAAGGTCTAATTTTAAAATTACAATTAAAAGTAAGTGTGTATGTTGATACATTTATCATACCTACAATTTTATTTATTCAGTAATTTTCATTCAACAAAATATAGAATCTCATTCGGTTTGTTTTTCGATTAATAAGCATAATTATTTTGTATTTCGACGTGTTGTTGTTTATGATTTCTGTGAATTACTGAGAAATGCGAGAATGCGGCGGACGTTTCCCATAAAGTAGATATATATACATACGTTATTCGCGATAGGTCCCAACGCGTCATCAATAAAACCTCGTATTTTTACAATACTAATAGATTTTAGTCTATTTTGCCATGTCATATGTGTGCAGGTAAATCATTGGTAGACATCGGAGTGCCACGATCAAAACTTTAAACTGAATATTACAAATATACAATTTAGTAACTTTTGTGCATGGCTGCGTGCATTGGAACCTATCGTGAATAACGTATAGCTACATGTATTCGAGAACGAATCTGTAACCATTTAATTTTTAATGCAATTAATGGCATGCTATAATAATTATTATTCTGAAATATATACATAAGTAATTACATATGTGCATATATCGGTAATATTGGATTTCCTATTGTTACAATTTTTATTTTGTATTAATGGCACCTCTCTCACAAATTACACAAAAAATAAATTTAAAAAATCAATAATCATTAGCATTGTGACTTTCTCGAAGAGAAATATTTTGAATTATCCGCTCCCATAACTTGGTAACTTTTCTGGTTTCAAGTTAAATAATTTTTTTAAGACTGCGTTCGCAAAATTGGCGCCACATTCAAATGGCGTCAAAAATGGCGAAAATATGGGGTACTTCTATTGAGATCATCGTCGAAACGACATAACGAACGGGCCGCATAAAATTACAGGATGAAGAAAAAACATAAACGCAGGGACCTTTCCTTTGGTTTTGCCGAAAAGTCAATAATAATCTTGTAAAAAAATTTTGAAATGGCTGAAATTTGTCTAACCTTCATGAATTTTTTGTGGTCGTTCTACGCATCAAATCGAAACTGTAAAGGATAGTGCCCTGCGAAATCACGTCTAAATTATCCTCCTAAATGTTTACTGCATAAAACGAAGTAAAATTGAAGATGACCTCGATAAAGTGTTTTCGGAGCAAAACTTGTCGCAAAACGGCCGATTCGTCAACGTTCAAATTATTTTTTAGTTCGTGGGTTCTCTATTAGAAGGCGACTCCGTAATTTTGGTGAATTTTTAGGGATAGTTCTTAGTAACTGTTAGTGGAAAATATTGCGTTGTTGCCAAATATCGTAAAAGTTATACGGCCCTATTCATAGACATTTAATTAGATTTATTAGCTACTAAATCCTTTTCCTAAGCTTTATTTCCATAGAAACTGTTATATAATAATCTAGGTGGTAGTGGATGATTGCTAAGGTGATAAGTAACAAGGAGTAGTTTATGTAATTGTGTGTTAAATGTAATGGTGCAATTTATAAATTAATAAACATTATAAAACAATAATATTATAATTGTTTCTAAGGAAATAAACACGATTTAGTAGCTAGTACTAAATTTAACCAAATTATTATCTATACATATACTGCTAATATTATGTAAATTTACAAAATTATGGTTAGGTATATTATATCAATATTATAATTATATAAAAAGTAATATTTAAAATAACGATATCGTGATTAACATCGTAATAATTATTATGAACAGATTATAATTATATTACAAGTAAGCTACTTATTTATTGGTTATGAAAGTTGGAGTGTTTTTATTTTACTTGGTTAATTTGTCTATAAATCGTGATTTTTAAAATATTTAGTTTATTTTGCTATACTTTGATCGATAAATGATTATCTATTTTCAATGGTAGTGACGTGAATATAATAGTAAAATAAATACTGCATGACTAATTGGGGGGACCTAACCTATAAACCACATACTATGTATTGGGATCTGACCTATGGGCGGAGCTTAATCAAGATGGCGCATATGTTGGTGCATTTTCAAATATTTTGCATTGTGATAATAGACAGTGTAACGTTATTGTTAAACAATGGAGCTGTCGATGAAAGAAATATTTAATTGGGCTGGTCCGAATCTTGACCAGCGAAATTTCAAAGAAGCCGAACGAATTTTGAAGAGTGGTCACATAATATTAAACGAAAAAACACCCGCCACTGACAGCAATATCATTACGATCAAAGCGGCCTGCATTTCTATATCAAATATCAGTGGACCTCGACATGACGTTAATGGAAATATTGGTAAAGGTGGTCAAGTACTTCAAATAATCTGTTCGTGCCCAGCAGGTTTGGGAGAAAATGCAAACATGCTGTTGCAACTCTACTTTAATTCTAACCTCAAAATTTAATTTTAACAAATATGTATTTTCTTGTTAGAAATGAGCTTCCCGTTCTGTCGTGCACTGATACACTGAACAACGAAGCCTTTTTTTCGATTTTTTACGTGAAACTGACGGTGCGCTCGACATTTTAAGTATTTTTGTTAAAATCAAAACAACTTTTATGTATATATTCTTATGATCGTGCCAAACATGCACCAAACTTTTATTGCCATGAATAGTCACCAGAGGTCGCATAAATTAGGTCAGATCCCAATAAACTAAGTATCTAAGCAAAACTAATTAGAAATAGAAACAGTTTCTCATTGGGTGTTGTGCCCCACTGCATACAATAAAAGTTTCACAATACTTCGATAATTTTATTTAAATCGACAACAAGAGTTACAGTTAAATTGTGGTATGAAAACTAAGGATTTTCGTACCTCAGAAAATACGCTTTGGTTTTCCACGTATATTTTTATTACCTGGCCACTTCTCTACCAACCAACTATCATTATACCATAGGCGCGAAATTTAAAATCTAAAATGCCCTACACAAACGCAACATTATTCTTTTATTTCAATATGGCCTATTAGCTCTAGCGATCGTCGTTTAAAATCTAGTGTCTTTTCAATACTGATATAACAAGCGCATATCAGGTAACTGAACTAGTGACTGATTTATGATTGCAGAATAAAAATAATACTTCTAAGTAATAAGGCTCTATTACAACTTAGCCTACAATTTATCATTGTTATTACAAATACAGCAAACCGAACCGTCGCGTCGGCTGTATATAATTTAATTTGAAACTACATTTCCAAGAAGCGCAGTTGGCCAATCAGCTACAGTAGACCATTTATTTTTTTGAATTATTCAGGTGCAATTCATGGCGTTTATTCTGCTGGCCCATTTAGGAGGCGAATCTTGAAATTTAAATAAGAATAATTCCAAACCGCACGGTATCGCCATCTATGCGAAATGTTTGAAGCTTTAGTTCGTGTTACGAAATTCGTGGCGTGCGAACGCGGTCTTAAATAAAATTTCGATTTCGATTCATAAAAGCAAATTTACGATGTGTCGAAACTTTGCCGCGGTTTTCCTTTAAATTATACAGTATCAAAATAATATATGGGGGTCTATTCTAATTCAGATTTCGACTTGTTGAAATTATTCACGTAGCCATCTATCGGTCGTGGCGGAAACAGCGATCTGACGTCGTTACATTGCGACTTTTTGAAATTAAATTCAAATTTCGACTCGAAATAATTGCGACTTGTTAAAATTAACTATTACGTGGCCATCTATTGGTAGTAACCGAGTCAGTGTTCGACGTCATTAAATTGCGACTTGTTGAAAGTAATTTCGATTTTGAAATCGCGTTGAAATCTTAATTTCGACTCGAAATTGTGACAGTTTGTTGGCGAAATAGCGGTTATGTCGCATCAGATTATTTGAGAGATACGTAACCTCTGCGTCTAACGTAGAATAGTTATTATTAGTCTTCTTTAGTATATTATTAATCTTCTTCATTTTTATTTAGTCTTCTTGATTTTAGGTATTGTCGTCTTGAGATTCCATTTAAGTTTCCGTTAGTGTATTTTAATCGTTTTAGTTACTAATTGTAGGTATATAGTAAGTATCAATAATAAACACGGACATATTTACACGAGGAAGAACTTACTAACAATAAACGAATAAAGAGTAATAAATAATACAGTGAAGTACTAACAATATAAAGTAATAATAAACTGAAACCAAAGTGGAAAAATCAAGAACTAAACTACAACACAAAACAAGATGTAGCGAAGCACGATAATAACATAGGTTTTATAACTTACACGTATGCGATAGTTTACAATTGGTAGAATGAGTGCCGTCATTAAATGTCGTTCATATTCCGATTTTATCTATCTAAATTATCCGCAAATATTTTAAGGACTTATATTAAACTTGCCGCTCCCGTTTAGTTATGAAAACCATTATCGCCAACGTCAGTTCTTTTATAATACCAACCTAACGTACCGACATGTTGCTGTTTCCGCTATTAGTCGAAATTTTTAGAATCGCTCGCCTGCTGTCGAGTCGCTTTGACGTCATCGGTAGGCTTAGGGCTCTTGGGTAGTTACATTTGAACTACTTGACCGAACTACTTTGAACTACTATATATGGCCGATATATATACAGCTACTACTAAATATGTGAAATATAATATACGAATTATAGTAATTCAGATAATGCGTTAACCATTTAAACGTTTAAAATTATTGTATAATTATATTTTGTTCGCGAAAAAGCCAAAACAACAACTGAAGGAAACATTTCACAATTCACATTCAGTTATAGTACCTACCAAAATAACTAGATGGCGCAGTCCGTAGAGATTTTACAAAATTTGTTTAGATATATTTGTTTAAATTACGAAATGTAACTACATAAAACCCCCTTTTAGCAGATATTTAACACCAATACAATACTTTCATTAAAATCGTAGCGAATAAACCAACATTAAACTAGATTTCAAGTCATTACGACGACTAATAATAACGACAAGAACAACGCTTTATTATCACTTTCAACTCTAAACTCGAAGTTCATTTTTGGCATAACAGTTTAACTACTTCGTCACTATCTATGCATAAAATTTTATCCAAACTGGTCCAGAATAATTACATTACCCAAGAACCCTAATCGACTATAAACCGCAATAATAAAAAAATTCATAACTCCTTATCTAATTAAAATTTCGAGCTAATTTTTGGCATGCACGAGAATCTGCTCCCCAATTATACGCAAAAAAAATTGCAGCGCGATCGGACATGAAAAAATGCGAATATCGACCATAAGAGTCACATGGGAAATAATTAAAAATTCGTAACTTCGGTCTCGATCGAAATTTCGAGACGATTTTCGGCACACAAATTGTCGTATCCCGGTAGTATTTAGAAATAAAATTTTAGCCCCATCGGACCAGATTACATTTTGTTATCAATTTTTTTTTAAATTTTTATTACGTACTTTATATTATTATTATTATTGCGTTGTATTACATATTACATCGTTTTATAAGAAACGAATTATTTTAATCCAGTTATTATTTTCCGTAATAAAACAAATGCGAAAATATTGAAATGTGCTATATTTTTCTTTAAATTATTTTAAACGAACTCTTTAACGAAATAAATCGGTAAGCGGTGAATAATTATTTTTTCGTTATTTGTAAGCAATTGAAAATTAGCAAAGGTCGTATAATGTGTTAAAAAAAATGTGAAATGTTTTTCGTGTGAAATGAAAAATTGGCAGCAAAAATTGATCGACGCAATTTTCGTTTCGGCAAATAGAATTCCAATTAACGAAATTAAATTAAATACGACAAAAGTGGATATTATAAGTTTAAATAGATATAATAGATCGAGTAGTTTTTCGTTTAACGACCGTTTTCGTTTATTTCGTGAGAATGAACGCAATCAAAAACGAAGTAGTTAAACTGTTATGCCGAAAATGAACTTCGAGTTTTGAGTAGAGAGTGATAATAACGCATTGTTCTTATCGTAACGACTTGAAATCTAGTTTAATGTTGGTTTATTCGTTACGATTTGAATGAAAGTATTGTATTGGTGTTAAATATCTGCTAAAAGGGGGTTTTATGTAGTTACATTTCGTAATTTAAACAAATATATCTAAACAAATTTTGTAAAATCTCTACGTACTGCGCCACCTAGTCATTTTGGTGGATACTATAACTGAATGTGAATTGTGAAATGTTCACTTCAGTTGTTGTTTTGGCTTTTTTCGCCAACAAAATATAATTATACAATAATTTTAAACGTTTAAATGGTTAACGCATTATCTGAATTACTATAATTCGTATATTATATTTCACATATTTAGTAGTAGCTGTATATATATCGGCCATATATAGTAGTTCAAATGTAACTACCCAAGAGCCCTAAGCCTACCGACGTCATCAAATTTCGACTAAAATCAGTCGAATTGAATTAGAATAGATCCCGTGGATTGACAAAATATTTTTGTTTGACGGTCACTGGAATACACCTCTGGCGGCGTCGACGGGCATTAATATTTGAATTTTTAAAGACAACGATGGCGGCCACGAAACGTGCAATTTGTCGGTTTATTTGTGGTTTGAAGATTTTTACAGGTACGGCCGAATAAAATTCGTAGCGTTAAGGCAAGTGGATTGAACGTTTTTTTTCAAATCTACATATTTGTTTATTGTTGTAGGTAACGTGAGCCTTTGCGACGCGATGGTTTTTTGTGGTCTTGAAATTGCATCTTTTAAAAGTTGACGCTAATGCAAATATCGTTCCCACTATCCGTTTATTACAATACGGAAATTTCTCAATAGTGTATAGCGATTACGTTAATTATTTAAATACATCATTACGGGTGGGTATCACGTTAACAATAAACATCGACAAAAGTCGTTTTATACGTATTAGTTTTTCAGAAGGCAATTGCCCCCGTCGCACTCGATACGTATAAGGAAACTGAAGACGCCACCGAAGTCGAGCGACAGAAATTGGACACGGCAACGAGCATCAAAAATTCGTCAAGGTTAGTAATGCATTTTTTATATTTCATTTTAAGATGGGCAAGTTTACTTTGTTGTAGTATCATCAGTTTATTTTTCATTTCGACTTGTCTATCGTAAACAATACTCGTGGAAATTTGAAATGTTTTCAATAAATTTATTATATACAGGGTGTCCCCGTTTTTTGTAGCAGGACTTTCACAACTTGTAGTAAAATTCATTTTGAAAACAAAAGTTCACATAAACATATACGTGTGGAGGCCTCGTTTTCGATTTACGGGGCGTCGAAATTAAAAAAAAATTGGACGTTTCATTTGTAAAACAAAATTCCCTTTTTTGATTATGTTGAAACTTGGCAGTTTTGTTTGTAATAATAATGCACATTTTTTCCCATCATTGAATTTGCCCTACTTCTTCCAGTGCCGCCACAACAGGGGACCGGCTTGATAAAAATAGAAAAAAAAACATGGTACGCCCCTGCTTTTTTCTAAGTTTGAAATTTTTTTCAGATTCGGCAATCGAAAATAAAACTTTTTCTATTGCGCAACTTTTTTCCCACCTCGCTTCGTTTAGAGAGAAATAAAACTTATTTTTTTACAGAATTTATTGTTTGATAATAATTTGGTATGTCGAAAATCAACCGCACGGTATGAAAGGAAACTTATTCGATAAACAGAGACATAAAATCAAAGGAGCTGTTCAAAATGCCCGCCATTTTGTTCGACACATAAATTACAACGACGTATTAAAGACTGCCGAACGTTTTCCAAATGATCTGGAGTTATTCTAAGAGCAGCATTTCGGATTCGTCGTTCAAGTTCCTCTTGTGAATTGACAGGCGTAGAGTTCCAAACTGCTTCCTTAATAAATCCCCAAACAAAAAATTCCAAGGGTGTTAGATCGGGCGAACGAGGAGGCCACCCTACCGGTCCTCCACGACCCACCCATCTTTGCGGATATGCCGCATTCGGCCAGTTCCGCACCGCCAAAGCATAATGGGCAGGTCCCCCGTTGCGGCGGCACTGGAAGAAGTGGGGCAAATTCAATGATGTGAAAAAAATGTGCATTATTATTACAAACAAAACTGCCAAGTTTCAACAAAATCAAAAAAAGGGAATTTTGTTTTACAAATAAAACGTCCAATTTTTTTTGTAAATTTCGACGCCCTGTAAATCGAAAACGAGGCCTCCACACATATATGTTTATATGAACTTTTGTTTTCAAAATGAATTTTACTACAAGTTGTGAAAGTCCTGCTATAAAAACCGGGGACACCCTGTATATAATGATTTGTTTAATATGCAGGTTATTGGTGTTTCTCGTAATAGGAAAGAAACAACATTCAATGCTATTATTCATGTTGCTCTTTAAACGATAGCAAAAACGGCCAAACATAACAACTTTAATTAGGCGCTTAAAAATATAGAAGACGGCCAAGTAATGAATTACGAATAACAACTGGAGTCCCGCAAGGAACAATACTGGGACCACTACTTTTCCTAGTTTATATAAATGATGCTTCGAAGATCATCCCGGAGAGTAATATCATATCCTACGCGGATGATACGGTAGTTATTAGCGATGGCCTGAGCTGCGCTTCAGCCCAAGCAAATATGAATAACTACCTCAAAAAAATAAGTAAGTGGCTTTCTTTGAATATTAAAAAGACTGTTTGTATAACTTTTGGAGCGTATTGTGATAGTGTTCCTGATGCCATTGATGTTCGTATAAATGAACGAACTATTGATAGAGTCGAAAAAACCAAATATTTAGGAGTAATAATTGACAGTAGATTAAAATGGAAACATCATGTACGAAATCTGAAGAGCAGAGTCAGGTATCTGCTGTTTATTTTTAAGAAAATAAGTTATTTAATGGATACCAAACAATTGTTAGCAATCTATTATGCTCTATTTCATAGTATCGCTACATATGGCATTTTAGCGTGGGGCGGCGCTTATGGTGATGTGATTAATCCCTTGATCTCGTTACAGAAGAGAATTTTTAAAATTATTCTCAAAAACAATAAACAAAGCGCATCGGCGCCTTTAAGCATTACAGAATGTTTCATTATCGAGTCGGTTATACACAATTACGATGACTTGAAAACTAAATTTCTGCAATCGAACAGTAAAACAAGAAATAAAAACGTAATGCTTCCAAGAATCAACAAGACCTTGTCCACAAGAAATAGCGAGTACATTGCTGTGAAATATTTCAACCAACCGCCTCTCGAATTGAAGAATATCAACTTATCTATGAAATCCATTAAGAACAAAGCGATAAAGTGGATAAGGACAAAGAATATAATATTTATATAATTTCGTGTGTTATGAATATAAAAATTCTAAGATTGTTACATTTTTTTTTTAATTATAAATACACATTTAAATCGATTATGCGTGATAAACGGGATAAAGTGTTCTGAATGTTAAGTTTACTTTAAAACCTATCTTAATTAGATTTAAGAATTCCAGAACTATGTACAGGTATTTGATTACCTCTATAGTTTTTATTGTTTTATTGATAAACCAGAGTACAAAATACATGTAGGTCACATCAAGATATACAATGTATAACTGAAAAAATGCTTACATCCTAAAAGAGGTAATTAAATTTACCTGTGCTTTAGGTCTGGTTACTAAAAACTAACTTACGAGCTAAAAAAAAAACAAAAAATTTGGCAGAGTCTATGCCATATACATTTAGATAAAATTTCTCATAATTCATAACATAACAAGATAAAATATCAGCCACACAAAGATTTAAAACAAATAACTTCAGTTTTTTTCTCTTTCCTTGTACCAATTAATAATTTTTGTCCTTATATTTTTGCTGCTAAGATTAAGTATCTTTATTTCATTCGGTAATTCATTAAACATTTTTATTGCTATAATTTCGTTATTTTTGAAATTAACAGACTTATCGATTCTAGGTATTCCAATACTTTTATGTCTGGTAATACTTTTTGAATCAATAAAATCCTTCCTCGAATTATTGAAATGATACATAACCGACTCAATGTTAAACGAATCTTTAATTAACAAGGGTTGAAAATTACATTCTTTTGATTTATTAATAATTTTAATAATTCTACTTTGTATAGATTCCAGTTTATAAAGTACATAATCGTACGCCCCACCCCAAGCAATTATTCCGTAATTAGCCAGGCTATCGAAAAAAGCATAATACAATGTAATCAAATTTTTAGTCTGCAAGATACTTCTCAATTTACCAAATACGAAAAGTAGATATCTAGTTTTATCAACTATATAAGCTACATGTTTATCCCATCTCATATTGCTGTCTATAAATATCCCTAGATATTTTGTAAAATAAACTCTTTCGATTTCTCTATTATCTATAACGATTCTTAGGTTATCTGGCACACCATCACTATATATTCCAAACGCAACAAAAACGGTCTTCTTCACATTTAAGGATAATTCATTAGCTGCCAACCAATCGCTGACTTCTCGTAAATGGTTGTTCATTTTAACTTGAGTTTGGTCCCACGTCTTTTCCATGCTTAATATTACTGTATCATCAGCATACGAGATGATATTTTCTCTAGGTATAACAGTTAATAAGTCATTAATGTAAAGCAGAAAAAGTAGCGGACCTAAAATTGTTCCTTGTGGCACTCCTGTTTCCACAGGAAGTATATGGCTCCTGTGGTCTGTAAGTTTGACTGATTGAGTTCTGTCCTTAAGGTAGTCTTTTAGTAGGTTCAGAGCAGTACCGCGCACTCCATATTTTTCTAATTTTGATAATAAGATTTTATGATTAACAGTGTCAAAAGCTTTGGCCAAATCCAAGAAAGTAGCTATGGTCGGTATTCCATCATTTAAATTGTTATAAATTGTACTAGTAATATAAGCTATTGCATTCTTTGTACCCTTTTTTCTTTGGAAGCCGAATTGATTTTCCAAGAGAACTTTATTTTTATTTAGAAAACTCAACAAACGAGAATGAATTATTTTTTCTAGTAGTTTAGCAATGCTCGATACTAACGATATTGGTCTATAGTTGGTGGTTAAATGTTTATCTCCCGATTTAAAAATTGGCACAACTTCTGCTGTTTTTAGTTGCATAGGCCATAAGGCCTTTTCTATACATAGGTTGAAAATATGTTCCAAAGGAGTTATTATATGGTGACTTAAATATTTTAGGATTTTAGTATTTATACCATCAATTCCTCCAGCCTTATCTTTCATATTCGAGAGGAAATGATATATTTCACTACAGCTGGTAGGGTCTAAGAAAATTGTAGGTTTTATTCCATTTGGTAATTTATAATTACTTTGAGGTTTATTTATTTTCATCGCCAATTTAGTCCCAATGCTGCTGAAAAATTCATTGAAAGTTTTAGCTATGCACACTTTATCATGTATATTTGAGTCATTTATTGTCGGATAGTCTATATTATTGTTTTTGTTTTTGACACTATTAGTTCCATTAATTTTCCTTTTGACAAAGTCCCACATTTTCTTGTTGTTGTTACTAACTTTCTCAAATTCTTTTTTTATCAAAATTGTTTTTGGCAGCTGTTATCACTTTGTTCAACCGTTTTTCATAATTTTTGTATTGAAGTTTGAGAACTTCATTTTTCTTGTTATTTATCCATTTTCTATACAGTCTTTCTTTATGTACGCAAGAATTGATAATTCCTTGTGTAATCCATTTGCTTCTAGGTGCGTTCTTCTTGACTTTTTTAGTTACAGTTGCTTTATTTATAGTTGTTTTTATATTGCTAATCAGTAGATCTAGAGTAATGACTGGATCGTCATTTCCAAGAATGTCATTCCATCTTAGTTTATTGGCTTCAGAGCTTAATTTATTATAATCAATGAAACTATAATACTTCTTAGAGTTTTTGATTCCATTTTAAATTATGAAACTTGTTTTAGTGTAAAAACTGCTTTATCGCTTGTGGAAGGCTTAATTACCTTTTTCATAACGTCAGCGTTCTATCCATCTATCCAAGCATTTTTTTGATGTCCATACGTAACCGGTAGTTCTTGTTTATCTATACCTTTCGAACAGCGAGGGTTTTTGAATTTTCCTATTAAAATAAGAGGGAGTTTGCTCCTACAGTGACGCGTTCCAATTGCTTCTTGGTTCCCGAAATTTGTTTCGTGTTCTTCCGCACAAGTGATCTGGTAGGCATTTGTTTAAAATATAATGAAGTTTCGTCCATGTTGAAGCGTCGCTTACGAGATAAATGTTTTGAAGCAACGATATTTGCAAATGTAACTTTAAAATGATCTGCTGCCGCATTATCGGCAGATAATCTTTCGCCTATAATATAACGAAAAATGATATATATTTAAAAATCTCCCTTGAATTTTAAGAAAATTATGAGAGTACGAAGAGAGTCATTTAATTTTATATATATAGTTACTATAATATTCAGTTTAAATATTTGTAATAATTATTTCCAACTAGATTAGAATTAGTTAAGTCGTACACTAGGAAGCGTGCCAATGTATTATGCATTTTAAATTATCATCAGAGTAATTGTTAGAAAAAATATATTAATAGAATTTACCTGTAATTTTTAATGATTTCACATTGTTACGAATTTTCCAACGGTTTATCCATCCTTCGCTAGCACGAAAGTCTTGAGATCCACCCAATTCTTTATTAGTAATAATCGCTTGTTGTTTTAAAATACGTCCGGAAACTGGAACTCCACTTATTTGTGCATCAACCGACCAGCTAAAAGGAGTCTTGTCCATTTCTCTCACATTTGCATCTTTTTTTACAATTCTTATAATAACGGTGATTACACATTTCCTTGATTTTCACCTCGTTTGCCTTTCATTTTCTTAGAGCTCGGTCAGTTATCTCATACTTATCACATATGAATTGACTCGAATGAACTTTTGCTTCATCAAGTAAGAAAAAAGTGATGACTTTTTTCTTTAAACGTAAATCGTTTACGTTTATGTATAGGTCTCCCTATCACTTCTAATTGTGAATCACTTTCGTTTAGACGAACATTAGATTCTACATTTTTTTCCGATAATGTTTCAATATTTGCATCTTTATGCTTTCGTTTTACGTTGATTTGTGACATTTTATATTATAAAGGTATAGATTAGCACGAGCGTACGAACAACGATTAACTGTCGAACAGAGGAAAACCATCGGTAGGAAATCAAAACAAAAGAAAAACATTTTATTAGGACGAGTGTAAGAAAGACGCAAGTGAATTCGTTCGAGCGCTACAAAAGGCGCCTGGTAGGGGAACTCTGTTCGACTTAATTTCTAAGAAAAGTTTTTCCCCTCGTGCCCAACTGCGGAACTGTAGAGGAAGAGCACTGTATCTACACGAATCAACTCTACTCGAAATATAATCTTCGATTTTTTTATATCGATATTCTTAGGAACACTATCACGGTAATTTCCGAAAGTCGCGTACACTGTTTTTCTTATATTTAACGATAGTTTGTTTAGTGCCGACCAATCTGACACTTCTTTCGGGTACTTGTTCGTATTGCGCTCGACTTCTTCCCAATTATCTTCTGTAGATATCGAGGCTGTATCGCTAATTGCATTATTTGGCCATTTCAATTAATAGATCGTTAACATATAATATAAAGAGCAAAGGGCCCAATATCGTCCCTTGTGGTACTCCCGTATTTATGATTACTTGCTCACTAACAGAATCGGCCGCTCTGACCTGTTGTTTCCTATTGCTTAAATGGTTAAGAATTAATTCGTGCGAATTACCTCCGATACCATAGTTATATAGTTTGTCCATAAGTTTTTCATAAGCTTTTGCTAGGTCCAGGAAAGTTATAGCTATTGGTTTACTTTTATCTAGTCCACTATAGATTTTGTTAGTTATAAAATTCAGAGCACCTTTTGTGCCCTTGTTTTTTACAAAACCATATTGATTTTGCGCAATAATTCCTTTTTTCTGTATAAAGTCTTGCAATCTATTGTATATCAATTTCTCGAAAATTTTAGCCATATTAGATATTAGGGAGATGGGCCCGTAGTTACTGATATTGCGCTTGTCATCTGGTATTACTTCTGCTATTTTTAGTGCATTAGGCCAGACTGACTTCTCAATACAAAGATTAAGTATATGTTGCAAGAGGAATCAACTATATAGGCTGCCAAAATTTGAATTGTTTTTGTATTAATTCCATCCAAACCTCCATTTTTTACTTTCATATTATCAATTATCGATGGATCGATATCGATAGATTAAAAATATTATGCACTAATGTCAATCTTCATAATAGTAATAACATTAAAATATCAGCTATATATCGAACTCGTGACATGTCCAAAACTGAATTTATTCATATTATAAAAAAATACTTAGCAAAGAGTGAAAAAATAAAAAATCACTGCATAGTTGGTGATTTTAATATAAATATACTAAACTATATGAGTGATGTAATTTTTGATAGCATCATCAGTCAAGAATTCCTAAATAACCTCTTGGAGAACCAATATAAACCATGTTTTTTTGGAATAACTAGACCGTGTAATGATGGTAGGGGGGGGGATCTTGTATAGATAATATTTTTGTAAAAACCAATACTATGGACATTAAATCATGTAAGTTTGTAAATCCCTTAAATGATCACTACCCGCTACTTGTTGCTTTAGATAACATCCAGATAGTCGAAAATATTGAGATGGGAACAAACCCAATTGACTATAAGAAATTACATTACTTGGTTGGAAAAATGGATTGGAATTCAATACTATCCTTACAAGATCCAAGTATTGCCATTGGAAAACTTACTCCAAGAATGTCATTCCATCTTAGTTTATTGGCTTCAGAGCTTAATTTATTATAATCAACGAAACTATGATACTTCTTAGAGTTTTTGACTTTCTTAGACATTGCTAAAGAGATCATTAACCCGGGATCGGTCGCATAGATCAATTTTACGAGAGCGGTCGCTGTGCTGTCATTTCGATCAAATAATTTACGTTTTTCTATAAATGTAGAAAGTGGTGTTATCTAGGTAAAAAATTGCGTAAATACTAGCTTATAGTTTTATTTATATTTATTAACGTATAAAAACAAATTCTATAAAATCAAAACTTAATACACCTGTGAACCTGTGTGAACAAAATAGACTACAAATTAATATAAAAATTTAATGAGGAATTTCTAATATTTCGGATTCACAAATATCGCAATATATTATAGTATGTTCCTTGCAAATACATTTAGAACATCTTTTACAAACAGTTTTAGTTTTTCGATTTTTCTTCGAAGAACATCTGAAGCATCTTCCGAAACATGTGTTTGGTTCTTGAATCACTTGTATGCTAGGTACTAAACTAAATATCTCACATATCCTTGATTTCGTGAACTGTGGCACATGCGATGATATGAGACGCATTTTTAGAAAATCAAGAACCAAACCTCTACATAGAGTTTTCAAATATTCAGATCGTTTTAAATTGGATTGCGTATTATTTTCAAAAATTATTTGACTGTTTGTTCCAGCTATATTCATCATTGAAAAAAAGACAGTTAGTGGCCACCTTGCGCTCTTCCTTGATACTGAATAATTTTGTTTCATCTCGTCCACTTTATCCACACCTCCTTTAGTTTGATTATAAAACGTGATGATATGAGGTTTTCTCTTCTCTCCTGTAGACTCATCGATACTATCCGAATTCGCGCCAACGTGCATGCTTGATAGAAGTGTAACAACTTTACCTTTCTTTGGTACATATGAAACTAAAGTTGCTTCATTAGAAAAGCCAAGTAAAGTAGTAGCGACATGACGGCTTTTTTAATTGACAAATACAGGTGGTATTTCTTTTTTATTTTTTCGAATAGTACCAACAATGGTAATATTATAAGACAGTAACGATTTCACCAAAGGAATGGAAGTGAACCAATTATCTATAGTCACATTTCGACCAGAACTCTGAATCGGTAATGTAAGGCGCTCCACAACACTGGATGCACTATTGTCGTTAACAAAAGGTCCATCCGGTTGCTTTCCAACGTATATCTCCATATTTTTTTTTTTTTTAATAGTTAATTTACAATCTACTTTATATTTAAAGAAATAAGTAAATGGTTGTTGAATTCATAACATGTAAGGGTTCAGCCAGTGCTGAATCCGCTAAAATAAACTTAATTTCGAACTAAATCATGCGGCCACTGTCGTTTTAATCTTCTGGTTGTTGGCCTGGTGGTGAGTTGTTCTATTAGTTGGTTGGGGTGTCCATGAGGATTATTGTGGTAGGATCTTGAGAGTTTGCGAATTTCATCGGCTATATAAGGGACTTTTAGATCCGTGTGCAGTGTATCGTTTCTGACATACCAAGGGGCGTTAGTTATGATACGGAGAGTCTTTGACTGAAATCGTTGGAGTATTTTTGTATGTGACGCTTTTGCACATCCCCATAGTTGGATCCCGTAAGACCATACGGGTTTCAGGATGACCTTGTATAGCAGAATCTTGTTGGATAAGGTAAGCTGGGAACGTCGTCCAAGAAGCCAATCCATTTGTCGAAGTTTTAGATTTAAGTGGTCCCTTTTGGTCTTTATATGTTTCCTCCAAGTTAATTTTTAGTCCAGGTGCAAACCGAGGCATTTCACTTCTGTTTTAATTGGTATTGGGGTATTATTAATTGTTAAATGTGAACACTGAGTACGTTTATTGGTGAATGTTATTTGGGCAGATTTATCACTATTAACTGTAACTTTCCAACGCTCGAACCAATCTTCTAATGAGTGCAGGTGGCTTTGTAAATTTGCTGCTGCAGTTTCTACTGTGTCACTTGTGGATAGAAATTCCATATTTGAAGTGTAATAATTTCGAGCATCAGCTAATGAAAATATTTTTATTCCATATTTAGCAGGTTTATTTTTCATATATTGGCCGGAAGCTGCATCTTCCTCTGAAGGCTTCAAGCATTTCGTCAATAGTTACATTTTCTCCAACTTTGTAATTTGTTTGACAACGTCTGACAAACTTTTCAAATATCCATCTAATTGGAGCCAACTTATCGGTTTGTTGTCTTTCTGAACGATCATGAATATTATCAAATCGTAAGCATCGAAGTAAGAATTCAAAACGTTTCAATGACATGACATGTCGAAATATTTCAATTCCAGTACCATCGTTAGCCCATAACTCCGCTACGTTTGTATGAGACAATCGTAATACGCCTGCGAAGTACAATAAACCAAATAAGGTTTAAGTTCTGATGCATCCGTATCCTTGGCATCTCTGTTACGTGCGTAATTTACACGAACTTTTTCGATATAAATATTTGTACATTTTATCAGTAAAAAACAACATCCAAGCATCTATTGGTGACTTTGCGTTTTTTGCATGGTTTTGAACGCCAGGTATAAAGTTTATTAGATTTCTCTTTAGAGTTTTAGTATCGCCCAATGGCCGTAGACGCCATTTTGTTCTTTTATCTCGGCCATGATAAAATCTTTGCAATTCAGAAAGTGGTATGTCATCATCGGATCCTTCACTGGATTCATCTGATTGTTCAGCATCAGAGATGTGATCACTAACTTGTAAATCATCTTCATCGGCCTCGCTCTCATTTTCGGATATTTCTTCCTCTGATTGTATTTCTTGCCCCAACATTTTTAAACGTGCTACTTCTCGCTCATAGTCGCCCATTTCTAAAATGAATGTATAAAATATGTAAAACAAATGTATTTTAGAAAGTTTATATATTACTTACTGAAAGAGTTATTTAGGTACACAGTATTTTGTAAAAGGCCAAACATAGACGGTAGACCAAACGGTATCAGTCGCAAGACGGTCGTTATGACCATTCACGTAAACAAATGATAATAACACCTTTACCACGCATAAGAAAACACTTAACTAGCTTGCATTCGTATCATTAGTATGTTTTTGAAGAATAACTAAGTGCATGGCGCTAATGCATGCGTATTTTATGAAGTGTGCGTAGATGTATTATTTGTCGGTCTTTTAGACCAATTAGCGACCGATCCCGGGTTAAAGGATAGCGTTCCGATATTCTAGGTATAAACTTATAAGAATTAATGTTATCAAGTTCAGTCTTTAGAAACATATTGTCAATACACGTACCCAATTCTGAATTTTGAGGATTGGGTCTCGTAACACCTTTGAAAGCAGGCATATAGCCCAACTCATAGAGACGATTTTTATATTCCACGGTGATTTGATCATTGTCCATTAAATTCATATTAAAATCGCCAATTAAAAAGTGACTTTTACTATTCTTATTGTCTTTTAGAAAAGTAACTAGATCTTTAACAAATTCTTCTTTAGTTAAATTATGGCATCTATAAATCGATGTGATTTTCAATTTTTTTCCATTTTTCGCGTTAATAGTTGTATTTAGAAATTTTGCTCTGCCCACCTCTTCAATTTCAGGTGTTACATCGATACGTTTATTTATGTACACAACCACACCGTCAGATTTATTTATGTGACTGTGATTATAATACGTGTTGTAGTTAGAGTCGATTAGACTGTAAAACTGTTGATGTGCTAAGTAGCCAGTTTCAGCACAAACTATTAAGTCTGGCTTAATTTTAAAGTTTTCAATAAAGTTTGCAAGATTCTTATGATTCGTTTGTAGTCCTCTTATATTAAAATACAGTATTGATAAGTCTTCACTGCCGATATAATTATTTATTGATTCCTTATTATATATGATTGTTTCAACTTTATCTTCAAAAACATATTCTGATTCCATTTTAAATTATGAAACTTGTTTTAGTGTAAAAACTGCTTTATCGCTTGTGGAAGGCTTAATTACCTTTTTCATAACGTCAGCGTTCTATCCATCTATCCAAGCATTTTTTTGATGTCCATACGTAACCGGTAGTTCTTGTTTATCTATACCTTTCGAACAGCGAGGGTTTTTGAATTTTCCTATTAAAATAAGAGGGAGTTTGCTCCTACAGTGACGCGTTCCAATTGCTTCTTGGTTCCCGAAATTTGTTTCGTGTTCTTCCGCACAAGTGATCTGGTAGGCATTTGTTTAAAATATAATGAAGTTTCGTCCATGTTGAAGCGTCGCTTACGAGATAAATGTTTCGAAGCAATGATATTTGCAAATGTAACTTTAAAATGATCTGCTGCCGCATTATCGGCAGATAATCTTTCGCCTATAATATAACGAAAAATGATATACAGGGTGTTTGGTTCACCGACGTATATCCGAAAGGAGGTGGTAGGTGAGTCGGTTTGGAACTTATTTAACCAAAAATACCTTTATACAAAGTGTCACGGTTTCTGAGATAAAGCCAACTTTGTGATTTTATTAAATATTTTGTTTTATCACATGTAGAGTGTATCCAGTGATTTTATTTGATAGAACAGATATCAAAGACTACTAAAATAAAAGTTACAAGAAATTAAAAGTTTGCAGTTGTGTCTAATTAAAATTAATCATACTAAAACTGCAGTAATTTAATAAAATCACAAAGTTGGCTTTATCTCAGAAACCGTGACACTTTGTATAAAGGTATTTTTGGTTAAATAAGTTCCAAACCGACTCACCTACCACCTCCTTTCGGATATACGTCGGTGAACCAAACACCCTGTATATTTAAAAATCTCCCTTGAATTTTAAGAAAATTATGAGGGTACGAAGAGAGTCATTTAATTTTATATATATATAGTTACTATAATATTCAGTTTAAATATTTGTAATAATTATTTCCAACTAGATTAGAATTAGTTAGGTCGTACACTAAGAAGCGTGCCAATGTATTATGCATTTTAAATTATCATCAGAGTAATTGTTAGAAAAAATATATTAATAGAATTAACCTGTAATTTTTAATGATTTCACATTGCTACGAATTTTCCAACGGTTTATCCATCCTTCGCTAGCACGAAAGTCTTGAGATCCACCCAATTCTTTATTAGTAATAATCGCTTGTTGTTTTAAAATACGTCCGGAAACTGGAACTCCACTTATTTGTGCATCAACCGACCAGCTAAAAGGAGTCTTGTCCATTTCTCTCACATTTGCATCTTTTTTTACAATTCTTATAATAACGGTGATTACACATTTCCTTGATTTTCACCTCGTTTGCCTTCCATTTTCTTAGAGCTCGGTCAGTTATCTCATACTTATCACATATGAATTGACTCGAATGAACTTTTGCTTCATCAAGTAAGAAAAAAGTGATGACTTTTTTCTTTAAACGTAAATCGTTTACGTTTATGTATAGGTCTCCCTATCACTTCTAATTGTGAATCGCTTTCGTTTAGACGAACATTAGATTCTACATTTTTTTCCGATAATGTTTCAATATTTGCATCTTTATGCTTTCGTTTTACGTTGATTTGTGACATTTTATATTATAAAGGTATAGATTAGCACGAGCGTACGAACAACGACTAACTGTCGAACAGAGGAAAACCATCGGTAGGAAATCAAAACAAAAGAAAAACATTTTATTAGGTCGAGTGTAAGAAAGACGCAAGTGAATTCGTTCGAGCGCTACAAAAGGCGCCTGGTAGGGGAACTCTGTTCGACTTAATTTCCAAGAAAAGTTTTTCCCCTCGTGCCCAACTGCGGAACTGTAGAGGAAGAGCACTGTATCTACACGAATCAACTCTACTCGAAATATAATCTTCGATTTTTTTATATCGACATTCTTAGGAACACTATCACGGTAATTTCCGAAAGTCGCGTACACTGTTTTTCTTATATTTAACGATAGTTTGTTTAGTGCCGACCAATCTGACACTTCTTTCGGGTACTTGTTCGTATTGCGCTCGACTTCTTCCCAATTATCTTCTGTAGATATCGAGGCTGTATCGCTAATTGCATTATTTGGCCATTTCAATTAATAGATCGTTAACATATAATATAAAGAGCAAAGGGCCCAATATCGTCCCTTGTGGTACTCCCGTATTTATGATTACTTGCTCACTAACAGAATCGGCCGCTCTGACCTGTTGTTTCCTATTGCTTAAATGGTTAAGAATTAATTCGTGCGAATTACCTCCGATACCATAGTTATATAGTTTGTCCATAAGTTTTTCATAAGCTTTTGCTAGGTCCAGGAAAGTTATAGCTATTGGTTTACTTTTATCTAGTCTACTATAGATTTTGTTAGTTATAAAATTCAGAGCATCTTTTGTGCCCTTGTTTTTTACAAAACCATATTGATTTTGCGCAATAATTCCTTTTTTCTGTATAAAGTCTTGCAATCTATTGTATATCGATTTCTCGAAAATTTTAGCCATATTAGATATTAGGGAGATGGGCCCGTAGTTACTGATATTGCGCTTGTCATCTGGTATTACTTCTGCTATTTTTAGTGCATTAGGCCAGACCGACTTCTCAATACAAAGATTAAGTATATGTTGCAAGAGGAATCAACTATATAGGCTGCCAAAATTTGAATTGTTTTTGTATTAATTCCATCCAAACCTCCATTTTTTACTTTCATATTATCAATTATCGATAGATCGATATCGATAGATTAAAAATATTATGCACTAATGTCAATCTTCATAATAGTAATAACATTAAAATATCAGCTATATATCGAACTCGTGACATGTCCAAAACTGAATTTATTCATATTATAAAAAAATACTTAGCAAAGAGTGAAAAAATAAAAAATCACTGCATAGTTGGTGATTTTAATATAAATATACTAAACTATATGAGTGATGTAATTTTTGATAGCATCATCAGTCAAGAATTCCTAAATAACCTCTTGGAGAACCAATACAAACCATGTTTTTTTGGAATAACTAGACCGTCTAATGATGGTAGGGGGGGATCTTGTATAGATAATATTTTTGTAAAAACCAATACTATGGACATTAAATCATGTAAGTTTGTAAATCCTTTAAATGATCACTACCCGCTACTTGTTGCTTTAGATAACATCCAGATAGTCGAAAATATTAAGATGGGAACAAACCCAATTGACTATAAGAAATTACATTACTTGGTTGGAAAAATGGATTGGAATTCAATACTATCCTTACAAGATCCAAGTATTGCCATTGGAAAACTTACTCCAAGAATGTCATTCCATCTTAGTTTTTTGGCTTCAGAGCTTAATTTATTATAATCAACGAAACTATGATACTTCTTAGAGTTTTTGACTTTCTTAGACATTGCTAAAGAGATCATTAAAGGATAGTGATCCGATATTCTAGGTATAAACTTATAAGAATAAATGTTATCGAGTTCAGTCTTTAGAAACATATTGTCAATACACGTACCCAATTCTGAATTTTGAGGATTGGGTCTCATAACACCTTTGAAAGCAGGTATATAGCCCAACTCATAGAGATGATTTTTATATTCCACGGTGATTCGATCATTGTCCATTAAATTCATATTAAAATCGCCAATTAAAAAGTGATTTTTACTATTCTTATTGTCTTTTAGAAAAGTAACTAGATCTTTAACAAATTCTTCTTTAGTTAAATTATGGCATCTATAAATCGATGCGATTTTCAATTTTTTTCCATTTTTCGCGTTAATAGTTGTATTTAGAAATTTTGCTCTGCCCACCTCTTCAATTTCAGGTGTTACATCGATATGTTTATTTATGTACACAACCGCACCGTCAGATTTATTTATGTGACTGTGATTATAATACGTGTTGTGGTTAGAGTCGATTAGACTGTAAAACTGATGATGTGCTAGAACTAAAACAACCATAATAACTAACACTAGTAACAATATAAGAAAATCAAGAAAGATCATCCTATTACCTGTTCCTAAAAAACATAAATTGATTCTAAATCAAACACACTAATCTGCCAAAGCAATAATAATATTCAAAAATAAATTAATTATAACTAATATTTGGTCCTCTCGTACTAAAACATAATAAAATAATCAAGATAGAAACCAACCTGGCTCACACCGGTTTAAACTCAGATCATGTAAAATTTTAAAAGTCGAACAGACTTAATTATTGAGCTTCTACACCCAAAATAAATTTTAATCCAACATCGAGGTCGCAAACTTTCATTTTAATATGAACTTTAAAAGAAAATTACGCTGTTATCCCTAAGGTAATTTCCTTTATATTTATTAATATAGATTTATTATTCAAAAATCATTGATTTTTATAAATAAAAGAGTTATATAAATCTTTAAATCACCCCAACCAAATTATCAATTAAAAATTTATATTTAAATACCAAAAAATAAAAATCAATTAATAATAAAACTCTATAGGGTCTTCTCGTCTTTAATTAAAATTTGAGCCTTTTAACTCAAAAGTTAAATTCAATTAAAATTTAATAAGAGACAGTATATTTCTCGTCCAATCATTCATTCAAGTTCTCAATAAAAAAACTAATTATTATGCTACCTTTGCACAGTCAAATTGCCAGTTTCAGCACAAACTATTAAGTCTGGCTTAATTTTAAAGTTTTCAATAAAGATTGCAAGATTCTTATAATTCGTTTGTAGTTTATTATATAGTTTTATTAGTATTATTATAGTTTATAGTTAGAGTTTATTTTGTATATTTTGGTATATGTAAATATAACTCTATGTATATTTCTGGTTAAATAAATAAACAAATAAAGCAACAATATAACGGGAAATAATTGGATCTATCGAAATAAAACTATTCACGAACACTTTTTACAATTTTCGTCGTGCTTATGGTTAGGCGTCCACGGGCCCGAGCTCGCGTTCGCGTAAAAATCCATAGGATAACCGGATCCGCTGTCGTTCGCGGTCCATTCGGCCTCCTCCAAAACCACCGACAGCTCGTAGGGGGTGAGGAGCGGCTTAGAGAAGGCCAAGCCCCAGTCTATCGACAGTCTCGGGCATGCAATTTGTACGAACGCGTCCAACTTGCCGAACAAGTCCAATTTCGCCGGAAATATTTCCGACAATAAAATGACGACCGCTCTTCTGTCGTTTTCCCGCAACCGTCTCTGCATGCGACGCACGACTTTGTCGCTGCCCTGTCGTCCCAGAGTGCCCATGATGACGCCAAACTTTTCGGCCAATTTGGCATCCGCCATACATTTAAGTCGCATACTTTGCATTTCGTCGTGCATATAATATTCTCTCGTGAACTTCTTGCTATAAGGATCGTATCTGTAAGCTTGCAATTTTGGGTTCGCTATCATCGCGGCCTCCAAATGGAAGCGGCCGTCGCCTAAATAAACAAGGGCGTCCGCGCAGCTTAGCGTAGGGGCCGTACAGCCGAGTATTTCGCCGGGCGAGAGCGGTTTAGATTGTGGTATCTTGACCGTATAACCGTGTTGTCGTAGTTCATTCGCCACGGCTTGTAATGTTGCTATAAACTGAATTGTGCTCACCAAGCCCAATTTCCTGTTCTTGTCGAAGTTTAACTCGATCGTTTCTAGAAAATGCAAACTGTCTATTTTGATATCGACAAATACGTACAACACCTTAAAGCTATCGTTCGGGTCCATGGGGACCAGGCAACTGTGGCCGTAATGTACCAGTAAGTCCACGTTCAGCGCTCTGGCCGTGAGATCGTCGATGCAACACGCGCCGTACGTGACGTCGCCCATTATTAGCACGTCCGCTCGAGCGTGGTCGCGCAGTATGTCCGAGATGGTGGTCGCGAACATCAGGAGGCCCTCCGGCATCTGCAGCGCAACCATTTTGGCGCCCAGCTCCCGTATTCGCCAGATCGTTTTGGGAATTTCGAAGTTGTAGTTCGTCGGCAGTGCAGCGGTGGCGTTTTGCAATTTTTCATCTTCCAACAGCTCCTTCGGGATTTTGCTGATCTTTTTCGAGGTGAACACTTTCCTGGCAGGCTTCGCGACCACGATCACGGTCGATTCGTCCGCGTTGTGCATGATTGACGTACAAAGTCAGGTTATATTTACTTTAAAACGACATAACCAAACATTTCTTTAATTTTCCATCAGGATATTAGCACGCCACAGTCAAAATCGACGGCAGTTTTGGAACTAACACTTACAAGTTTGCTAACAGATGGCGCACGTATATCCTGCTAAAGAATTTACAATTTAAATTTTTTTAATGCTAATCGCGATATTTTAAGTTAGGCAGTGTTGCCGCTATCGTTATGCCTTTATCCTTGTGCATCTTTATATTGCAAAGCCCAGTTCGACTTTAAATTTGTTCGTTACGAAAAGTTGCGCGGAATTTCACGAGTGGGTTCGGATTACCGATATGCATTTTTAGATTTCCAAAATATAGTTTGTTGATACGGATTCGATGACGTGCGTTGGTAGGCTTAAGGTTAGTCCTTATCGTAGTCTGCGTCGATTGTTTCGTGCTTATAAGGTCTGTGCAATCGATTTTAACTTATAACTAGAGGCGCTCGCGTCAGGGACTAATGAAATCTATTATGTACGGTTTAGAATTTGACTATTTGCTGGAACTTTTTTAAAATTGAAAAATAAAATTGTGTTTTCGTTTTACATGTATTAAAACTGCAATTAATGTATTTTTCGTAAAGTAAACAAGAAATTATTCCGAAAATATTTAATAAAATGGTCTATTATGTACGGTTTAGAACTTTACTATTTGCTGGAACGTTTTTAAAATTGAAAAATAAAGTTGTGTTTTCGTTTTGCATCTGTTAAAACTGCAATTAATGTATTTTTCGTAAAGTAAACAAGAAATTATTCTGAAAATATTTAATAAAATGGTAGCAAATATACATTGCAGTTACCATTAGTTCCTGACGCGGGCGACATCTGTTATTTCTTGAAAGTTGTCAGGCCAGCTGTTTTATGCGAATGCACAGACCTTATAAGCACGAAACAATCAACACAAACGACGGTCCTTATGATGCGGAATTCCGCATAATTTGTCCGGAATTCCGCAAAAATTGTTTGAAAAATTCCGTAGCGGGAAAGTTTTAACTTTTTCCGGATAAAAAAAATCCGGATAAAGTTAAAATATGTTCAACTTTCTTGCGGATTTATTCTTTCTGTCTTTGTCTAATGTTCTCTATTTCACTCGATCACATATGCATATGAAATTGACATCATACTGTCACCTGATGCCAAGTATCTACATATTTAAACAATAGTTAAAGTTTTTTGAAAATTCAATTAAAGTACCTAGTTATCTTTACCTTAATGTAAGGGCCAACCTTTCTCCGGAAGAAATAGATTCTCGAACAACGTTTTGTTTACTAATAAAGCAATTTATTTTACATAGAAGAGCATCAAATTTATCGGGAGACATTCTAAAATAATTTATATATCTAGAATGATCTCTTAAGCGCATTTCTTTCACCAAGTTTTGGTGATCTCCTTGTTCATATCTTTTTGAAAAAATGTCCCTCGCCCACATTCGCCTTTTTCTAATTTCTTTTTTTTTCATACGTTTAGTTATTAAATTATAAATTAAAGCCAAAGATAAAGAATAATGCCTTTTCCGCACGTAATAATTATAATCATTAATACTTCTATAATTTACTATTGACATTTTGTAAATACAATAGAACGACAAAAATTACAGGATGACACTATAAATATATAATGGACAATAAGTTCCTACAAACAACTGAAAAAACGGAGTATATTTTCCGCACCACGAGAACAGCTAAAAATTGCTGTTTATGACGGAACGCGGAATTCCGCATCATGAGGACTAACCCTTAGGGCTCTTGGGTAGTTACATTTGAACTACTTGGCCGAACTACTTTGAACTACTATATATGGCCGATATATATACAGCTACCATTAAATATGTTAAATATAATATACGAATTATAGTAATTCAGATAATGCGTTAACCATTAAACGTTTAAAATTATTGTATAATTAGATAAGGAGTTATGAATTTTTTATTATTGCGGTTTATAGTCGATTGGGGTTCTTGGGTAATGTAATTATTCTGGACCAGTTTGGATAAAATTTTATGCATAGATAGTGACGAAGTAGTTAAACTGTTATGCCAAAAATGAACTTCGAGTTTAGAGTAGAAAGTGATAATAAAGCGTTGTTCTTGTCGTTATTATTAGTCGTCGCAATGACTTGAAATCTAGTTTAATGTTGGTTTATTCGCTACGATTTTAATGAAAGTATTGTATTGGTGTAGAAAATATCTGCTAAAAGGGGGTTTTATGTAGTTACATTTCGTAATTTAAACAAATATATCTAAACAAAATTTGTAAAATCTCTACGGACTGCGCCATCTAGTCATTTTGGTAGGTACTATAACTGAATGTGAATTGTGAAATGTTTCCTTCAGTTGTTGTTTTGGCTTTTTTCGCCAACAAAATATAATTATACAATAATTTTAAACGTTTAATGGTTAACGCATTATCTGAATTACTATAATTCGTATATTATATTTCACATATTTAATAGTAGCTGTATACAGGGTGTCCCCGTTTTTTGTAGCAGTACTTTCACAACTTGTAGTAAAATTCATTTTGAAAACAAAAGTTCATATAAACATAGTATTTTAAAGAAATACGTCACTTCAGGGAATAAAAACCACCTAGAGTAATAGATAACACATAGCTACGTGGTAGGCTTGGGGCTCTTGGGTAGTTACATTTGAACTACTTGGCCGAGCTACTTTGAACTACTATATATGGCCGATATATACAGGGTGTCCCCGTTTTTTGTAGCAGGACTTTCACAACTTGTAGTAAAATTCATTTTGAAAACAAAAGTTCATATAAACATATATGTGTGGAGGCCTCGTTTTCGATTTACGGGGCGTCGAAATTTAAAAAAAAATCGGATGATTTATTTGTAAAACAAAATTCCCTTTTTTGATTTTGTTGAAACTTGGCAGTTTCGTTTGTAATAATAATACACATTTTTTCACATCGTTGAATTTGCCCTACTTCTTCCAGTGCCGCCACAACAGGGGACCGGCTTGATAAAAATAGAAAAAAATATGGTACGCCCCTGCTTTTTTGTAAGTTTGAAATTTTTTTCAGATTCAGCAATCAAAAATAAAACTTTTTCTATTACGCAACTTTTTTCCTATCTCGCTTCGTTTAGAGAGAAATAAAACTTATTTTTTTACAGAATTTATTGTTTGATAATAATTTGTATGTCAAAAATCAACCACACGGTAAGAATCCTGCCCAATAGATTAAACGGTCAATTATTTTTGGGATTTTTAAATGCAGAGTATCATAACATGATGGAGGATGTTCCAATTCAACAAAGAATAGACTCGTTTTTTCAGTTAGATGGATGCCCTGCCCATTATGCTTTGGTGGTGCGGAACTGGCTGAATGCAGCATATCCGCAAAGATGGGTGGGTCGTGGAGGACCAGTAGGGTGGCCTCCTCGATCGTCCGATCTAACACCCTTGGATTTTTTTGTTTGGGGATTTATTAAGGAAGCAGTTTACTCTACGCCTGTCAATTCACAAGAGGAATTTGAACGACGAATCGAATCGAATAAGTGCTGCTCTTAGAATAACTCCAGATCATTTGGAAAACGTTCGGCAGTCTTTAATACGTCGTTGTAATTTATGTGTTGAACAAAATGGCAGGCATTTTGAACAGCTCCTTTGATTTTACGTCTCTGTTTATCGAATAAGTTTCCTTTCATACCGTGTGGTTGATTTTTGACATACAGATTATTATCAAACAATAAATTCTGTAAAAAAATAAGTTTTATTTCTCTCTAAACGAAGAGAGATAGGAAAAAAGTTGCGTAATAGAAAAAGTTTTATTTTTGATTGCTGAATCTGAAAAAAATTTCAAACTTACAAAAAAGCAGGGGCGTACCATATTTTTTTCTATTTTTATCAAGCCGGTCCCCTGTTGTGGCGGCACTGGAAGAAGTAGGGCAAATTCAACGATGTGAAAAAATGTGTATTATTATTACAAGCGAAACTGCCAAGTTTCAACAAAATCAAAAAAGGGAATTTTGTTTTACAAATAAATCATCCGATTTTTTTTTAAATTTCGACGCCCCGTAAATCGAAAACGAGGCCTCCACACATATATGTTTATATGAACTTTTGTTTTCAAAATGAATTTTACTACAAGTTGTGAAAGTCCTGCTACAAAAAACGGGGACACCCTGTATATATCGGCCATATATAGTAGTTCAAAGTAGTTCGGCCAAGTAGTTCAAATGTAACTACCCAAGAGCCCCAAGCCTACCATGTTTGATTGCAAATTTAATAATTTCTTAACCTTATTAAGAAAACTCGACGAGTTTGTTGAAAACTAGAAGGTTGGAGGTATCTATGCGAATCATGAATCTTTCGTAAAGATGTCTCGTTTCCGAAAACAATGCATATTAATATTGGTTTCATTTGACCTACTGTTTCAATATGGCGGACCCTGATAATACCCCCTTAATTTTCCATCATTTTTTTGGGTAAGGGACGTTCGCCCGAATAGACGTTCACCCGAAAGATAGGTTATCTTTCAGAGGTTCTCAAACAGTGTGTTTCGGGCGAACGTCACCTACTTCAATCGAACAAAAAATTATAGGCAACTAAATCTACAAATTTTTTCCTAGTTGAATTTCAATTTAAAGTGAATAATAAATGTAATAATAAGTGAGCAAAACATTTTTATATAATTACTACTTACCGTTTAATGCAGATGAAATAAATTACAAATTAAGTTAATGTAGGTGTATTCGTAAATAGTTATCATTCGTTATCATCTGGTTAATGGATATCATTTAAAAAAATTTAATTTCTATATTAGTATTATAACACACATTTAAATATGAAACTCATTCTTCTATATTACAATTTTTTAGAAAAATTACAAAAATTATAGATTAAATAATAAGCATAAGCAGTATTTGCAGTAAATAATGTAAATATTAAAAATTATACGTAATATGATAAACATTTTTTACCAATTACTAAAACTATTTCTTATTAAAGTAGATATTTATGATAAATGTAAGCATGCTGGATTGTTAGAATTAAATCACATCTTCTAATTAAAAAAATAATGTAAAATGACAACTTGTATTGATGATTACCTACTTATTATGTTTATAATTTTATTTGTTTTGTATCTAAGGTTTTTTAGTCATTTATTATTAAGGATCAGATAAACTGTTTAATAAAACGGGAAATTTAAAGGATATTCTGTAAAAAATATTAAAATTTAAGGTGGTTATGTTAATTATTTGAGTTAATAATAATAATATATGTTGTCGAGCTTTTTATCATAGAAAGCAATTGTTGACTATTTTAAAGAGGTCCCTACCTTAAAGTTGAATTAGAAACTAGTATAATTAGTAAACATGTATGCAGAACAAATTAAGTACTATACTAATCCATGGAGAAATAAATATTAAATAATAAATAAAATATTATTAATATAAATTTATTTTTATTAATATAAATAATCAAATATTCAAATATTGCTCCATTTATTTTAACGCTAAGTTTTTATAAAGTTATATATAAGTTATATATATATATATAACATTTAAATCGATAATTTGTTTTGATAATCGTTAATTATCGATTAATCGATCGAAATCGATTTAATCGATAATTTGAAAACTTCAAAGCCTAGTAGGTAGGTACGTACCTGGTTCGGTATAAATCATAATCGCAAGATACAACAATTACATTCATTTCCTATACAAATTTTATGTAGGTAATCAATATCACAATTGTAAGTGATTTTTAGTATCTAATATATAAACAATTGGACTACTACTGAACTACTACTTCTTCTATATAAGTTAGGCAATTAGTTTAATTTTTATTTAACTTACGATTTATTATCGTACAATTCAGTACCTAAATTAAAAATTATTATACAGGGTGTTTGGTTCACCGACGTATATCCGAAAGGAGGTGGTAGGTGAGTCGGTTTGGAACTTATTTAACCAAAAATACCTTTATACAAAGTGTCACGGTTTCTGAGATAAAGCCAACTTTGTGATTTTATTAAATTACTGCAGTTTTAGTATGATTAATTTTAATTAGACACAACTGCAAACTTTTAATTTCTTGTAACTTTTATTTTAGTAGTCTTTGATATCTGTTCTATCAAATAAAATCACTTGATACACTCTACATGTGATAAAACAAAATATTTAATAAAATCACAAAGTTGGTTTTATCTCAGAAACCGTGACACTTTGTATAAAGGTATTTTTGGTTAAATAAGTTCCAAACCGACCCACCTACCACCTCCTTTCGGATATACGTCGGTGAACCAAACACCCTGTATAATATAAGTATTAAAATATCACTTTATAGGTGTAAATATAATTAAATATAGCTTATCCAAACCTATATGATGTTCACGTCATCAACAAAAAGTTACTAGATTGTTTATTTATAATTCGGTTTAATGTTTGGAAAATGAGATATTCTACTTGTGCACATATTAGATGGTATAAAGAAAGACTACAATTTATTAGAACTGCCAAAATACGAGGTGCGAGGTGACAGCACTGTGTGAAACGGCATCGTCTAGTCACCTTGTATTGATGACGTGAACATCATATAGGTTTGGATGAGCTATAGGTATTAATATCTAGCAAGAAAAATGAGTGGCTTTATTTTTCATGTAATCGTTTTAGACCAATGAAAAAATTATATATTTACCGACAATTTATTATAAAATATTTCATTTACACACATTGTATAAGAATACAAAATTACACATTTAATAATTATTTCAATAGGTATGGCCTGTCCAAACCTATACGCAACACGTCATCAAAAAAAAAGTTACTAGATTGTTTATTTATAATTCGGTTTAAAGTTTGGAAAGTGACATATCCTACAGATGATTTACTTTCGCACATATTAGATGGCATAAAGAAAGACTACAATTTATTAGAACTGTCAAAATACGAGGTGCGAGGTGACGGCACAGTGTGAAACGTCATCGTCTAGTAACCTTTTATTGATGACGTTTGCATATAGGTTTGGACGAAGTGTACCTAAGGCCTGTCCAAGGGGTCTATTCTAATTCAGATTTCGACTCGAAATAATTTCGACTTGTTGAAATTATTCACGTAGCCATCTATCGGTAGTGGCGGAAACAGTGATCTGACGTCATTACATTGCGACTTGTTGAAATTAATTTCAAATTTCGACTCGAAATAATTGCGACTTGTTAAAATTAACTACGTAGCCATCTATTGGTAGTAACCAAATCAGTGTTCGACGTCATTAAATTGCGACTTGTTGAAATTAATTTCGATTTTGAAATCGTGTTGAAATCATAATTTCGACTCGAAATTGTGACAGTTTGTTGGTGAAATAGAGGTTATGTTACATCAGATTATTTGAGAGATACGTTAACCTCTGTGTCTAACGTAGAATAGTTATTATTATGGCCTTATTATCAGTCTTCTTTAGTTTATTATTAATCTTCTTCATTTTATTTAGTCTTCTTGATTTTAGGTATTGTCGTCTTGAGATTCTGTTTACGTTTCCGCTAGTGTATTTTAGTCGTTTTAGTTACTAATTGTAGGTATATAGTAAGTATCAATAATAAACACAGACATATTTACACGAGGAAGAACTTACTAACAATAAACGAATAAAGAGTAATAAATAATACAATGAAATACTAACAATATAGAGTAATAATAAACTGAAACCAAAGTGGAAAAATCAAGAACTAAACTACAACACAAAACAAGATGTAGCGAAGCACGGTAACACCTACGGGAATAACATAGGTTTTATAACTTACACGTATGCGATACTTTACAAATGGTAGAACGAGTGCCGTCATTAAATGTCGTTCATATTCCGATTTTATCTATCTAAATTATTCGCAAATATTTTAAGGACTTATATTAAACTTGCCGCTCCCGTTTAGTTATGAAAACCACATAAAACATTATCGCCAACGTCAGTTCTTTTATAATACCAACCTAACGTTCTGACATGTTGCTGTTTCCGCTATTAGTCGAAATCTTTAGAATCGCTCGCCTGCTGTCGAGTCGCTTTGACGTCATCAAATTTCGACTAAAATCAGTCGAAATGAATTAGAATAGACCCCCAAATCTGTATGCAAACACGTCATCAATTGTCTACCAAAACCGTAATATGAAATTTCCTAACAGTTCCGTGTAAAAATGGTGCGATAATTTAAAAAGTAATTGGTAATACAAAGACCTCTATCCGAC
Organism: Rhagophthalmus giganteus; assembly: GCA_036326145.1. Lineage (NCBI taxonomy): Eukaryota > Metazoa > Arthropoda > Insecta > Coleoptera > Rhagophthalmidae > Rhagophthalmus > Rhagophthalmus giganteus. The sequence continues at coordinate 3,882 of JARFJA010000070.1, read as the reverse complement.
CGCTACTGATATCTGCGGAACTTGGAATCTTCGACATATCCGTATGTTGTTGTCTTTATCTAACACGTCGATAACATGCTTCGGGTCCGTACGTCCATTTTGCGGCGTATGCGTACAAGAAATATATCTGAAATGCGACGCTGCCAAATATTTTATGCCCATTCTAAAGCACGTGTTGCAATTTAATTTAGTAACCCATGTTGAGAAGAAACGGCAAGAAGGTGGTCAATTGCTGACATTAAATGCAGTTCAAAAGGTATATAGCGCGTCCACAGCCACTACACGCAAGCCACGTGCAGTTACCATTGACCCTGCAACCAAATGCAGACTACGAATTAAGTGTTATTATTTTATGAGATGTATTCCGAATGTAAGTTGATGTAATAACTTGTAATAGTGGTGTTATCGTATCTTATTGTGTATAGGGATGAATGTAACGCCGAACTCGTTATTGACAAAACTGAGGGACAAAGATTTTTACGACGGAGGTCGAAACAGCTTGGCAAAAATCCTAGATAACTGTGGTGTATTGTAATAGGAAGGTAGCTGTAATACCAACTAGGAGCAGATCAAGGTTATATTTTGTGTGTGTAAAAATGAAAAATATAATAACCAATATAATTTTAGCAAGATATTTGTATTATTAATATAAATACATAACAATAACTTGGGGTTTAAGTGGAAGAAAGACTGTAATCGTAGAACAATATCTGAATTGCGTCATATCGCTATGACACGAGTGAGACTTTTTACAAGAATATGGGGCAATATGTGTGTATTTAAACGAAACGTGGATCTTTAAAAAGAGTTCCGCGATCAAGTCGTGTTAACATAATACCGTAAAAAGGTGGAAAGAATGGAAAAGGTAATTTAGAAACATATTGTAGTGATTATTCTAATGTGTCTGTTACTTTGTATGTATATTATAATAGTACATACAGGAACAGTAAATGAGTTTGTACCTGAGGCAAAATTTACGATATTGGTTTGATTTCGATATATTTTGGTAGTTATATAATTGATACATGTAACTGTACTTGTAATAAAACTGATATAAATTGTACAATAACACTTTATTCTGTTATTCCTAATCGTCATTAGTCTGGTTCTGTTTACAAATAACCTGCATGCATATGTTCTAAACAAGTTACATGGAGTTTTAGTACTACATGAATTATTATAAAAGACCATGCATGACCATTCAAAGATTTACTGCTTTATATTAGTTATATAACGTTCAGTGGTACACGTTATCTTGCTTTTGTACTGTAAATGTGAGCTTCCTGTGTACATACGTCTGACATTGTCGCTGCAAAAGCGCAGTACACTTATTCAGGAACGCAATATGTAATCTAACAAGCGATTATCAAATGATTCTCGATTGTCGTCGGACATTATGTATTTCATTTCTTTTCCATGCTCTGGTTAATTAACGTGTGTAATTATTACTCGCCGAGGTGTCTTGCTTTCGTGTTACATTAATTCACTATGCATTCATGAACTTTCTGCACGTTGCAAGACTTCAGTTTGTAACAAGTGAAGATCCGACGGCTTCGACCTCTACATACGATCACCCTGAAACAAAATGCATTGCAATGTTTGTCGGCAGGAGAAGCAGTCGCCCGAGTTAGCGATAAAAGTGTCAATTATTATCAATAATATTGATTTGTACTTACATGTTCTGGTTTATCAAAGGTGACGATTGAGGTTCTACTATAATTGCACGAATACAAGACAGCCCATCACCCCGAAAGTAACTCGTCTACCTAAACATCAATTCAATTATTGTATTATGTTTACAATGATTAGGACCTACGTACCTTGTTCTAATGAATTGTATTAATCTTTCTTTGGCATGTAAATAACACATCGGGAAATCCACACTACGCACTTATTAAAATCAAATTACAGTTAACACAGCAACAGCTACAATTTGCAGTAACGGATTGTCTGTATATCGACTAATAATTTGTATCGAAACTTTAGCATTGTTTACGAATGTGAAAATTTGAGGTTAGATCTTTTGTTTACAAGCGTTAGAACAATCCGACATCACTGCCTGTGACGTCAGCATCTAGTAACTTTTTATTGATGACGTGCTTTGCATATAGATTTGGACAGCACATATCTAATTTTTAATGCAATTAATGGCATGCTATAATAATTATTATTCTGAAATATATACATAAGTAATTACATATGTGCATATATCAGTAATATTGGATTTTCTATTGTTACAATTTTTATTTTGTATTAATAATGGCACCTCTCTCACATATTACACAAAAAATAAATTTTAAAAATCAATAATCAATTATCATTGTGACTTTCTTGAAGAGAAATATTTTGAATTTTCCGCTCCCATAACTTGGTAACTTTTCTGGTTGCAAGTTAAATAATTTTTTTTAAGCTTGTTAACTTGCATTTCATTATTTTTGGGTCTCTCATCAAAACGCCCGTTTTTTATATTCTGTAACTTTATATCCTAGAATAAATAATTAAAACGCTAGCAAAGTTTACAACGTAAACATAATTAAATTAGATGCCGATGCATCAATGAAAAAGCGCACTCCGTAGGAACTATTTAGTACAAGAAAACAGGTATTAACATGTAAATAGCCGATGCCAAAATCTCGCCATCTTACGATTAAACCGTTTGATATTAATTAAAATAATTAGAAAAATGCTACTGTGGCGTTACTAGCGGAAACGTGGTGGAGGCTGATTTTTCCGGCCCCCTCTTAATTCAATTTGAAAGCACATTTCCAAGAAGCATAGTTGCCAATCAGCTACAACAGACCATTTATTTTTTGAATTATTCAGGTGCAATAAATGGCAATTATTCTGCTGGCTCATTTAGGAGGCAAATCTTGAAATTTAAATAAGAATAATTTTAAACCGCACAGTATCGCCATCTATGCAAAATGTTTGAAGCTTTAGTTCATGTTATGAAAATCGTGGCGTGCGAACGCAGTCTTAAGCATTTCATTATTTTTGTGTCTCTCATCAAAACACCCGTTCTTTATATTCTGTAACTTTATATCCTAGAATAAATAACTATAAACGCTAGCAAAGTTTACAACGTAAACATAATTAAATTAGATGCCAATGCATCGACGAAAAAGCGCACTCTGTAGAAACTATTTAGTACAAGAAAACAGGAATTAACATTTAAATAGCTGATGCCAAAATCTCGCCATCTTACGATTAAACCGTTTGATATTAATTAAAATAATTAGAAAAATGCTACTGTGGCGTTACTAGCGGAAACGTGGTGGAGGCTGATTTTTCCGGCCCCCTCTTAATTCAATTTGAAAGCACATTTCCAAGAAGCATAGTTGCCAATCAGCTACAATAGACCATTTATTTTTTGAATTATTCAGGTGCAATAAATGGCAATTATTCTGCTGGCTCATTTAGGAGGCAAATCTTGAAATTGAAATAAGAATAATTTTAAACCGCACAGTATCGCCATCTATGTAAAATGTTTGAAGCTTTAGTTCATGTTATGAAAATCGTGGCGTGCGAACGCAGTCTTAAGCATTTCATTATTTTTGTGTCTCTCATCAAAACACCCGTTCTTTATATTCTGTAACTTTATATCCTAGAATAAATAACTATAAACGCTAGCAAAGTTTACAACGTAAACATAATTAAATTAGATGCCGATGCATCGACGAAAAAGCGCACTCCGTAGAAACTATTTAGTACAAGAAAACGGGAATTAACATGTAAATAGCCGATGCCAAAATCTCGCCATCTTACGATTAAACCGTTTGATAGTAATTAAAATAATTAGAAAAATACTACTGTTGCGTTACTAGCGGAAACGTGGTAGAAGCTGATTTTTCCGGCCCCTCTTAATTCAATTTGAAAGCACAT